>CM055116.1:805181170-805662480 GCA_029206835.1 Rana muscosa
TTTGAAGTTGCAGCAACTTTAAGTCGTGCATATATGAATGGTTATCATTAGAAAAAACATAGGGAAGACAAGTCGCACAAGTGTGAATGGAGCCTTAGTGACTCATATATATGCAGAATTTTGGGTGAAGAACAATAATGCTGTTAATTACCTTGCATTAACCTTGCACAATTTTTAGTAAAGTATCTTCTGGAATATACACCACCTAATTGTAACATAAGAAATAGGTTTGCTTTTTTTTCACAGGATTTTAATATTTCAATACAGTTCTATTCACCATGCACCATCCCAAAGACACACAGTGTGAACTGACATCAGAAAAAAAAAAAGGCATTTTCCTTTGCCTTTTTTTTGTCTATGTGTATACAGTCCCCTGAATTTGAGCTACAGCTTCAGAAATGTTTCAGATGTTGTTCTAGCTCTCTGATTGTTTTCCCTATGTAATGTTATATACAGTATAAAAAGGCCAATGCTTTTTATTACCCATAGGGTATGGTCAAGCTTTTTACATTAACATAAAAAAATATAGAGGGAGGTTGATTTACTAAAGGCAAACACACACAAGTGCACTGCAAATGCAGTTGCTCTAGATCTGAGGGGAAGCTCTGAAATGAGGGGAAGCTCTGCTGATTTCTATCATCCAAACAGGTGCAAACATTTATTTTATTTTTTTCCTTGTATGTTCCCCTCAGATCTAAAGCAACTGCACTTGCAGTGCACAAACTACCGGTATTTACCTTTACTAAATAGCTTTTGAAGTAACTTTTTTTGACTGACACTACCATCCTGTCATAATCTGTTAAGATAATCAACAGAATTTGGGTAACTGGACAGTCTGCAGGATATGTGTGTCTTGAAATGGTGCAGTAAAGAAACATCAATGATAATGTGGGTGCGGGGCATATATAAACTATATGTTTATTATAGAGAAAGTGTATAAAACTTCACCCTTATTTAGCAGAGCAAAGGATAAAACCATAAAGTTAAAAGTCAATTATTATGTAATAACTTTCTTAAAATGATTCATGTATTCGCAAATCTACTTACTAAAGCTCTTGCCGCTTGTATATACTGTTTATAAAATTAACTCACTTACCTATATATGTATACATGTCCAGTTTTTGCAGGTCATTGAAGGCAGTGGTGGAAGCGATGTGAGTTTCCGCTGTGCCCCATGTGACAGCACTGTTGGGTCTCGCTTAGGGATGATGTCCCATCTACGTACAGCAATTCATCACCAAAATATTACACAATGGAGGCTTGTACATGGAGAAGCTATACTCGAAAGAATTGTAACTGTGTGCAGGAGCCAGCAAGAACATGGTAAGATCCAGATATATGTGTCTGACATTAACTGATTAGTAATCAGCGTTATCTGTCCACTAAGGGTGGGGCCACAACAACCAATACTTTACCAACACTATACCAAAGCTTTACATTGTCTATGTATGTTTGGGTGTATATAACGACATAAATTAAGTTGTTTGACATTTATGACTTGTTTTTGGCCTTCTTACTTAGAAACATCGCGCCTGCCCATTTTTTTTTTTTTTTCGTTAACTTTTTTGTCTGAGTATAGATCTATGTTTGTCCCAAGCATGCTTGAAGCCATTTACTGTTGACTGTCTCACTACTTCTGCTGGTAGTTCATTCCAAGCATCAACTACCCCTTTCAGTAAAATAATACTTTCTAAGATTAGTTTTGAACTTTCCTCCAGTTAGTTTAAGGTCATGTCCCCGTGTTCTTGATTTTGGTTTCATATTGAAAAAACTGCCATGAACCTCATTCAACCTCTTGACGTATTTAAAGATTTCAATCATGTCTCCCCTTTCCCTTCTTTCCTCCAGACTGTACAATTTAAGTTCCTGAAGTCGCTCTCGATATGCTTATATCCCCCAAACCTTTCACCATTTTTGTTACCTTTCTTTGAACTCATTCTATCATATCAATATCTTTCTGTAAGAGAGGTCCCCAGAATTGGACACAGTATTCTAAATTAGGGAATCAGCACCTACTTAGGGTTAAGTAAATGCTATATACACTATGTGGCCCAAACATTGTGGACACCTGATCATTCCTTTATGAGTATTCCATTCCAAAACCATTACTAGCATTAATACTGAGTTCATACCTACCTGTGTGCCTGCAACAGCTTCCAATTGGGAAATCAAGCCCTGTCCCAATATGCCATTTGGAAACATTGGTTTTGGGTTGCTTTTTATTTAGCACTTAGCAGTTCACTAATGATGGTAAATACAGTGATTTGACTGGCAATTATGACTCAATGCTTGGCAAACATTCAGTTTAACTTCTATTTTCACGTTTTGACTTAAGCTGTGTATACACTAGTAGAATTTCGAGTGTAATCTGTACAAAAAATTCTTAGGTAAATTTTATGAAAATTCTCCTAAAATTTGAATGTCATTCTGAAGTAGTTCAAGATTTCCTTTGCATTTAAAGGATAAGTTCAGCTTTGGAACATTCACAGTGATCCAAATGAAATGTGCAGTGCTACTCTAAGCTGAGACAGAGATCTCCCTGCCAGTTGCAGTGAAGGGAGCTGGCATCAGTGTATCATTCAGATGTGTAAGAGCATTATCAAAGAGAAGAAAGGTCACAGCTCACCAACCCAGTGCATTAGTCACTCTGTGATCAAGCCCCGGTGAGCGGGGCGAAACATGTCGGGGTATGTGGCTGGAGCGACGCTGGCCACATTCATCTACATATGCACTGGGTTGGTGGATGGCGCCCTTTCTTGTCTTTGATAAAACCTTTGGAACATGTTACATGTTCTACCCGTATTTAGGGTGGAACATGTAACATGTTCCAGCTCCTGCATCCTCTCCCCCTAATCCCCCCTCCCTTTCACAGCGGGCGGGGGGGTCTTCTCCTCGTATACACTGTCACAATTTAAAACCAGCGCGACCGCGCAGAGCTCCCCTCACATGGCTGCATCATTCATTCAAAGAGTTCTGTGAATGAATGAACTACAATTATTATCAGCACCACAACTGGTTCTCAATGAACTGCGAATGTGCTGGTGAGCACTCTCATAGTTCGTTGATTTTTCCTGCAATTCAGCAACTGTCTGCCCATAAAACAAGAAAAGCCGCTCCAGGTGAGCGAGTCTCTGGTTAATCCCCACACACACTAGTCAGGTGCTAGCCCAGCTCGCATGCTGTGTAACATAAGAAAATGATTCCGGACGGCTGCACTTCAAAAAATCTTTTTATTGAAGCTTCATATGACAAGTGGTTGACAGATGAAGCAGGGGACAAAGAGGTTTGTTGATTCTTCCTGCAATTCAGCAACTGTCTGCCCATATCGGAGGTACGGGCAGACAGTGTACTGAGTGTGCAAGATCCTGGCATTGCACCTGTAATCTGCTGATCAGGGGTGCAATGCTCTACAGCATTACCTGCAAAAAGATGTGCATTTATTTATTTATTTTTTATAAAAGGTGAACCTATCCTTTAACATTACATTTTGTCATGAATAGACTTTACCGAATTAAAACTACATACACTGCTATAAATCTGTACATTTGAGAACATTTTTCCAAACTATTGTTTCAAATTTTCTGATCACTGTGGTAGAAAATGAATGTCAATTTGACCCCACTAATGATTAGAAAAACGAACGAACATTCTTACAATGAAAAATGTCAAAAGAAATTCTACTAGTGTATGCCCAGTTTTCTTTCAGCATGATTTATTTCTGTGTTTGAATGTTATCTAATTTAAGCCTTTTTTTTCCCCAGTATTCAGCTTCTTCCTGTCTAACACACAGCTACACTTCTCTCTGAAATGCTGAATTTTAACTGAGATCTCAGTATCTTTGACTAACAGTATGCAGTATACTTATATATATTACCAGTGTCACATTTTTTTAAAAACAGTTAAAACATCACACATGTGTAGCATCTATTGATTTAATTTTTTTGTGGCATTTACAAGCATATAAGCAAAGTGGATTGTCATCTAAGGCAAGGATCCTCAAACTACGGCCCTCCAGCTGTTGCGGAACTACATATCCAATGAGGCATTGTAAAACTCTGACATTCACAGACATGACTAGGTATGATGGGAATTGTAGTTTCTGAACAACTGGAGGGCCATAGTTTGAAGACCCCTGATCTAAGGGGTTACTGGAAAGGGTAGAGAAGCCAGGAACATCTGTTGTTCTGGTATAATGGAAATACAGACAAGCGAGGTGTCTGGAAAGCCAGGACACGGCAATGTTAGTATAGTAGATAAACGCCTTGTATAATGCATTTTCATTGTTCAACATATACTTTCAAATAGATTTATAACAACTTATAAAAAAAGGTACATGATGAAAGAGCGACTCACTATTTTTATGTCCATTTTCCATTTCTTTTTGTATTATCTTGTGTCTTTCACGCACTCTGTATTCCTTTCCCCCCCCATTCTGCCCCTCCTTTTCTCCTGGCTCTTGGCCCATCTCCGGATCAATATTTTATGATTTTGGCGGCCGTTGAATGGTGTTAAAGAACTTTAACACTTTAATTAGCTGAAACAGGAATAAATTCCCCACAACTGTCAATTTTCAGTATAATCGTTTATCTAGTGACACTGTGCCTGTCCTCTCATTTCTCTCTGCCTGCCTCTCTTTCTCTTGCTGCCTGGTTTCATTGCATTCCTAATACACCCAAGAATAGGCTTTATTATTTCCAGTCTGTAACATTTTAATAATGAAATCAGGCTTGATGTGATGATCATGAGCTGCATAAAAGTATAGTAAAAATGTATGATATATATTTCTACTATATGTACTATATATAATATACTATATACATCAAATTGTTGTGTATGCATTTATATAGATAATATTGTTAGTTGTCAATCCCGTATAAGAACCTTCATGCCATATAAGAACTTTCAGTGTCATTTTCATAATTTTTGACTTGAATGAGGCTGGATTCACACTGTTGTGCGGAGCGGCTCACAGCAGGGTCAGGTGCGTCCCTGATCTCCATTTCAGGGACGAATCAGGCCAGAATTTTTGGCTGAATTCGGACCTGAAACTGACCAGAAGAAGTACAAGACTCCTCTGCAAACCGCTCTGCAGCCGTCCCAGAGCTGTGTGAACCGGCTCCATTGAGAGCCGATCACAGTCTCCTGACTTGTGACTCAGATGTGGAGAAACCCGCATCCAATTTGTACCAGTGTAAACCCAGCCTGAGCCATCTACTATAAGTAATTTATTAAAAAGAAAAAAGGACATGGTCTGCACTGTGGGGTTGATTTACTAAAATGGGAGAGTGCAAAATCTGGTGCCGATGTGCATGGTAGCCAATCAGCTTCTAACTTCAGCTTGTTCAATTAAGCATTGACAGGAAGAACTGGAAGCTGATTGGTTTCTATGCAGAGCTGCACCAGATTTTGCACCCTCCAGTTTTAGTACATTTATAGATGTTGTAGTTGATGTTTAGGATTTATAGATGTTTTAGTTGAGCTTCACTATTCTGCACACTTGTAATGGTGCTGAAAATAAGCAACATTTTTTGTATCTGTTGAGCTTCTGTTGCCACTAACGCCTCTTCTAATTGTGTTTGGGTTAGTGCAAGGACTCTTCAAACCTTCAAGCAGCATTAAACCCAGAAGTAAACATTTATCATAGTAAAGTGTATCATTTCTTAGATGTGATGGGTGCATTAGTTTTCTTTTTTAGGCTTTCTTCCTTCTATTTTATTCTGGTGATCCAGCCAGTAAGCCTGTTTTTCAACAGAAAAGCTTTCTTGCAGTTACAGGTATGAGACAGACCATTTAGCATTGATGGGTTGCTTAAAATGGTCAGCTTTTATTTATGTAAAACCTTTATCCCAAAGGGAAAAAGTTTGCTGTAACTGATTATAAAGTATTCGCTGGAGCTCAGCTTCATTTTGTTACTGTCTTTAAATCTGCTAGTAATTCTTACATGCCCTTCGCCCCAGGCTGACAATGTTGCTGTCCAAATCCACCCCTCTGTGCTCATGCTCATTCATTTAGAGTGGTGTCTATATAATACAGGACGTGAGATACTGGCCAGATCACCAAGGGAAAACAGAGGGAAAAAAAGACAAAAAAAAAGAAAACGAATTTATCCACTATGTCTAATGATTTGTAAGCTGCAATATATTCCATTTTTGGTTTTGGGTTTAATACCTCCTTCATATTCATAGGTAGCATATGAATTTGCCTCTTAATCAGCGAAAAGGTAGGAATGCTAATTCATACTCATGCCATATTATGATATTGAGCGTCAGGAAGCATTCCTTGGGCTTCTGGCTGCAAGATTACAAGTTGTTTTGCTGATTAAACCACAAATAATTCACTTAATGGTAGAAATTCTCATTTCTTACTCGTTAATAAATGGGTGAAATCAGTTTACTGTCATGCAGGAGTGGATTTTCATCATTTGGTTCCCAAAATCTCCTTATTTACACAAACCATTTCCCTACTTTACTAGGCCTAGGACTATTGTGGCAGTGTGAAATTACCATATTCTTTAGTTACCAAGGGGGAAGTGTTGTGTTGCTTATGAAATAAGGGAAAATTTCTGTCTATTTGCCTCTGCCACCTAGTCTCAGGCCTACTTTGTCTAGGGGCCCTGTCACATCAGTGATTCTGTTGCTGGTAAATTGTGGATGCGAACAAGACAAAAAAGCGTAGCGCTAAACTAAATGAGAACTGCACTGGAATGAAGTGCAGTATGTAACAGTGATAAACAGTCAAAATAAACAACGTAACATTCAAGAAGTGATAAATGAATAAATGAAAATATTCAAATAGTCCTCAGTAATATGAGTTGTGTAATGTAAAAGTCATCAGAAAATACTGAGTTCATTAATAAAAACAAAATTGATAGATGCTGGTGAGAATCAAAATAATAGTGCTCCTAAATGAACTTGACGTGAAGCGAGTGCACTTAAAGTGACCACCACCAATCGATAGTAGAAAAGGCTTACCAGAGAGAGTGGACCCCAAAAACATACATTCAGAGGGTCAACCAGACATGGGTAAGCCGCTGTGAACAGCGAATCTCCAGCTGCGATTCAAACAGGAACCTCAAACTTCAATCAAATACAGAAGGTAGGGAGAAGTGTCTCTTGTATCCAGATGGTGATGACACTTGCAGGTAGTGCCCGGTTAAGGCCAGGTGGTGATACCAGATATATGCCAGAAAGTAAAAAGAAAGAAAAGGCACATAGTGTAATACTGTATAAAAAGGGTATTTAATGTAGGTAGGAACACTTACATTTAGAAGAATGTAACAGCGCTTTATCAAATGATCAAATGGCAACAGTAGGGTCTACCGACGCGTTTCACATCCAAATGCATCGTCTGGAGTGGTAAATTGTGGATGCAGAGAAAAGAATCACCTGCTTCCCTTGCTGGCCAGATGAGTAAGGAGTTGCTCCCTCACTGATGGAAACACCGCAGACCGTAAGCTTCCAGGGAAGGAGCAAGGTCTCACCCAAATATCCAAGAAGTGAGCAACACATGGAAACAGGTGAGTATTTCACTATCCTGTCTAACAATGTATAGCGATACTGTCGCTGGTGAGCTGTCATCAGCAACAGAATCACTAGTGTGACATGGCCGTGACAGTAAATCCAGCCCTGCTGGCATGTGAAATTAGGATATGCATTGTATAGTCATAACACCTGGAAATGGTTTACTGGCTCTCATGTTTTGAGTGCATAAGGTTTTTTCCATTTTAACGTTTTTTTTTTTGCTGCCTGGCCCCTGTTTGAGCAGGAAGATAATTTATTTACAAAATATTTTTCACACATGTCAATATGTATTCACTTCTTGTATATTACAAAGTATGAAAATTTTATACTTGTAATTTCAGTTAAAATCCCAAACACTCCAGAGATCACATCAGCGTCAGATACAGGAGAAGACAACACAGACATACCTCAAGGTGAGATAGGGCATAACTAAGGGTCTTGGAGCCAAAGTGTACATGTAAAATGTTTTTAAGTGCTGCAGAGTTTAGATACACTATGGAGTTTATTTACTAAGGGCAAACTGAGTGTGCACTTTGCAAGTGCATTTGAACTCTAAGTGCAATTGCTCCAGAGCTTAGTAAATGAGGTGAAGCTTCAGTTTACAAATAATGCCCAATCACATGCAAGGAAAATTTAAAAACTGCATTTTTGCTTGCACATGGATTATGGAAGTAAGTAGAGCTTTACTAAGCTCTGGGGCAACTGCAATTGCAAAGTGCACAATTGATTTGCCTTTAGTAAATCAACCCCTATGTTTGTCTATTGTGGTTATATTTCCCAGTTTTCTCTCCCAATTAATTACAGGGCTATAATATATTATAACCTGAAAGCAGGACCATCATCTATTTGATATTTTGTATGTGTTCTCTATATAAGGCTGTGAAAATAATTCTTAGAAATGCCTTTCATTGCACTAACGAGAGATGAACACTCGCCTAAAAAGTAAAGGATTAGGCTTGTCAGACAGCTTTAAGCTTTTCAAATTGAATAAGGTCTTTATTATATGGACAAACAGATTGTGATGCAAATATTTGTGATTGTGATTAGTATTTCAATATAAGGTCATTACAGAAAGCTTGTTCTTTAAGTGATACCTCTTATTACAGAATGGATCTCAGGGTCCAAAAGGCTTTTGGATCTTTAAAAACTTAAGTTAGCACATAAATTATATCTTTAAAACTTGCACAGATGTTTAGTTTATTTGGTTTAGCCAGAGAGCTGAAAATAAAAACTAAAGACGGCCATAGATGGTTTGAATCTCAGCCGGTTCAGTAGGGACCGTCTGAGATTTGAACCATCTATAGGCAGGCTCCCCATCAAGAGAATGCAATAGCATGGAATGTGTTGATGGGGGAATCTTGCGATTTTCTTTCCTGCAACTTGTGATGGCATGAAAGAAAATCACATCTTCTATGGCCTGCCTAACAGATTCCTACATCCACACATGCTGGGTGGATGGGGAAATCGCCACCCCCCCCCCCCCCCCAGAGCATTGTATTTTGACAGCAGCTCCTGATTGGCTGCAGTCACTGATTGAAAAAGTTTATTTGGGTGTCTGTTCGACAGAAGTCAATCTTAAGGCTCGCACACACGATTGGATATTCCGACAACAGTTGTGTGATGGAAGGGTTTTGTCGAATAATCCGATCGTCTGTATGCTCCATCGGACAATTGTCGGAATTTCCGACAACAAATGTTGGATAGACATGCTCTCTCAAATTGTCCGACAACAAATGTTATTCCGTCGGATTATCTGATTGTGTGTACACAAGTCCGTCGGACTAAAATCCAAAGTACAAACACGCATATTCAGAACCAATGCTAACCATCAGACAACATTTAGCAGAAGTTGCCCAAAGGGTGGTGCTAAAGAGCTGAAAAACAACATAGTTTTGTGTATGTTGGCTGAAAAAGTTCTGCCATCCGTATGCAGAACAAGTTCACAGCCAACGCCCTTCGGACAATAATCCTACGGATTTGTCCGATGGAAATCCGATCGTGTGTACAAGGCTTAACAGTCATTTTCTGTCGAACAAGGAGGGTCACACAGAGATCGAAATTTGTCCAGTCCCTGCTGAATCAAGGATCCTTCCGTCTTTGACCTTTAAGCTACAAACTTTCTGCATTCATTGATGACCAATTCCGTACAAGATTCAACTACTGCTATTAGATCATTAGCATTTTTGATTTATACATTTTTTAAAGGACATATTTGGTAAAAGTAAACCTTTCCCAGGCATTTCTGACTACTCTGTACAGTAACAGAAATGGCTTTGTGGCAGCCCCTGGTTTTTCCTAGGATCAGTAGCTAAAATCTTATATTTAGTCTGCAGGCAAATTTTATGATGTGTTATGTTCATTCAGATACTGTATAATGTAATTCTGCGACCACAAGATCTAAGATGTTGTCTCTAAGGGAAAACAAATGTTGGAACAAGGTGTCTACTGGTGCTATTCATTGTTAATATATTAAGGACCCAGAATTGTCTTTGATGCTTTCATTTTTTAAATTTAACCCTGCAGTTGGAACTCTATCAGGCTTTTAGACAAAAGCATTGGGACCAGGGTTGCCAACTTTCAGTAAATATACAAACAGTTTGTAAAATCTGTACTTTTTGCATCTGTCCTTGAATGTCCATTGCGGACATGTAGGCTGCATGTCCGTAACTGACATTGATGGACAGATGCAAAAATTATGGATTTTACAAACTGTTTGTAAATTTACTGAAAGTTGGCAACCCTGATTGGGAAGGGCAATGATTATGTGCAGAATGCAGAAAGACTTAGAAAAGAAAACAAAACATATTTCACTAATTTCACAACAGCTTAGTTGCTAGTTAGCTATTCGTTTTTGCACTATGAACATCTTCATTGCCTTTTAAACAGTTTTGTTAAATATGCCTTTATGTGTACTTGTCTGCTTGTTTCTTGCTTTCCTCTTTGCTCTTTTTTATTTGATTTAACCCCCCCACTCTTTGATATATATATATGGAGTTTGCCACTCCAACCAGTCACACACACCTTTTGTACTACTGGAGAGCCCCTCTACTCGTCTTTGTATAGAATGAGCAGTTCCCTTGTTTGTTAGTTATTTGTCCCCTTCTGACCCCTAATCTCCTGATTCAGTCCCTGTACAGGATGAAACATCGAAGACTGAATGTGAAAAGGCTGCAGAAGGCACTACGGTATGTACTCTATAAAGAGGCGATAACAATGGCTCACAGCTTTGGGATAAACCAGACGGGTGACCAGGTTCATTTCACCAGCTTTGCTCTCACTTACAAACTATTAGTAGTCCTGTTCTGTTCAATATTATCATTATGTGAACATAGCTGGGCAGTTGAAAGAGAATGTATTGTGTCAGAAATATGGGCACTGAGTTTTTGTATATTTTGCTAGCTCTCTGACAGTCATGATAATATTCATTCTTCCTTAGCTAGTGTGTCAGTGGTTAGCAAAAAATAAGCATCCAGTGAAGTTGGAACTCTCAACTGGCATATTTGTTTTGGGTCAGTCAGTCACTAAGTAGGAAAACTAAGAATGAAAATGACAGCCAGCTTACTATCAAATTGTGTCAGTAGTGCATCCAGCCTTATTTTTGACCTTGCTAATAAAATCAACACCGCACAAGTCAGTATGGTCTCATGCATCTATGCCCTGAGTTGTGTCTAATGAATGAAGTACTGGTTTATTACACAAATATGCTTTTACTATGTGTAGGCAACAGATAAGTCTTATGGAAAATGAAATATATAATGTGTTTCTTATTTGCACCAACATGCAGAATGTCAGGTAGTTTTGACCTTTTACTATTGATTCTGTGTATAAATTGAGCTATCCATAAAATTGTATTGTTGGTAGGACTAAGGTTGGTGGCACACATAATACGGTTACACTCTCTCTGTATAATTTCCTTTAGAGTAACCAAAAACTAAGAGTGGTCTTCAAAAAGTTTCCGCACTTTTATTTTCATTGGAAACGGTGAGGGAGGGTAGTAGTTGGTCCTGTCTGAGAGTGTCATGTGACTAGTCTTTCTGGCAAGGCGGTGTTCTATCAATATGTTCCCTCTGTCGAAAAGTGCCCACGCACATTGCAGGAGGCATTTTTCGATGGGAGAGGGAATTCCATGGACACAAATAAAAGCTATTCACAGAGCGGAGGGGGACACCATAGTTGGTACATTATGCCTCGCTGTTGCAGGGCGGCTTGTGGCTGTGTTGAAGGGTGGGTTTTGTTTGTGTTGCAACCCGCCCTTAGACACAAGCAACAGGCGCTGATCAAGACACTAAAGCCGCCGTGCAATACTGACAAAAGGCGACCTTGAGCAGACTGAAACCCCCGCCCCGCAACAGCGAGGCACAATATGAGAACTACGGTGTCCCTCCGCTCTGTGAATAGCTTTTAATAGTGTCCGAGACATTCTCTCTCCCGTCGAAAAATGCCTCCTCTGATGTGCGCATGCACCATGGTCACGTCACTCCAGCTGATCGCCAAATCAGCTGGAGTGGGGCTCCATCCTGTGCATGCGCGGGCACTTTTCGTAAGAGGGCACATATAGATAGAACATCGGCTGACCTTGCAGTTTGGTATCAGAGCTGTTACACTATGATGAAGATGGCTGCTAAACTTATTTTAAAAAAATTGAAATTTTTTGAAAAATCCTTGTATGTATGGCATGAAGCCTGCCAAAACAATCCTATTAATGTATAACTAATTACTTAGCCCATCATTCCAAGGAAATCCAAAAATTATCTACTATCAGACTGTAACATGGGAGGCCAGCTTTTGAGTTGTCTCTTAGTTTTGGAAACATTAAGCTTTATGCCAGACCATTAAAAGAACAGTGTATATTAAAGCCAAATTCCAGGTGAATTAATAAATTTTAGAAACAAAATATCTCTACAGTACTCAAATAAAAAAAATGCTGTTTCAATTGAAATGCCCACCTCCTCTCCAGCGTTGTCCATTACAGTACCACTACACCTGCCTGAAGACATCGGGAAAAGGTAAGTATAAAAAATATAAAGCTTCAAGTACTGCTTCAGGGAGAACCTCCAGGGGGAAGGGGCTACTGTTAGGAAGATGGATAATGGAGCCCAAAGTTTGGCTTTAAAGTGGAACTCCATGCAAACAGTTAAACACATGGTTCAAACACATGTCTTTACTGATTCACACACCTTTGGTAGTTTGTATGTGCACTGCTTCCTGTTTTCATTTTACGACTTCCAGGGTCAACTTTATTGCTTTGCAAAGATGATGATGCTGATTTATTGTCCAATGAGGAGGCGTAAAGGTGACATAGGAAGCCACAAAGCTCAACCAGGAAGATGAATTGCTTAAGGAAGTAGGCATGTTACCTGTCTGGCAGTGCAGAGTGGAAACTGTGTATAAGCCTAGGTCCACATTGGAGCAATTTGTCATGCGATTTGAGAGATCAAATCGCATGACAAGTCTCAGCCTATTGGAGGCAATGGCACTGTTCCAATCGGTGCGACAACGATTTTGCAGTGCCGCACCAATTTGCAAAAGTAGTTCCTGCACTACTTTTGCAGATTTCAGGTGTGATTTCAATAGACATCTGTGCATGAAGCCACAAAGATGTCTATCAAGTAGCAGCTGAAATCGTGAAGTAGCATGATTTCAAAGTAGTATCAATGTGAACCAGGGCTTAATACCAAATCAAATGCTTTGGCAGATAAAACAGTATACATAAATGTATTTCATCAGTGTTTAGGCTGTTTATCTGGAGTTTTGCTTTAAAAATCAATGTTCTGTGCATTTATATTAGTATTATGTGAAGTCTCTGGGATATTCATGCACGCTTCAGAAGCCCTGGCATATTCATAAGAGTTAAATCACACTCCCAGTAATCAACTATAGTAATGGTACTATCCAGAATGTTTGTGGTGCAAGAATAACTATTCCCAAACATACCCAATGTAGGCTATTTGTTGTCTCTCACATACAGAAAGACTGTCAATGTGTGAGCACTCAGATGTTTCTCACAGTCAACATGCAGATTGATACTTGGCTTGAGTATTTGAATATAACTATATGCATATATTGTACATTAATATATTATATATAACCCCAACTAAAATCTACATAAAAGTCTCATAAACCCATATTTTAGTAACAATAAAAAACATATCAAATGTTTAAACTGAGAAAATGTACCATTTTAAGAAAAAAATAAGGTAATTTTGAAATTGATAGCAGCAACACGCCTCAAAAAAGTTGGGACAGGGCTATGTTTACCATTATGGAGCATCCCCTCTTCTTCTTTTTTTTTCTTTTTTTTATATAATCTTTATTTAGAAAATTTTCAGAGAACAGACAAATAGACATTAAACAAAGCATATAGATAGAAAAAGACATTACATGCATGAAGGGCCCTACACCGGGTGCAGGTATTCAGCAGGGAAGTAACTCAGGGATGCACACAACTCAGGGACCACATCCGGGGGGAAAATTATCAATATAGTACAACCATGATATGAGTTCACACAGCAGTGGGTCACCCCTATCGTTCCCGTCTGGTACACCGCTGCGGAGGGTGAGGACCTCCGATCAGAAATAAGGATCAGACCGCACCTCTAGGCATCAGGCCCATAAACACAAAAGAAATAAAATAAAGGAAATAAATTAAATTAAAGAGAGAGAAAATAATACAATAACAATAAACTGAGGATAAAAAGGCAAAACATCTGCTAGTATGCTAAGCAAATGAATACTGTGGCCAACCTGCCGAGGCTCTACCGCTCCCTCACTTTCAGACCCTCAGTACCCCGAGCCCTCCCCTACCCGGCCCCATCAAACAGAGGGTGCCGCAGCCAGCGAGGGCCCCGGGGCAAACAGCCCACCTGGACTTGCGCAGTTTATCCAAGTAGCCCACATGGAATAGAACTTTTCATATCTATCTTTACGCTGCGCCATCCACTCCTCAGCGGCCATAATATTATTAACCAAGGCCATCCATTCATTGCGGGTAGGCACCTGAGGTGTCTTGCATCCCCTCTTCTTTTAACAACACTATGTAAATGTCTGGGAACGGAGATCAGTTGCTGGAGTTCTGGGGGGAGAAATTTTGCCCCATTCTTGCCTGATATAGGATTCTAACTGCTCAACAGTCCTTGGTCTTCTTTGTCATATTTTTCGTTTCAAGATGCGCCAAATATTTTCAAATGGTGAAAGGTCTGGACTGCAGGCGGGCTAAGTAAGTGCCTGGACTCCTCTACTACAAAGCCATGCTGTTGTCATAGATGCAGTATGTGGTTTAGTATTTACCTGCTGAAATATGCAAAGCCTTCCCTGAAAAACAAGTCATCTGAATGGGAGCACTTGGAAGTAACTTTCAGCATTGATGGTGCTTTTCCAGATGTGCAAGCTGTCCATTCCATACACACTAAAGCACCCCCACACCATAAGAGATGCAGGCTTTTGAACTGAGCGTTGATAACAAAACGGAAGGTCTCTCTCCTCTTTAGTTCGGAGGTTGCAGGCCAATATCTCCCTAAAAATAAAATTTTTGATTTGTCTGACCACAGAACAGTTTTCCACTTTGCAGCAGACCATTTTAAATGAGCTTGGGAACAGAGAAGACAGCAGCATTTCTGGATCATGTTCAGATATGGCTTCTTCTTTGCATGAAAGAGCTGTAAGGTGCATTTTTGGATGACATGACAGTGATTTTTGGAAGTGTTACTGAGCTCATACAGTGATGTCCATCACAGAATCATGCCTGTTTTTAATGCAGTGCCATCTAAGGGCCTGAAGATCACAGGCATCCAATATTGTGTTTAGGTCTGGTCTCTTGCGCACAGAGATTTTCTTGATATTATGTACTGTAGATGATGATATATTTAAAGTCTTTGCAATTTCACATTAAAGAACATTATTCTGAAATTGTTCAACAATTGTTTACTATTGGTGAACCTCTGCCCATCTTTACTTCTGAGACACTCTGACTCACTAAGATGCCCCTTTTACTGTTGCAAATTAACCTAATTAGTTGCAAGATGTTCTCCCAGCTCTTCCTTGTTAGTACCACTTATTTTGCCAGCTTTTTGTTGCCCTGTCCCAACTTTTTTGAGATGTGTTGCTGCCATTAATTTCAAAAAGACCATATTTTTTTTCTTAAAATGGTAAATTTTCTCATTTTAAACATTTGATATGTTTTCTAGTATGAATATAGGTTTAGGTCATTTGCAAATCATTGCATTCTGTTTTTATGTAGATTTTACACAGCGTCCCAACATTTTTGGAATTGGGGTTGTATAAAATATACTGTATATAAATATATACGTATGTAGTTAAACAGTACATACTCCTGGAATCAGACCTATTCACCTCAAATATGGGAAGATTTCTGAAACCTAACTGCAGCGGTTAGCATATAACTCAGGTTAAGCTGATACACTAGTAGAATCTCGTTCGAATTGTTCATAATCAAGAGAAAATTCGAAGGAGTGGGATGGAAATTTTTTCTCGAATCAACACATTTCTAACAATGTATGTGGTTTTTGTTCAGGAAATTACATTCATTCCAAATTCTAAATGCAGCAATATTTTGAAGTACTTTTGAACAACATTTGTCAAATAATCCAATGCACAGAGAAGTTTTGTACAGATGTTTGTATAAATATTCGTACGAATGTTCGTGTGGAAATCTACCAGTGTATGGCCAGCTTAGGACAAATGAAATGGATATCATTGGCATCAGCATAGTTGCACTGTTTTCTGCATAGGATAGCTTTTCACTAACTAGTTTCACCTGATGCCTGAAAAATGACAAATGTAGAATGGAAACAAGAATCCGCTGCTATCAAGCAATACAGATAGTTCCTATTTCAGACACTGTAAAGAATGAGGAATATTTACAGTTTGCAATTTCCGCTGACTGTAACCACAAAACATGTTGACCTCAATTGTCAGGTTGCGTTTTTGCTTCCATAGACTTCAATGGAAGCGCATCGAAAACGATGTGCTTGCGTGTTTGATGTGTTTTGATGCATTTTTACTGGCTTCTGCCTGACAACAGACACCTCCCAAAATATCCATTACAAAGTGAAACCTGATTATACAATATCAAGTTAGAGGTATCTGATAGGAGCAGGGCCGCCATCAGGGGGGTACAGGCAGTACACCTGTAAGGGACCCGAAGGTCCCCAGGGGCCCGAATGGCAACCCCCCTTTTTTCTTTTTTTTATTATTTTTTTAATTTTCTTTTTATTTTATGTTTTTATTTTTTGTAAGGGGCCCAGAGGTCCCCAGGGCCCCGGATGACATCCCCCCTTTTTTTTAAATAAAAATAAATAAATTAATGTGCTCCTGGTTTATTATATTTATGTGGGATTCCTGACCAGCACTCAGACCTATGGAATGCTAATCTCATTTCCTCATGACACCATTTAGACTGAAAGTGAAGGGATTAAACTTTTAATAAACAGACACTCACCTATCCAAGGATCCAGCATCGCCCTCACCTGAGCCGGTTCTTCACTGGTCTTCCGGTCACCAGCGACGGCATGTTAACTGTGGGCAGCTGGCTGTGACCCCTTACGACTCCACAGCCAGCTTCCCACAGTGCATGCACAAGCCGCTCTTTGTAAAAGGTCCTGCAGCCTTCTGGGACCTGCGATGTGTTCCACAAGGTTGCAGACACCCTTTGGTTGAAGTTCCGCTTTCACTGGAATGAATATGCCACAGATTATAACTATATGTAAGTTAATTAGTCACAAAAGGAAAAGGTTAAACTTGGTTGTCATGGCTGACTACAATTTTCCTACAGTTTTTTTTTTTTTTTTGCACTGCCTTGTTACATAAGCCTGAAAGTGGTCTGATCAACATGGCACACTATAGGGTTGATTTACTAAAACTGGAGAGTGCAAAATCTGGTGCAGCTGTACATAGAAACCAATCAGCTTCCAGTTTTTTTTTTTTTGTCAAAGCTTAGGCTTCATGTACACGGGACGTTTTTACAACTGCTCCTAAATGATTAAACTTGACAGATAGTAACCCACGTTTAAAACGTCAGTTTTGCCGCATTTTCATGTCGCGTTTAGCGGCGTTTTACCACGTTTAGCAGCGCTTTGCCGCGTTTGCGTTTAGAAGTGTTTCAAAAAAATATATATATAAAAACGCTTATAAACGAAACACTGCTAAACATGGGTTACCGCGTTTAGCCACGTTTAGCGTCTGAAACGTGGAAATCTTTGGCGTCTGCATCTATTTTTTTGCTTTCAAAGAAACGCTGTTAAACGCAACTGCCTAAAAACGGCAATAAACGAGACAGTGTACATGGTCACATAGGATAACATTGAATGATTTCAGGGGCAGTTGAAAAAAGCGTCCAACTGCCTCTCAACGTATGTTTAGCAGCGTCCCGTGTACATGGGGCCTAAAAGTGAAGTGATTTACTAGTATGCACAGCTGCACCTGATTTCGCACTCTCCAGTTTTAGTAATGCCCGGTACAGCCCTGGTTCACACTGGTGCGTTTTGACATGTCAAATCGGCGGTATTTGCTGGCAATGGCATCTGTGGCGCTGCACCGATTTCAAAAAGTAGTTTCTGTACTACTTTTTGCGATTTCGGGCCGCGATTTACTTTGACATCTTTGCAGAAACCCGCACAGATGTCTCTGAAATCGTGTCTGAAATCGGGACTGACAAGAGGGAGTGAAATTGTGTGAGTTCAGCTGAAATCATGCGAGTTCAGCTGGACTCGCACGGCTTCATTCTCGCAGTCCAGTGTGAACCTGGGCACACACGATTTTTTTTTTCTTTGCATGCTAATCTCAGATCGAATCTGATGAGTTTACTAAAGTCACAAAAACTCCTGTACGTCAGAATAAAAATTCGGAAGTGATGTCATGTGTTGTAATGCATTTGTATTGCATTTTGAACGCTAGCTGTATTAATTAAACGAAAATTGTACGATTTGGGATTGTATGAATTTTTTTCCGTGTCCGATATAATAATATCGAATGAACTGTCACGATCAGCTCTCAAAAGCACTGTACTAACAATCTGATTATCGTACGATCGCTTCAAAAGCGGTATTTTCCATACGATTTTCTGATCGTGTGTATGGGGCTTAAATCAACCCTGCTACGCCGTATTATAAATATGAATCAGTTGCAGTGCTGATTTCTGTTTAAAAAATGCAGTCTGAGGCTGCATTCACACTACAACGTTTAGAATCGCGCGCAGATCTGCCCACGATTTGACAGCGCTGATGTGTGAATGACAAAACGCTGAATGACACCTCAAATCGCGGTCTAATGCGATTGTTACGCGATAAAACATGCTGCTATTGCAGCCACCCGCATTACGGGACGCATGTCGCCCAAAAATAGTTCAGGAGCTACTTTGAAAAGGAGTAGAAAAGGAGAAATTGGAACGCTGCTTATAACTTTTGAGGTTTGCTTTCGTTTTTTTTTAGAATCTGGCTGCTTTTGGCCATAGCGCTCTCTTTTCTTTTTTTTTTTTTTCCCCAAAAAAGAACCCTTAATAGAAATGACATTATTTGAATTGTTCTTCTCAAGCCACCCACACGATAGCTACACACTTGTTCTCGTAGTTATAGATCTAAAACGACACAATGAAATATTTATACATACGATAAGCATAACATTTACTTAGTAACTACAGGGTTTGCTTCTTTCAGTTGTACTTATTGTAATTATCACAGGATGTAAGCAGATTTTCGAATAGCTTCAAAGTAGTTAGTGGTCATACGTGCAGTAGTAATAACGTACAATGCACTCACTAGTCCCAGCATGCCTAGGCTTTACCTCTGTCACATGTTCTGCATTAGCCTGGAGCTGCAGGAAGTGATCTTTCCCAGGGAGGGGGGTGGACAGCTGAGGGTTAAACACAGGCCCAAGTCTGTAACACCCAGCAGGGGAGGAGATAGAAGGGGGAGAGGATTTGTTTACCAGCTAGGCCTAAAGAAGAGAAGAACGAGAAAGAGAGAGAAAGATTTTTATTAAAAGAGAATAAAAAAGACAGGCAATAGCTATAGGAAGAGTGCAGAAAGTAGCTGAGCCTTGTTACGAGAAGGTCATCATCAGCGTGCTTTATTTAGCATTCGCTACAGTCAGGGGCGGGTGAGCGGAAGGCATGGAAAGGAGTGAGGAGTGTGAGGGATAGTTTGAGAGAGACAGCTCTGAGGAGTGAAGAAAGAGGTAGAAGATTATACAAGTGAGGGTGGTAAGGTAAGGGTGCAGGGTACAACGTGTACGGGGCCGCACCACGACGGCTCCCCAGCCAGTACAACTTAGGATAACATAAGGTGACCACTGAGTAAAAGTTCACAAGTATTAGTGTGGGGACTAAGCTGAGGGGCTTGGCAGAGCTAGTGGGAAGTGTCATCTCCTCCTGGATGGATATGGAAGATGTTTTATTTATGTTCAGAACGGTAAGTGACATTAAACAAGACAAGTTATGGGGCGAGGAGAATGTGTGCCAGCCGTAAAAGGGTCACACTTATTAGACGGGTACACTAAGAAGGAAGTGCTTTGTCCAAATATATGTTTGTTTGCAGAATTTACAAACACAGTAGTTCCACATCCTCAATACGTTACTTCATACACCACAAGAAGCTGACAAGCTGTAGTTACAGCCCAGATCCGTAAGCCAATAGTACACTGAACGCTCCATCAGGGAGCGTGGCCTGTCTGTGCTGTCACATGTTATGTGTGCACTCCATGGGCTGTTAAAGGCCTCATTCGCACCGACACTCCTGGCCTTTCGTTTTTCTAAATGCACAAGTTCTCAACTTTACCTTTTATACTTTCCACATCACTTTTTCCTAGAAGAGCCTCCTTTAAAACAGGTTACTATGTGTTTAAATCAGTAAAGCTGCATTTAGAGTTTAACGTCCGATTGTGGGCACACAGGATTTTATTTTTCTCTAAACCAGGGGTCTCAAACTGGCGGCCCGACTACAAGTCCCATTATTTCTCTGCCTTTGGGAGTCATGCTCGTAACTGTCAGCTTTTGCAATGCCTCATGGGACTTGTAGTTCCGCAACAGCTGGAAGGCCACCAGTTTGAGACTTCTGCTCTAAACGCAGCTTTACTGCACGGCCCTAAAGGCAGCTAAATGTCCAGTCTGAATTATACCTTTGAAAAACCACTACCTGCATTTATATGCACATCTAAACACAGGTTTCACCCTGCAAGTGTGAATAAGACCTTATGGTGGCCATACACGATTCAATTTTATTATCAGATTATTATTGTCTGATCGATTATAGAAAACAATCATATCTGCAAAAAAATAGAATAGCCATAACTTCTCGTCCAATCTATTTAGATCAGATGCGATTAAACTGAGTTAATTGGCCAGGGCAGAAAATTATTGTTTTTTTTTGGATCAAATGGCAGCATCAAGATACTGTGTTTATGGATATGATCATATTTCGATCGGTCTGATGGACTTTTTTCATCGGACAAACCGATCGTGTATGGGACCCATCGGTATTTTTTCCATCGGTTTTAAAAAATAGAACATGTTTTACATTTTTCCGATGGATCAAAAACCGATAGCAAATTCCGATCGTCTATGGGCAAGTCCATCAGATAAAAAACCCACGCATGCTCAGAATCAAGTCGACGCATGCCCAGAAGCATTGAACTTCATTTTTCTCGGCTCATCGGAGTGTTTTACGTCACCGCGTTTGGAACGGTCAGTTTTTTGACTAATGGTGTGTAGGCAAGACTGATGGAAGTCAGCTTCATCGGATTTCCGCTGGACAAAACCATCGGATTAGAATCCATAGGATATCCGATCGTGTGTACGAGGCTTAAGATGTGATTGATAATTTATGATTATATCTTAACTATTGATCAAAGTCCACTTACTCGTGTGGAGCATATCAGTTGAATGGGTTGTCGACTATTGATCAATGTTTCCTATCAGAAGAGATAAATCGGAAAATAAATTGTTCATTTATCATAGCGTGTGTGACCACCATTAGCCCCAGTTCATATTCTGTGTTCTCATAAGCACAGGCAACAGGACTAATCACACACCTCATCCTTTGCACTGCAGTCTGGTAAAGTAATGAACACTGTACATTTAATACCAAGGCCTCATCCACACTGAATGTTATAGAAACGGCAGTAGCGTTAGCCGTAGAAAGCTGTAACTATAGAATGAGTTTTGCAGTAGCGTTTTTCAGCTTTTAGCAAAACTATACTCCCACAAAAGCTTATGGCTCATAAACGCAGAATAGCTGCGGTTTCAAGCTGTTTTCAGAGTTAGAGCGTTTTTAGGCTCCATGCACACTAGCGTTTTTTTAAGCTCCTAGAAGCTGTTATTAGCATTTTGTTTCTGCTCTTTAAGCAAAATAGTGTTATCCTATGTGTCCATGCACACTACTTTAGGCTATTAGCATTTTTTTGAGCTTCAGTATCTAGGAGCAGAAAAAAAAAAATTTTGTAGAGTTTCTTGGAGCGTTTTTCCAGCAGAAATGGAAACTTCTTCTAAAAGCTACTAAAATGCTACCAACATTTTTTTTCTTTGTACTGCTAAAACAGTAATAAACCGCAAATGCTCCAAGACCTTCTAAATACCGTTTATATACTTGAGTATGCCCCCCTCGGCTTATACTCGAGTTACATTTTTTCGCCTGATCTCCCGGACTTTGGGGACCCGGTAAACTTGGCATACGTGTAGCCCAACACTTTCTCTACAAGTGTGCAAAGTTTGTTGTCCGGGGGACCTATGGCCAGGGAGCACCGATTTTTCAAAGCCGGGCACCCCTTCTATAGACTCCCATGTTAAACGGTCATTTCTCCAGTGACTTTGGAGACCTGCTACCGGTCAGTCGTAGGTCCCCTGGACCGGGAACTTGGCACACATGTAGCCCTATTTCTCCTCTACAAGTGTGCAAAGTTTGTTGTCTGAGGGACCTACAGCCGGGGAGCACCGATTTTTCAAACCTAGGCACCTCTTCCATAGACTCCCATGTTAAACATCAGTCTAGTCATGGACACGGTGAGGCATGGGCACAGTGAGGCATGGGCACAGTGAGGCATGGGCACAGTGAGGCATGGACACAGTGAGGCATGGGCACAGTGAGGCATGGGCACAGTGAGGCATGGGCACAGTGAGGCATGGACACAGTGAGGCATGGGCACAGTGAGGCATGGACACAGTGAGGCATGGACACAGTGAGGCATGGACACAGTGAGGCACAGTGAGGCATGCACATGGACACAGTGAGGCATGCACATGGACACAGTGAGGCATGCACATGGACACAGTGAGGAATGGGCACAGTGAGGAATGGGCACAGTGAGGCATGGGCACAGTGAGGCATGGACACAGTTAGGCATGGACACAGTTAGGCATAGACTCAGTGAGGCACAGTGAGGCATGCACATGGACACAGTGAGGCATGCACATGGACACAGTGAGGCATGCACATGGACACAGTGAGGAATGCAGATGGACACCCTAGGCTTATACTCGAGTCAATACATTTTCCCAGTTTTTGTGGTAAAATTAGGTGCCTCGGCTTATATTCGGGTTGGCTTATACTCGAGTATATACAGTACTTCTAAAAGCTACTAAAATGTTACTAGAAGCTGGGACAAAAATGCTATTATCAGCATTTTTCATCCAGCATTTTTTTCTAGCTTTTTTTAACCTTGTGAAAAACATTAGTGTGCCTTACAGTGGGAAAAACTCCTCTTTAAGCCCACTAGTTCTGTTTTGCCCCTGACAAAAAACGCTGATAACAGCCCATTTAAGAATGGACACATTGGGGTTGATTTACTAAAGGGAAATCCACTCTGCACTAGAAGTGCACTTGTAAGTGCAGTCACTGTAGATCTGAGGGGAAGCTCTGAAATGATGGGAAGCTCTGCTGATTTTATCATCCAATCATGTACAAGCAAAAATGCTGTTTTTTATTTTTCTTGCATGTCCCCCTCAGATCTACAGTGACTGCACTTGAAAGTGCACTTGTAATGCAAAGTGGATTTGCCTTTCGTAAATAACCCCCATAGTATAATATGCTGGGGAGTTTACTGGCTGCATAAAAAAACGCCTAAAGCCAAAAACAGCAGCTGTAAAAACGTCCAGTGTGCATGAGGCCTAAAGGTGGAGATAACATTTCACTTATGCTCGTTCACTGTCCAGGTGTCATCAGGGCCTGAAATTGTATATCAACAAGTGTAGCATAGTGCTGTTATCATGTGTCTATCATGTGGCAGTTACATTGTGATGTCTATGAGTACTACATTTTGTAGAATACATTAAAGTGGTTGTAAATCCTTACATATACCCATTGAAGGGATTATTCTCAGGTGATACACAGATATACAACAAATCCGTCTACATAAGTTTTACCTGTTTATCTGCAGTCTTCTCCTTTCTACATCTGTTTAAAGTGATGAATGTATAAAGCTCGTCTGAGAGTTCAGAAAAGAGGCAGTGGAGAGCTGAAGTTACACTCTGCAGAGCTCAATGAGGAGAGGTCTGAGAGCTGATTGGGGAGAATAGACACACCCACCTTCACATAGGTCACAGGAACAGAGCTGAGGCTGTCAATCTGCTGGAGATCCCTCCTCTGTCACCATTTTTCTTTTGGTGTCAGGAACAAAGCAGCAGACAGAAATGACACTGATTTAACTTGTGACAAGTACACACTATAGTATAGAGAGATATGCTTTGTTTAGATTTCATGTCTGAGGTTTACTCCCCACTTTAACTCTTTCATGACCAGGGATCATTGATGCCTAGATACCCAGGTCAAATTTAGCAGCATAAGCTTGCATCTGTTAATTTGACAATAACTCTACCGTTTTTCCCCGAAAATAAGCCCGGGTCTTATATTCATTTTGGCAACAAAAGACACAGTAGGGCTTATTTTCGGGGTAGGTCTTACCATGTAATGTGCTGTCTTCTCTCCCCCCCCCCCCCCTCTCTCCCTGCCTGACAGGAATCCCCAGTGTGAACTGAGTTAAAATGATTGTAAAATCCTATAATCCACTCTTTTACAGTAGTATATAATGTACAATGTGTGTGCTTTTGTAATATAATTGTGCCAAATACCTTCGTTATAGCGCCGCTCTACGCTTATGTGACCCGCCGGAGCTCTCTTCCCGCAATTATATTAGACACACACACATTGTACATTATATTCTACTGTAATGCCCTGTACACACGGTCGCTTTTTCCGATGAAAAAAGTCTGATGGACTTTTTTAATCGGAAAAAACGATCGTGTGTGGGCCCCATCTCACTTTTTTCCATCAGTGTTTTTCCATCGGTGTTAAAAAATAGAACATATTTAAAAAATTTCTGATGGGGGGGGGGGGGAAACGATAGGAAATTCTGATCGTCTGTGTGGAACTCCAACGAAGAAAAAACACACACATGCTCAGAATCAAGTCAGCGCATGCTCAGAAGCATTGAACTTCATTTTCTCGGCTCGTCGGAGTGTTTTACGTCACAGCGTTTTGGACGGTCGGAATTTTGTCTGATGGTGTGTAGGCAAGACTGATGAAAGTCAGCTTCATCGGAATTCCGACGGAAAATTCCATCGGATTTTATTCCATCGGAAATCCGATCGTGTGTACAGGGCATTATAGAGTGGACTATAGGATTCTACAATCTTTTTAAACTAGGGCTTATTTTCGGGGTAGGGCTTATATTGCAGCCCTCCTGGAAAATAACGCTAGGTCTTATTTTCGGGGTAGGTCTTATTTTAGGGGAAACACGGTAATATGCGTACTTTAATCATGTTTTGTATTATTTTGTAAGGACAAATAAAGGGCCGTACACACTGGCCGAATATCAAGGCTGTTTTGACCGGTTCAATAGAAACCAGCCGACATTTGGCCCATGTGTACGACCAGCGGCCATGTTTTGTCAAAGTGGCATGACCGAAAAGATCTGCCGATCAGCGCTCTCAGCTATTCACTGTTGTTTTCTGGCAGGGGGGCGATTCCCCTGTAAGAACACAATAGACCAGCAGGGGAGATCGCTGTACTAACATCAGATTTCGTATAGGCCGCTGGGTTGAGCGGAAAAAAAAATGATAGTGTGTACTAGGCTTAAGGCTTTTATTTGGTGCACTGTTTTAATCAACCGCTTTCTCAGTTTATTTTTTATGCTGGCAAATACATAAAAATGTAAAAAATAAATAAATATATATATATATATATATATTGTTACTGAACTGTATACCGGTAATAGGTCTGCTAGAACAAATGTTAAAGTTATATCACATGTGACTTCAATAGCCTAACTTACATCTATTTCATTGCTTACAGGTTAAATTATGAGATCTGACACTGTTAACTTTTTCAATGACATATTTTGAAGTCTTCACTTTTAATATTGCTTTACTAATTAGTAAGCTGCTGACCTAGAACAATTATGCAGGTCTGCAGTCCTAATCTTACTGGCTGCTTACAAGTCTGTGATTTCAGCTCCCCTATTTTTACGGGACACCCTGGCATATTTCAGCTTCTTAACATGTGATCAGATCACCTAATTCATATTAGATAGTCTTGTAACCTCTATACAAAGGGTTCCAGAGAAATGCTCTTTTATATCAGATATTTGTTTAATATAATCATTGGATGACACATCCAATACCACTTAAAAGGACCACTTCACCTTTAGTTAAGTTGTCGTTTAAAAAAATTCCGCCATCCTCTGACCGCAGTCCACTGGATTAATGTTTACCTTCCTCCCCAATCCAGTGATCTTTCATCCTACATGGTCCCAGCTGGGGACCTGTCACAGTGTGCATGTGTGCAGCGGCCCCGCTTATTGCTGTGAGTAAGCCATACTCATGACGGTCTCCAATGTTCCCTCCGAGTATGGCTTACTCATTGGAATAATTGGAGCTGCAATTTTTATGCGCAGTATGAATAGGTACTAGCTGGGGCGGGGGGGCTTATTCCAGTACAACTTCATTACAGGTGAAGTTGTCCTTTAAGGTTCTGTTTAATAACTGAAAGTTATGTATGCTACAAAATAAGGACTGGTGTTTTGGGCATGGGAGTAACTCGAACATATACGCCAACAGCCATAAACTGTATGACATATTATATTTGTATGAACACTGCTGACTTTAGAGACATGTGCAGGCCTAAACGTCTTTATGAACATGTGTTAACAACAGCTTCTGTAATACCAAAATTGGTAAATATTCTGAATGTATTCCTACAATACAGGAAAATTAAAACTTAACTGAGAACAGTATCTGATCTATATTTTCTTTCAATTTCTCTGAATCAAGCGAATTTCAAGAATCCTATTTTAGCACAATAGGAAATACACCTGTTTTATCTGTCCATCTCTGCTAAATGGTAGAATATATACTTAACACCTTGATGCTGATGTAACACAAATATGCAGCCCCACTGCACTGGGCTTTTTGCCTTGGGGCCGCATATTTGTGTATCTCACTTTGTGCTGGGAGCACGCTCCCAGCACCGAGATCGGGGTCTCACCGAGAGCCCCGTACTATTGATCGGAACTCGGAACTCCCAATTAGGGGTCACCTGATCACTGTGGTAGCCTCTAATTGGCTACCACAGTGATCAGTCACTGCAAAGCCCGCTGCTGTGTTTTTCTCTTGCAGAGAGAAAAAAATAAGTGTGTAAAAAAAAAATGATTATTCAAAAATAAAGAAAAAATGCCTGCATCAATGTTTGAGCTAGGTCAGTGCTAGGGCTACGGGTCAAAGGTCAAGGTCAGTATATTTTGGGCATGATTTATTTTCTCAATTTTTTTAAATAAGTATCAGTGTCAGTGTGTTTTAGGTAGGACAAAAAAAAAAGCAAATGCGCACTATTGTTCCTGGGCTGTACTAAAGGTACAAACAACAAATAACAACGATTTATTTTGGGTTATTCTTTGGTGGAAGATTATGATAGTAGCAATAAATATTCAGCTACATTTGAATAAAATATATATTGTTTACTATTTTGGCCCAGTTTTTCCTTAAAAAAATAAATAGGAGATATCCATTACCATTTACCGCCAAATGAAAGACCAGCTTTACTAACACATGTCAAAGTTGCAAAATTGTGCCTTAGGCATGAAGGGGTTAAGCTGATAGCTGACTGCGCACTGTAACTTTGCTGCTACAGTGCGGGCTGGCTGCGCAGAATCATGATTCTGCTTTTCTGGGTAGGGGGGCATGAGCTAGCTGTACTGTGATTAGTCACAGCACAAGCCAATCAGCGGGTGCCGGCCAATGGATGACCACCGGCACCCACTGATTAGCGAGGAGGAAGACAGGACAGAGCTCTCTCAATGTAAACAATACGTAAACAATACAGAGCTCTGTCTTGTCAGTGGGGCAAAGTAGGGAAGAAAAAACATCAAATCCCTTAGTGAAAGCACCTCACAGTGTACACATAAACACTGGTTAGGTTAACCCTTTGATCGCCATAGATGTTTAACCCCTTCCCAGCCAGTGTCATTAGTACAGTGACAGTGCATATTTTTTAGCACTGATCACTGTAGTAGTGTCACTGGTTCCCACAAACTGTCAGTTAGTGTTGCCCGCCATACTATCGCAGTCCTGCTATAAGTCGCTGATCACCACCATTACTAATATTAAAAAAATAAGAATTACAGTATTTATATAGCTTGTAGACACTATAACTTATGTGCAAACCAATCAATCTATGCTTATTGGGAATTTATTTTACCAAAAATATGTAGCAAAATACATATTGGCCTAATTTTGATTTTTTAATTGTCTTTTGTTAGATATGTTTTACAACAGAAAGTAAATCATTTATTTTTTTTCCAAATTGTTTTTGTTTATAGCGCCAAAAATAAAAAACTCAGTGGTGATCAAATACCACCAAAAGAAAGCTCTATTTGTGGGAACAAAATTATATGAATTTCATTAGTGCACAGCATTGCATGACCACGGAATTATCAGTTAAATTAACGCAGTGGCAAAAAACAAAAAATTGCCTGGTCATGAAGGGAGTTAAATCTTCCGGAGGTCAAGTAGTTAAGCCCAAAAACAAAAAATTATACATATTGCAGCTTACCAATCTTTAAATGTGATGGCTGCATTAAGTTTCTTTTTCGTTCGCATGGGGGGGAATTTACTAAAACTGGTGCACTCAGAATCTGGTGCAGTTGTGCATGGTAGCCAAGCAGCTTCTAACTTTAGCTTGTTCAATTAAGCTTTGACAATAAGGCCCGGGTTCACACTAGTGCAATGCCAGACATCGCATGTGATTCGCACCGCATTGTTGTGCAGATCACATGCGATGTCTGTGCGATGCAAATTCAGCCATACAAACTGTATGGCTGAATTTGCATTGCATTTGTACCAAACTCGTGCAGGACCCTTTGTTTGTCCGTACCAGAATCAGATTGCAAGGGTTGAAATTTTGATGCGGTGCGAATTTGCCGTGAATTTGGACTGCATCTAATGTGAGCCAGCCCTTAAACCTGGCAACGCTCACAGGGAACGGAGCTCGGCACTGTGAATCGAGCGAGAAGACTGCTCGCAGAAACAGCGGGGAGACATCGCAGGATCCAGGGGACAAGGTAAGTAACTTTCCCTGGATACTGCGATGCGGTCCCGAGTCTTGCTCGGGGTTACCGCTTTTGGTAGTAAAAACTCACCCCGAGTCTGACTCGGGAATACCGCCAGGGAGGTTAATGCTTATCCGTTACAAAGTAAAACTTCAGCTCTAGGGAAAAAAGATCCAAAGTACACAGTCTATTTGTCTATAATAAATCCACCCCGTAGGGTTGCACATGTACCACATCTTACATTTTCATATGTAGCTGGCCTGTCTGCAGATCTTTTGGTGGCTAAAAGGTAGTATATGAGCTTGAAAAGCTGCAAATTCCTTTTGTAAATAAGCCACATTTATAATTTTTGTTGGATAGTTGCCTGATGCACATTGCGGTTATTTTGGCAATTCCCCCCCAATCTTTCTTGTACTTCAGTTATATAATAAACACTCAAATGCATTTAATCATTGAGCAAAATTACACTTACAGGCAAAAATTCTAAATGTAAAGTAAAAATGCAGAAATAAGCAATTTGAAACACAAACTCAAATCTGCAGCTCCTCTATAGTTTCTTTCTTACTGCGTCATTTTGTCACTAATTCCTTTTATCTGCTTGCTTAGTTATTATTATTATTATTATTATAAAGGATTTATAATATCTGACTTTCTCTGCATTTGTCCCACTGTGCCTACCCTATGTCTGATTTGCAGTTTTTATTATTTATAATTTTGCTTGTCCATGGTAGAATTTTCAACATATTATCGATAATTTTAACAAATAATAATACAATGTATCCTTGACATTTGTTTAGGTATTCTGCTGTCCCTTCTGTGCTTATGTTAGCCCTTCTGAAGAAAAAGTTCAGAGTCACGCTGTGTCACAGCATGCACTGCAGCCAACTTTTCGGTGCCCATTGTGTCAAGAACAGCTGACAGGAACCAGTAATCTAAAGGCACACCTGGGACATGGACACAATGTGGTGTCAGAATGTGTGGAAAAACTGCTGCAGGTGGTGAGTTTAGAGAAAAATGCAAATGATTAAGTGTACATACGGTATATTCTGAAAAATTTGAAGTCAAAGGTTTTTTTGCTTTTGTGTGCATACTGTTTTTATTTAATGAATTTATCTGTATGCTACAAGAAATATAGTCACATAAGCCCCAACAAAGTGTTCTGAACACAAACACACACTGGGGTGAATTTAATCAGAATTCAGCCTTGATTTGTTTCAGCCTGTGAACAAGAAATGGTCATCCCTATTAATATGCTTTCTTTAGATGATGACACAAATACTATATACGCAATACAAGTGATTACTTCTCTTGTAGATAAAGACTTTGGGAAAATGTGACTTCCATTTACAGACCTCCACACATGTTCACCTACATGTGAGCAGGTCACATGATTTTCTACAATTTAGTACAAAAACCTTATACCATCTTTATTTTCTGTTTCAGGCACAAAAGGTGCATATTAACTTCAGGACCAGGATTATTCCAGTGAAAATCATAGAAGAACCAGAACAATCTTCCTTGGAGATTTTACCCTCCAGTGAGTATTCATGCTGTCCTCTGTCTTAGTTTTGGTTGTCTTAACTGATTCTTTCTTTTATGTTTAATAGTAATATTTGGATGGTTATATTTTGCTGTTGACTTCAAGAGTTCTTCATCTGTAATTTTCATTCATTATAGGTGAAGCCACAGATACATCCCCTCCAGGATCTCCTGGTGAAATTTCAACAAGCCCGAATGAAGCGACAGATTCTGTTGCTGATACTGACAAATTACCAGAAGAGACTGCATGTCCCTTGTGCCCTATAACCTCTGACAATTCTCAAGAACTAAGAACCCACTTGGAGAAGGATCATCCAGAGTTTAGTCAGTCTGATATTCAGCAAGCATGTGAGGCACGTAGTCAAGAAGTCGAAGGTACAGAGCAAGAGGATAAAAAGGGGTCTCAGGAAAGTATACCCGCTCATACTCAACATTCTACATATCGAAAAACCACCAACTTTGCCATGGATAAATTTATGGATCCTTCTAGGCCTCACAAATGTGTGGTATGCAAAGAATCCTTTACCCAGAAAAACATCCTACTTGTACATTATAATTCAGTATCACACTTGCACAAGGTGCGTAAAGCCTCTCTTGATCCTTCACTTTCTAACCGTCATGAATCTGGAGTGGGGTCTACGGGACATGGCATACAAACAGGACAAGATAAACCCTACAAATGCACTGTGTGCCATGTATCATACAACCAAAGCTCAACATTAGAAATTCACATGCGTTCTGTTCTTCATCAAACCAGATCAAGGAGCTTGAAGCAGGACCCTACCAAGATTCCCTTAGAAAAACCTCAAAGAGACCCTGTATGTAAGAGTGAAACTACTACTGATTGCAGAGGAGAGACCATAGAAGTGCAAGGAGTGGACCTGCCCAAAAAGAGACCACAGCAGCTTGGTCCCTGTGTTGGAGTTCCCATTTTGCCCAGTCCAGTTGCTCCACCTCCAGTGCAGCTATCCATGGATTTGTCTAGACCACCACCACTTGTCCAGCCTTCTCCACTTTTTACATCATCACTCCTTCCCTCATTTCCATTAATACCTGAGGCTCTATTGAAACTCCAGCGTCAACAGCAGCAGCTTTTGCTTCCATTTTACCTGCAAGAACTCAAAGTTAGTGCAGATGGAGGACCAACACCTTTACTGTCTTTTGGAGGTGCTCAGCAGCCTCCATCCATCAAGGATGAGGGTGACCAACCCAGCGTAACACCCAGACCTGCAAATGAAAAGGATGAAAAAGTACCAGATGAGCCTGAGGCAGCAACTGGGGAAGCAGATGTTTCTCAGAATCCAGAGTCTTCAACAAAGGCTTCTGTAGACCCTACTGGATCTGCAGCACGAGCATTGCTAGAGAATTTTGGATTTGAGCTGGTCACACAGTATAATGAGGGAAGGCAGCCACTTACTAGCCAAGTTCAGATTCAGCCACAGCCTCCTGCTCCACCACTTGATACATTGCCTATACCTGCTTCCACAGAGAGCCTTCAATGTGGTACTTGTGGTAAACATTTCTCAAACAGATTGATTCTTAAAACACACGAGGAGCACATGCACCAACGTTTGCTACCATTTGAAGCTTTGAGTAGATATGCTGCCAATTATCGCCGAACCTACGACAGTCATAACCCTGCTGGAGTCAATACTGAAACAGGAGGTCCTTCAGCTACGCCATTAGACTTCTCTGTAACATCTCAACACTCTCAGTGTTCCAAAGAGGTTGAAGACCAGGATTCTTTACCTGAACAGGCCATTACAGTTGAACAGCTTAGATTTCTACACAACCACCTGGATTTTCCTGGTCACCTGTTGGAAGAGCAGCTATTATGGGCAGCTGAAAAGACTGGATTATCCCCTGCAGCTATCATGCAGTGGCATAAGCAGGGAGACGGAAGCATCCAAGAGTCTCAAGAAGAAGAAGGAGAGGATTATTCTAAGACTGATCGTATGAGTCAACGACGATTTTCACGCACAAAATTCTCTGACTTTCAGACTCAGGCACTAAACAGCTTTTTTGAGTCCAGTGCATATCCTAGAGATAATGAAGTAGAGCAACTGTCTGCGCTGCTAGGTCTTTCTGGACGGGTGGTGGTGGTCTGGTTTCAAAATGCTCGACAAAAAGCACGAAAGCAAGCTGCAGATTATGGAAATTCCCCTTCACCACCTCTGCATCCTATTCAACCAGGGGAACGCCCTGCTGCCAACAGCAATGTTCCACCTTGCCGTAAATGTGGCATGAGCTTTCCTTGCATTTTTCATCTAATCCGTCACCTGAAAACTTGTTATAGTGACATCAGTGAAGAAGCAACTGAAACTGAAGAGAAAGACGAGGAATTGATTAGGTCTGCACAGACTGAAGAGTCAGCATCAGATCACACTGTAGGCACTGATCTCCCATTATCAATTAGCCAAGAAAAGCAAGATAAACCACAAAAGGAAACCAAAGTTGATCAAGAAGTTAATGCTCCGGTTATAAAAGAGAAAGCTGAGTCGCCTAAGGTAAATGAAGGAAATATACCAATATCTGAGCCAGGGGATCATCTTGTGGAGCCAAATGAATCTTCTGTCACTAACAGCAATGTGGACCAGAATCAAAACAAGACATCACCAAGTAATAGCCATCTTCAAACACCTTTGATGGACCTCTCTGTACTTATCCCAGTGGGAGCTGGTGAGGTGGCCTATCAGAGAAAAAGAAAGCATGAAGAAGAAAGCCTCTCTCCAACTGGAAGTGAAGGGGGCGATGAGCCTCCAAGGGACAAGCGTCTGAGAACCACTATTTTACCAGAACAGTTAGATATTTTACATAGATGGTACTTGCAAGACTCCAATCCAACAAGGAGCACACTAGAACGCATATCTTTCGAAGTGGGCCTGAAAAAGAGAGTGGTTCAGGTTTGGTTTCAGAACACAAGGGCTCGTGAGAGGAAAGGCCAGTACCGAGGGGTACCACCTGGCACTATTTCCGCTCCTCGCCAGCAAGATGACTCTACAAATGAAGCGACAAAAAGAGAAAGCTCTGGTTCAAGTTACTTTTATAATGCAACTCCAAGCCAAATTGTGCCACAACTTGTAGCCAAGTCATGCACATCAGCGATACAGACCAGTTCTTCAGTATCTTCTAAACCTCAGATTTCTTCCAGCCTCACAAATACTCAAGTTGTCAAGTCCCTGGTGAATCCAACCCAGGCTCTGTCAGGCCTGCTAAGTGCTGCACAAATTATGCCTGGCTTAGTTAATCCATCTCAAACAATCCCAAGCCTTGCCAGCTCTTCCCAAGCTTTAGCTGGCCTTGTTAATCCACCACAGTCATTATCAGGTTTAGTTAACCCAAACCAGGCATTCCCAGGTCTTATTAACCCTGCCCATGTTCTGCCCAGCCTAGTGAGTACTCCCCAGTCTTCACAAGGATTGCTGTTAGCTTCCTTTCAAACTAAACCTGCAGCACCACCTGTTTTAGTGTCTTCCCCTCCTGAGGCTAAAGTGCATTCTTCTCCTATCCAGCAAGCACCTTCCCAGTTGCCAATAGCTGAACCTGACAAAACAGTAACTCTGTCAGTTAATGAGACACTGGATTGCTCTAAAATTAAACATTCTGAGCAACATACTACTGAGAATCAATCTACTGAGAATCAAGGAAGTTGCATCCAAAAACCTTCAGAAGAGAAAACAGCCCATAAAATGATGGATTCTCTGATGCACAGTCCACAGGCTGGAGACATGAGTGACTCATCAAGTTCAGATCCTGGTCCTTCTAGTCCTGGCAAAGGACCATTAAACTCTGAAGGCTTTTTAGGTTCCTCAGGAGCTAGACGCTATCGCACTCAAATGAGTAGTCTACAGTTAAGGATACTTAAGGCATGTTATTCAGAATATCGCACCCCAAGCATGCAGGAATGTGACTGCCTCGGCAGTGAGATTGGGTTGCAGAAGAGAGTTGTTCAGGTTTGGTTTCAAAATGCCAGAGCCAAAGAAAAAAAGGCTAAACTCCAAGGACTGGTTGGTACAACTCCTTCCAGTGAAGGACCTCAGCCTACTGAGTGTACTCACTGTAATGTTAAATATGGGCCTACCATCCCATGCCGTGCCCACATTTTCTCAAGACAGCATATTGCAAGGCTTCGAGTATCAATACAACAGCAGCTAAAGGAGGAAAGCCGTTACCGTGACACACATCCAAGTGCAGGAGCACCGTCTGTTTCAGAGAGCAAACCAACCTCGCAGATGCTTAACTTCCAGACTTCTGCTACAGTGACACCACAAATCCAAAGGATTACACCCCTGCTGATGCCAGGACAGGGCATTCCTGCACCTATAGGTGGATTGGCCACATTTAACACAGGTAAAACCAGCTTGTCATTAGGCAGTATAGAAGAGTAGATTCACAGTACACAAACATGCCTTGTAAAGTGCTAGGTGCTGAGTAATGGAATTATTTTAGTATTAAAATTATCACCATTAATACTAAAACAAAGAAGTTGTTCCCCTCTAAATATGAAACAAAAGGTTGCAAATTAAATAAATATGCAGGAACCTAAAGGGGCATTAGACCCCAAAAAAAACACATGTGTATTGCAGCTTACCAATTCTTAAAGTGGTTCTAAACCTTAAAGCGGAGTTCCACCCAAAAGTGGAACTTCCGCTTTAAGCACTCCTCATCCCCTTACATGCCACATTTGGCATGTAATTTTTTGGGGGGGAGAGGGGGGGCTACGGTAGGAGTGGGACTTCCTGTCCCACTTCCTCCTTCCACCAAGGGACCGCCTCGGCGACTCCTCCTCTCGCCTTAGGCGGCCCCTCCCTCTAGGCGATCTCCTGGGACACGTGACAGGTTCCAGGAGATCGCCTGTCCACTCAGGGAGTGCAGCGCCGCTCGCGTATGCGCAGTGTGTGCCGGCCGTGAAGCCGTAAGCTTTCACTGCCGGATGCCCACAATGTGAATGGAGGAGCCGACGGAGAGGGGGGGAGAGGAGCGACGCTCCGGGCAGCCGCATCGCTGGACAATGGAACAGGTAAGTGTCTGTTTATTAAAAGTCAGCAGCAACACTTTTTGTAGCTGCTGACTTTTAATAAACCTGAAAAGGCTTTTATGCAATAAGGTAAAAAACCTTCTGTGCTGCACGATCGACCCAGCCCCCCCCCCCCTGATTTTTTCTTACCTGAGCCTGGTACCATCCAGGGATGTGTATGAGAGCAGCAGCTCTTGCCGCTGTCTCCCTCCTCATTGGGCAGATTGTTAGCAGCAGGAGACATTGGCTCCTGCTGCTGTCAATTAAATGCTGTGAAGAGGGAGCGGGGGGCAGGGCCAATAGATGCAGACATGGCGGCTGGGTCAATAGACGCAGACAGGGCAGCTCAGGAGCGAGGCCACGTGGGTGCCCCCATGGAAAGCGGCTTTCCGTGGGGGCACTCTGTAAAAAGGAGGGGCCTGGAACGCTACCCGGAGACCCCAGAAGAAGAGGATTGGGGCTGCTCTGTGCAAAAGCATTGCCCAGACCAGGTAAGTATAACATGTTTGTTATTTTTATTTAAAAAAAAAGAAGGTTTAATGTCACTTTAAATATGGTATCAACATTATTTTTTTAGCCTTTTTTTCTTTTTTTTTACCTGGTAAACCAGCCAGTAACACACTTCCTGTCTTAGGGTGTCTCCAGTCTGGATGGAGGAGCAACAGAAACACCTTTGGACAGCAGCATTGTCAGTCTTGGGAGAGGGTAGTATAAAATGTACATAGATTTAGATGTACTAGACTAACAAATTAAATCTGAACTAACATTATTTAAGAGGTTACAACAATGTTTTTTTTTTCCTTTTGGGATAAAGGTTTTTACGTAAATTAATAAAAGCTGACCATTGTAAGCTCCCCTGTCAGTGTTAAATGGTTTGTCTCAACCCTCTAAGGCAGGCCAAAGATTATGCGATTTCCTTTCCTAGAGCTATTGTGTTCTCCTGGCAGGGGGGGGGGCGGGGAGCCATCCCTGCCAGGAGAACACAACGATTATTGCTAGCGGCTATAGTCGCTAGCAAGAATCGCATGCCAGAAATCCGACATGCTGGCTGTACCCAAGTCAATTGAGGGATTGACTTGGGTACAATGAGCCTGCCCACAGATGGATCGAATCTCAGCTGGTTTGAACCATCTATGGCCAGCTTTACTGACATTTTGGACAGCTTGGTCTATTAAAGAAAGGTGAAAAATAACAGACTTACTGCCCAGATCAACAAGGCAAAATAAGGAAAAAAATGTATGCAGCAACCACATCTAAGAATTGGCAAGATGCAATATAAAACATTTTTGTTTGTGGGTTTAATACCGCTTAAGAGCCGGTTCACACAGGGGCGACTCGTCAGGCGACTCAGCCGCCTGACAAGTCACGCTCCGCTCTCTTCAATGGAACCGTTCTAATAGGAGCGACGCAAGTCGCTCTGACTTAGAAAAGGTTCTTGTACGACTTTGGGGGCGACTCGGGCGACTTGCATTGACTTCAATGCAGAAGTCATTTTGCAAGTCGCCTTTGAAGTCGTCTTCAGATCGCCTTGCCAAGTCGCCCCCAAAGTCGTGCCGCCTGTGTGTGAACCGGCTCTTAAGCAAACTAGTATTTTCAGAACCCTTTCCCTTATAGATGATAAATGCAATATCTGAGCTTAACTGTTTACTATATTATGTGCAATACTCTGTTTAGGATTACTGCCCATTGACATATCAGTGCTGTTTACATGGTCACTTGATGATGCACTCATTTTGCTGTAATGTAAACAGTCAGCAATAGGCAGCTAGGTTTAGACAGCATGTTGAGTTTCTTACAGCAAATACATATATTTCCTGACTGTTGGTGTCAGCTGGGCAGTAACAAGCAAAATAAGGTTGGCACAATGTTCTTGATAAGATTACTGTATATACTCGAGTATAAGCCGAGTTTTTCAGCACATTTTTTTGTGCTGAAAATGCCCCCCTCGGCTTATACTCGAGTTACCTTTTTGCGCCTGATCTCCTGGACTTTGGGGACCCGGTACTGGAACAAACTTGGCATACATGTAGCCCAACTCTTTATCTACAAGTGTGCAAAATTTGTTGGCCGGGGAGCACCGATTTTTCAAAACCTGGCACCCCTTCCATAGACTCCTATGTTAAACGGTCATTTCTCCAGTGACTTTGGGGACCCGGTACTGGCCGGTCGTAGTACCTACAGCCGGGGAGCACTGATTTTTCAAACCTGGGCACCCCTTCCATAGACTCCCATGTTAAACGTCAGTCTAGTCATGGACACAGTGAGGCATGGGCACAGTGAGGCATGGGCACAGTGAGGCATGGGCACAGTGAGGCATGGACACAGTGAGGCATGCACATGGACACAGTGAGGCAAAGTGAGGCACATTGAGGCATGCAGATGGACACCCTAGGTTTATACTCGAGTCAATACGTTTTCCCAGTTTTTTGTGGTAAAATTAGGTGCCTCGGCTTATATTCGATTATATACGGTAGTAAAAAATAATCTTTAGGTGTTGTGTGCCACGTACATGAAGTAAGAACGTTTGTGTTAGTACAGCCACCAGTTGGACCTAAATGTGCAAAGGAATCAGGAGTTGCCAAATTAAAGCTTGAATGGGATTTGTTTGGATAGGGAAATGCAGATTGCTTTTACCGAGAATATGTTAATAAATACGCCTAACTATTAAAGTAGGCTATATGGGGGTTGCCAACTTAACTCTTTCTGAAAATGACACAGAACAATTAAGCAGATCAGAAAAGTTAGAGAAAGGGTCAGAAATCCTTATCTCTATACTTACTGTGGATCAGCTACTAGAAGGATTTAAGAAAAGGGGTCAGTATGACAGCCAGATACCTAGCAAAGATGAGGTCAGCAATGGCATCTTACATATTTCTATCATGACTGGTTTCCTTTATGTATATTTTTTTAGGAACCACAACATTCCTGACATTTTTGTTTTCGGTCTCAAGCCTATGGGGTTCCACCTGTTACTTTAGTGACATGAAAGCTTATAATTTAAAATCTATAAATTTACATTTACAATTTCCATTAGTTGTAAACTAAATTTTCAGGTGAAAAATTATTGACCTATGCCTGTAATAGTTCTTTACGTTGGGCGTAATTCTCAGATAGCCACATACTGGGTATAAGTGAAAGCAGCAAAAAGCGTGTTTCAGCTTTAATCCTATCGCTGCCAGACCTTGCCTTACATTTTTTTTTTACCTCAGGTGGCCACAACATTTTTGCTTTTTTTCACTTACAGTTTGTAAAAGAGCCTTCAAGCCATATGTTTACTGAAAGCACAGGGCCTGTTAAAATAAAAGCTGCTGCTACTGATTTTGAATGGCCATGATAGCTGTGCAAATGTTTGTCAAATACTATATTTCAATATAAATACTGAAAAATTATTTTTAGCAAACACAAATACAACAATGTTTACAAAACTAGATAAAACTGTTAAGGTTAATAAATAACAAATATTTTTACATTTTAAAATGTGCCTTTTTTACTAAACAATTAAAAAAAAATACGAAGAAAAGCAAAACTGTAAAAAAGGCAACTAAATGAAAAACCTTGAGGCTAGCTTCACACCTACATGTTGTGGTAATGCACGATCCACAGTGTGGTGAGTTGGAGTCCTGCTGCGCTGGAACCCTTACATCAGTTGCAATAAAAGGTTTAAAAACAAAATAATACTGATTATTACTAGCTATGTTTATCGCTGATTGATACCTGTGCCCGCCGAGCCTGTACAGTGCAATGACAGGTTGTCGGAGGCCGCAGCTATTATTCTTGACTGTTCACAGAGCCAGCGTTTACCTGCAGTAATCATGGCTGTACACACACAATTGTGCTAGAAAAGCCAATACAAAAATATGCTGGCAAAAGCTTGTACTGCAAAAAACTCATGTGCATATATTACTACCACTGAAGGATGCTGTCATAAAGTTGGATACAGTCATACAAATGATAATATACTCTCAAAATTCTATAAACAATAATCACATGGACAGGATTTTGGTTGTATTAGCTAGTTTAGGTCTAAGCAGCTTCATCTTCTGATAATTAGCTTTCCTCCTTGAACAATATAAGTTTTTATATCAAATAGGCTTGTTTCAGAAAATAATTGTAGCCTGGCTGCATCAGTTCATCCCTGTGGTCATTGTGAGGTTGATTTTCTAAAACTGGAGAGTGCAAAATCTGGTGCAGCTCCTTATAGTAACCAATCAGCTTCCAGACATTATTGTCAAAGCTTAATTTAACAAACTGAAGTTAGAAGCTGATTGGCAACCATGCAGAGCTGCACCAAATTTTGCACTCCCAGTTTTAGTAAATCAACCCCAGTATAACCACTTTGAAATTTGTCATGTATGGCTAGATCTGTTTCAATTTCTTCCTCACTTGGGACTCATGGTGCTTTATCTGCTGTTGGGGCAGCCATCTTGAGCACCTTCAGTAGGATATTATACTAGAGCCAATTAACAAACCAGCATGTCTTTGGAGTATGGGAGGAAACCCACACAAGCACAGGGAGAACATGCAGATAGTGTCATGACCAAAATCCAACTGAAGAGCCCAGGGCTGCAATGCAAAAGTGCTGGCCACTAAGCTAATGTGCTCTCCCACACTTTATGTGTACAGTATGTTTATAGTTATTGTAAGCCATAACCGAATGAAATATAGTTTGCTAAAGTATTGTGTATCAAAAACAGCCCCCCCCCTTATTTTATTAAATACTGCATTTACCCTTTATTATTACTCTGCTGCATATCAGCACTGTCAATCTTCCCCAGCTTTTCTGCAGCCACTTCCTCACTACATGCATGCTCTCCAGCAGTGGCTGCATGACATTTCTGAAGGCCGATTTCCTGATGGTGACAACAGGTCAACATTCAGGTACCTGTGCAATGTGCCTCAGGACATCTGTAGTCTCCAACAAGAATTTTTGACAGGGTGACAATGCAGAACAATTAAGAGATGGGAAAAGGTATTGTCGCCTTATAATATGACGTTTTGGAACAAGGGCCTTTATGGAAGTATCACCTGGTAAAATATTTAAATGGGTTTTGAAATAACAAAAGGCAGAAGTGAAAGAAATGCATTTGTTTGCACTGAACAGTTTTCCCCTGTTGTTATATCTGTTTGTCTGGCTAATAAGAAAGAGAAATAACCACAACATTAAAATATATATATATATATATATATATATATATATATATAACAATAGGGACAATATTGTGAAATAATATCAGTGGGAGTGAGTATAAAAAGGCATACAGTTAGTTAACGTATGAACAAATGTGTCTCAGTTTCTGAAGCTGAGATGGCAGCCAGTGTGTAAATTCCCACACTGCTTTAACATAAACCTGTATCCTGACTGAACAGATTAGGGACAGTGTCGATGTGCTTTGGGTTTGTGTTATTGGACAAATGCAACTTGCTCCCAGGTGCATTCTACTTGCATTTCAGTTCATTAAAGTAGTTGTTAAATCTCATTGATAAATTACTTCTATCCCCTCTGTTTTAGGAAGATATAAAGTACAGTGTGTCAGTTTTTTTAAATTATTAATCAAAATACCTTCTTGCACAGCTTCGCTGTGCGGTCACGTGACCTCCCTTCGCTCTCCTTTCCTGATCTAAGGAGAGCAGCGGGAGGGGCTGAGATTTCCCACTGATGTATGCCAGCCAGCAGAGGGAGGTCACGTGACCACACAGCGGCGCTGTGCTAGAAGGTATTTAGAATTATAATTTAAAAAAAACTGTCATACTGTACTTAATATCTTCTAAAAACAAAAGGGAATAGAAGTAATTTATAAATGAGACTTAACAACCACTTTAATGAACTGTGAATCGCAGAACAGTCTTAACTGATCCGAAATGCAAGTAGGATAGTAGATAGAAGTGATTTACAAACATTACTTTTCAGTCACAGCGGAATAGCGGAAGGAGGGGAGGGGCGGGTAGGAGATCAGCTCTCACACACAGACTACTGAACTGACAGACAGGGGGAGAGGGAGAGACTGAACACATAGCGAGATGACAGAGGGATGTAAACTGACCATGGTATCATGAATTAGCAGCCATGATTTCCATGGTCAGTACACATAGGGGGACACAGGAACAGGCAGGATCAACCAGGTATTTTATAATATGGGGACGAATTACACTACAGAAGCACTATGTTATAGATCATGCTTTAAAGCAGGGGTGTCAAACTCAATTTCAGCGTGGGCCTGTTCAGCATTATGATTGCCCTCAAAAGGGGCGGTTGTATCTGTAAGATTAGATGTCCAGCACATCCCCTCCCCTTAAATTAGATGTTAAGAGCCAACCCATCATCAGAAGTTGAGTCCCCCACTCTCCCTTACATCACAGTGCACCCCCCTTTCCTTATGCTGCTGCTGGGAAGAAGCTGGATGAATTGCTTAAAAGCAGAAAGTAAGGGTCTTGAGGAGGACCAGAGGAGGGCTGGAGCTCTTCTGCAGCTGCAGGAGAGGTGCAAGGGCCATATGAAATGGCCTGGAGGGCTGGATTCGGCCCGTGGGCCTTGTGTTTGACACCTGTGCTTCAAAGGAACAGGAACTTTTTTTTTTTGGGTTACAACCGTTTTAACAGGTGCAGTTGACCTCCTTCTAAGCTGTATCAACCTGTTTAGAGATGTATTTGCACTCCTATTGATTTGGGGAGAGAAGCAGTTCTGACATACAACGTCAACAAGTCACCATTTACGCTACAATCTGATTATCTAATCCTTGTACAATTTCCTTTAGATTTTCCAAAATTATGTCATTTTAGGACCTACCTAAACTATCCAACCAACTTATATCCAGTCAGGTAGGCCCTTGCAGTGCATAGATGTTGGAAGATCTAATGTGAATGTACAGTCAAATTGTAATGTGAGAGGTGAGCTAAAGTGTTTGGACTTCCTGAGTAAAGCATGAACACAGAGGAGTGTGACCTGTGTCCCTTGATGAATAAGAAAAAAAGGATTTAAAAAAAAATCCTGTTTTCTCAAATGTTCATCAAGGGACACAAAAACAGTAGATTTCAGAAACATTGGGATGTCCCAAAACAGTCCAACTGAGGGGAGGGAAACACATCGCTAACAGCCCGAGACAAAGACAACAGCGAAAAAAAACACTGGGGGTGCTTGTAGCTTAACCTCTTGGCACCAGCGCCTCTTGGCCCTTTAAGAGGTTTAGGATGCCGGGAGATGGGGTTTATGATCATTTGACCGCCGTGATTGCCAGTCACGGCGGTCACATGATTGGAAAGCTCCTGGTCACAAGTAGCAATCAGGAGCTTTCCGTTAGCTGACGGTAACTGTGCTGGAAGTGCGCTCTCAGCACAGCTGTATCTACACTAATTCACGCAAATATGTGGCCGCTCGGTGCCAAGGCCCACCCGCTGAGAGGCCGCATATATGTGCGTGGCCGGCGCCAAGGGGTTAAAGAGTTTCTTGCAGGACCTTGCATCCAAAGATGCCTGAGCATCCACCTGGTAGAACTTAGAGAAAAAACAAGTAGTGGCCTTTGAGAGGCAGATGCGTGAAGCATATAGGCCCAGGAAGTACTCACAAATCTGGTTTAATGCACTTTAACTGGAAAGGGGGAAATTCAATCCTAAAACCAGTAGGCTTGAACAATGACATGTCTGATTCACTGAGAGATGATCGAATGGGAGGCAGGTTGCCCTTTGCCGATACCTTCTGGAAAGACAAACAGTCAGTATGTGTGAAGGAAGATGTATCTGAGAGTTATGCCCCGTACACACGATCTGAAAATCGGACGACAGATCGTCTTGACTTTTTTTGTTTACTAGCCGCAAGTAGAAATTGAATAGGCTACTAAAGTCACGAAAATTCTCAAACGACAGAAAAAAATATCGGAAGTGATGTCATGTGTTGTAGTGTATTTGTATTGTATTTTCGGACGACAACTGTACTGACTAAACGAAAATCGTACAATTAGGTATCATACGAGGAAAATTTTTGTGCATGTCCGATAAAATAATATCGGATGAACTGTCTGATCGGCTCACGGAAGCCCTGTACTAACGATCTGATTATCGTACGATTCTTCCTCGGACGACATTTTTCGTACGATATTCGGATCGTGTGTACGGGCCATAAAACATGAACAGCTATGACCATATCAAAGCAATAGAGGGCTATCTCCCTAGGATGAACTGGAGTAGGACAGAGAGATGGAAGGATAATGTTCTGGTTAAGGTGGGAGGTAGAAACCACCTTGGGAAGAATAGAGGCACTGGGTCTTAAAACAACTTTATAATTGTGAAGAATCAGAAAGGATTCTTTACAAGATAAGGCAGCTAGCTCAGACACTCATTTAATACAGGTGATGGTACAGAGGAAAACCACTCTTTGAACTACATTGGAAAAAGTTATATCCCTATTAGGTTCAAAAGAAGGTCTTTGAAGAACCATAAGAACCAGGTTAAGATCCCACAGAGTCACTGGAGGCTATACAGGAAGGACTTTATGAGCTACGTATTGTACAAAGGTTTTGCAGAGGTAAATTTAAAACAATAAGTCTGTGGAATAAAATCACAAAAGCTGAAATTTGTCTCTTGAAGGAACTTAAAGCCATATGTTGACCCAACCCAGATTGTAGAAAGATCAGGATCCATCCCATGGAGTATTTCCCGGGATGCAATTTCTTCAACCTCACACCAAAGTAAGCCCTCCATGTGCTTTCATACTAGCTTTCATAAGTGTAGGAATGACCAAGTCAGAACGACCCCTATCTCTTAGTACCTGGGCTTCAACAGCCAAGTTGTCAAAGCTGCTGACTGTGAAGCAGAGTGGTAAACTGGAACTTAAGACAGAGGTTTCAGCTGATCTAGAAGAGCACACAGGGTGTCTGTTAATAGCCTGACATGGTTAAACTACCACGGCCTCCTGGACCAATTTGGTACAAAGAGAACAACTGATATGCCCTCTATTTCATTCCTGTGGAGCAGATGAAGAAGGGGCTTTAGAGGGCATAGATCAGATTGTTTTGATTCCACAGAGCTACCAGGGCATCCACTGCTTCTGCCAGGGGATCTCTTCATCTGAAGACTGTATCTGTCCAGTTTTTTGTTGAAACTGGAGGAAAGAAGGTCCACATCTGGACTTGCCCAAATGCAAGGCTGGGTTTGAGAGCCACCAGGCCAGAGATAACATTGTCCTTGGTATCTAGCATAGTGGTAGGTCTAATGACTGTAACTACTTCTCACACGCAACCAAGAATGTTGAGTTGCAATGGTCTGGAACTGGGCAAGTGGGACTGCCTCAAAGAAGGAAACGAAGAGCAAAAAACTTGTGTGCCCACAGCGAGGCGTTGATGTGCTGAAAGATGGGGACATGCAAATTGCATCCTTGATGTCAATAAAGACGAGATAGTCTCCCCAGTAGAGGGAGGAAATGACTGCGCTGTTTTTTCCATGTATAGTGTATTAAGGTCCAAGATAGGGGAAGATGCTTCCTTTTGCCTTGGGAATGGTGAATAGGCTCACGTAAAATTTTTAAACTTTTCCACTTGAGGAACAATGTCAATGATTTCTAGACTTAGAAGGTCTGCCAGGGTATCATAAAGATCTGTTAGTCTTTGCGGAGAGGTTGGCTCATTATACAAGAGGAAGGCAAAGGTATATTCTGGCCTAAAGCCACTGGACACCACATCTTTTACCCATGCATCGCAAATACTGTCAGTCCAGGTGTCTGCGAAGGCTAATAGAATTTCCCCCACTTTATAAAGTGGGGGAGTCCCCTCATTTTGAGTAGGACTTGGGCACAGGCTTGGAGGACTTGGGAACGCAGAAATGAGTAAACAGGTCCTAGAATTCAGCCTGGATTTAAAGGCCTCTTTTTGCCTTTAGAACAAGTTTAGCCAGGTGCAGGCTAGGTTTCTTTTGTTAAAATGTACTTGTACCTAGCCAGATGGTCCTCTACATAATAATAGATAGGAGACTCATTCTGAAAATGAGATAAGCTACAAATGCTCCACAACTGACTGGTCAGTAAGTATGGCATTGAGTCCCTTAGATTTATCCTTAAGCCACACTCCCAGGGTCTCGAAATTTGCCATTACAGCAATAGCAGGTAGCAGTGCAAAGCCTGCTAAGGAAAACAAGGACTTGAAAAGAGTTTTCGGACACTTTTCAACCTGGCCTTTAAACACCAAAAGGAACAATCAGAGTTTTTTTTCGGACAAGAAATGGATAGGTCTGCAATGGGAATGGTCCACTTTTGTGTGAACTCTTCCTCCATAGGATGTTGGTTAGTAAGGTGTTCAAGAGGAAAAATAGTAATTAGTAATGTGCTAGGAAGGTACCGACAGTCTAAAAAAACTGTAAGGGAGCCCAGTCTGGTAACAGGGTTGGTTTCAGATGCAATTTGCTCCAGTAATAAAGATTTTTTGCACTGTGTAAATAAGAACTGAAATGGTATCTTTAAGCCTGGGAATTATGTAAGCAAAGCCGAAGAAAACTCCTCCCTGAATTTAGCAGAGGACCCAGAGGAGTGAGTAGACTCAAGCAAGGGACAATGGTTAAAGTTTTCAGCGTTAGGTCCTTTAGGGGGAACACTGCTGGCTGCCCCAAGGCTGATAGAGAAATGTGAGCTGGAGAGGCCCACAGGTCTGCTCTTTGCAATTGGAATCTGACACACTGCGGTACAAATAAGGCAGAATAAAATACACCAGGAGCACATGGGGTACTCACAGCCAACTGCAGAAGCAGGAGAGGTTATTTGGCCAGAGGTGTCATTGTGAGGTAGCAGTAAGGACAAACCAAAGGTAAACCCTGAACCCTTGCAAGAAGAGTAGTGGCGGGAAATCTCACGCTGAAAGGTGGGAAAAGGCAGTGAAAGTGCTCATGCCACAGCTGTGAGTAATGTAGAACTTAAAGCCTAAGTACAGCCAAGATCAAAAACAGAAATATCACAGGGGACATAACTTATAGTCAGTAGGATGTGTTCATTGTACTGTTAGTAGTAGTCTTTTCTTCCATTTCTTTGCCCCATCCCATACGCTGTAAAGTTTTAGCGCGTTGGGGGTTAATACAACTAAACGGCTATCACAGACTCTCTAAGTGAGCCTGAATATGCCCACCCTTTCTGCCTAGCTCCACCATTCTGGTGAAGGTCCAAGTATGGCACAGAGAATCTGCCAATCCTGACAGCTGCAGAAGCAGATTAATGAATAATCTCGATTGAAGAAAAAAATATTCTTGATATAAGTAAAAACGTTTAGAAAAAAAATTGGGTTGCTTTCCTCTGAAAAGAAAAGTCAAAATTGAAGCATCATGGGAGGGGTTATACTGGCCAGCCAACATTTTTGAGTGCGCCAATGTTTAAATCCTTCTAAAGGAAGTAGTATAACCCAGTGTTCCTGAATTCTACTGTTCCTGGGTCCCTGATGAAGGATTTAAAAAAACCTTTAACACGTGTAATGATCTGTAGAAGCGGTTGCAGAGTTTTTCTAGTGCTGAAAAATACATACAGACGTAGCTATAAGCTAATTTGCATTGCTGATAGCAGGTGATACAGATGTAACTGTTAGCTAATTTGCAAGGCTAATAGCATAGCTTTTGGTGCTTCAGTTGAAGAGTGTTTATGAAGCAAACCACGTGCAGGAAATTAATTAGAATAATTGATGTTGATTCACAAAAACTAAAGCAAGTTGGAGCAAATGAAGCTAAGGTTCTAGTTTTGCTTTGTAATATATTTCCTTGATATTTTAAACAGGCAGATGTCTGACAAAAGTTCTGCCCTAGCATGGGTCACTTTTAGGACCAAAATTAATAGCGAGTTAGAGTATGGTAGCATTCTAGTAATTCAAGTTAATATAGTAACACATTTCGGTAGTAAAAAAAAAATAGAATTCACTTGTTGCACAAACGTTGTATACTATATATTAACAATACATGAAAATATAAGAGGAGATGTGGACATTCACAGGTAATCGAGGTGTACAAACATGTACTCATAATGATCTCATGAACTGGCAGTGGAAAAAAGCAGTACATTTTAATCCTACACAGGACAGAACACTTTAATTTCATCCCTGTATATATTTCACTTGGAAATATCAGTCCTGTCACTTACCTGACAATTATCTCTATGCATACATCATTCTAAAGTGAAATGGAGATGCTTGCATTTAGTACCTGCAGTATTTGCATAGTAGAGTTCACTTTCGTATCATCTGGATAGGACATTTCTGCACTGCAAAACACATTTGGAAATATTTAGACATTATTGAATGTACCAGCAAGGTACATACTAATTTACTTGTTTGCATCACTAGTTTTTTATTTATTTTTTATTTTACAGCCCCTTATATCTCATTGTCTGAGACAGCTGTCTGCCACATGGCATTTATGGCACAACTGTTTTTGTATATGCTTATTCAAAATAGGGCTGCCAGTTTTATTCTCTTCTTTATAGTAGAATAAGGCACCGGTATTATAGTGGCAACTGCCCTCTAGTGGATCTTTCAAAGTAATACATGGAGAATACACTCCAAATGATTCCTGGAAAATCAGCCCACAGCAGCTTGTCACAGTGGGAATGAAAATAGAGACAGATCATTCACTCAGTATCGCAGACAGTAGAGACCCAGCAGGAATTCAGAACATGCCTTCCACTACCTAAAATTAGTAAAATATTTAATTTGGAGTTCCACATTTAACAGATACCACACCTGTATACTTACTGTCTTATTATTCACGTACAGTATCAACATATGCTAGTAACTTTATCTCCAAATTGCTGCCCATGTTTTAGCATCTTCATTTATTTCTAAACAAATTTTTCTTTGTTAGAAAATTACATGTCATCTACCCATACCTCAATACGATATTCTACGTATCTTTACTTTTCTGAGCAGTATTCGGTACTGAAATAGAAATTCCCAGTAGGAAATTTAATCAGACAAAACATCAAATAGTTGGATAGAGAGGTCAGCTATTTCCTCTGGTATTTAAAACAATGAAACTCATAAATTCTTTTAATAGGACATTGTTTTATGTTAGAAAATAATAGCTAAAGAAATCAAAACTTAAATACAGTGTGCATAATTAAATAGTCAATGCATTGTGAAAAAAATATTTGTCTAACCAGGGCAAAGTTGCCTTACATTGCCCTTTTTCAGTGAACTATTAGATAACTTCCACATTTTCTAAATAAAAACCTCACTGGTAAGGGAGCATTATTCATTCTGTGAAACTGGAGCATTGGTGTGCCAAAAACACTTACTAGCTTCCCAGATAAGTTGTGTATATTTTTGGATGACCTCTTAGTGGATACTGATATTAACTACTGAAGTGAAGTCATTGAGGTGCCAACACACCCTGAAGGATCCAAAGTATAGGTGTACCAGCCACCCATATATAGGGAAAGTGTAATGGTTTTGGGGGTAATTTATGTTTTATTTATTTTCTCTAAATCTAAGCACCATGGGTTTTCACAACGGTTGTAATCTCCTTTCATACACAATGCCACTTATTGAGGCTTCATACACAGCCATTCCCTGTGAAGGGAAGGAAGGGAGAGAACTCACTGTTTTGACTCATTCACTTCCATGTGGAAATTTTAGTTTGAGCTACTGATCTTATAAACAGTCTTTTCAGTGGGAGGATAAACTTAAAAAAAAAAAAAGAAGAAAGGCCTAAAACGCCACATATTGACATGCAATGAGATTTCCTATTTCAAAACATTTTAAAAATAACTTTCTGGCCAGACTTCAGACCATGTGGTAGAAGTCTAAAATTGTCAAGCCCACATCTAAAAAAAATACCATATATACAGTAATATGTGATATTGGTAACATTATACTGAGTGGCTGCTTTTTATTTGTAGACACTGTACATTTAATTAAAGGATAGAAGGATAATTGGTTGATGCATTGTATAAAAGTTGATCACAACAAAAAAGAAGCTTTTAAATTTGGCTAGGAATTCATAATGGGTTATGTACACTAGTCCCAAGTGCATGCATATTTGACAATAAAATCTATTCCTGTGAAATACAAAACACATAACAATAAAAGACTTAAGACTGAAACCAACCTAATAATAGATAATATTGATATGATATGATGATGGTATATCAACATAAAATGTGAATATTAACAAAGGCTGTGGAAAGTATCCCCTTACTACTAAACTGCTTCTTTACTTTTTAAAACTAGTAGTTTTTATGCACTTTTCCTTGCATACTCGGCATTCGCATTTCTTTTATACATTGTTCATTCCCAGCCTGTTCTCATCTCTGTGTTTTTTTCTTATCTTAGGCCCGCCTCCAAGCCTCATCGGGATGACGTCTTCTGTACCTCCAGCTCTCCTATCCCGTGCAGCTCCAACTGCTCCTTCTACGCACATAACCAACGATACCACTATGGAGTCCTCACATACTACATTGACCTCTGAAACCACTGGTCCTTCAGCTTTGAAAGCTGCTTCTCTCATGGGGGCTCCTTTTATGCCTTTTTCACTTGCTCCAGCTGCCACTCCCCTGTTCAGCCCCCAGATACAGGGCCCCTACTTTCAGCAGTTGTATGGCTTAAAGAAGCGTCTATTTCCAATTAATCCTGTCATTCCCCATACGCTTCTTGGGCTCCTTCCAGCTCCCCTCAAACTGGCACCTGAGATATCATCACCCCGTAAACCAGAACCATCACAGACAAAAGTAATGAATGAATGCAGTGGAGAGTCTAAAGAGAGAGAGGAGGAAAGTGTGGATCGAGATGACGACTTAGATGATGAAGATATACCCATGGTGGATGTTGCGATTAGATACCAATGCCAATATTGCAAGACTTCTTATGATGAAGAGGGGGAAGCAGAAGCTCATCAGCGTTCAGGCTGTTACACTGGTCCTCCTCCACACCCACCTCCACTCAGAGTGAGGGTCTGCACCTATCACTGCCTGTCCTGCCAAGTGCTACTGCAGGGTCCTGAAGCTCGAAGCCAACACTTGAGGTCACAGCAGCACCGTGCACAAAGTGCATGCAGTGATGGAGCATCCTCTGCAATACCTCAACTCAGGCCAAAGAGTGCTGCTACCTCCGTGCTCATGGCTTTATAGAGACACTCTATGTCTGTCTCACACTACAGACAAGCTTTCGGGCTGTCTTTTATCTTATTTCACTTAGTGTGTTTGTTTAATTTGCCTCCTAGAGTGTTTGTATTTGATCCCTTTCTGTGTACGTGTCTCATTCTCAGTGTCTCCCTACTCGTGTGTGTCTGTTACAGAATAAGCATTCCCTCACTCAGGAATGCTTCCTTAACCTTCATCTGCTGGAGTGACACTATCTGCTCACTTGACTGTCTAACTGTTTTGAATCTGTGTCTCTCCAGCAGGGAAGTATACTCAAAGAAATACATCACAACACAGGCCAAAAAGAAAACAAAAAACCTTTAACCTCTGCATAGAATAATGAGAACCCAAAGCTTTTCTGCATTTCCTGATCCTGGTGCCAAAATAAGAGTGACCTCCCCCTGTCTGTGGACATTGTACCCAAAATCCCTGATGGTCAGAGATGGCTTGACTGGACCATAAACCAATGAACAGGGGGGGAGGTAAAAAAAAAAACTGAATATATATGTATAACCAAAAGTTCCGTGACATAAGGAACCAAACACAAAGGCAATGCCCTTCTCTTCTGTTACACATGCATGTACACACACGTGTGTACATAAAGAATTGGGGGATTTTATTTCAGATGGGGGATATAGCAACTCTCCACCAACGACTTGAACTTTGTTATACTTGGGGACTGATGACAGCGCTCCAAGAACTCTTGCTGTGATGCTTTAACCATTTGTGGAGGGGACAAGGGAAGGGCTTTAACTTTTTTGGGGAGGGTTATGGGGGGGAGGAACATTTTTCACGCCCTTGCTCCCCTGTATCGCTCTCCCCATACCTCACTCTCGATGTTTTAAGCTTGGGGTATTTGGGGGGAGGGGGGTCAGGATGATCAACCACCAAACAAGGACACATAAAAAAAAAGTAACTAAAATGTTTGAATCCAAAGTTGCATAAAAACAAAAAAAAAATCACACCAAAAAAAAAAAAAAAAAAAAATGGACGGGAAGATGGAAACCTGAAAATGGACAATTATTTGTATTATGGGTATGAGGAAAATGCTGAGTCACTTCATATAGTTCATCACTCAGAGCAGCGTGGGATCTGTACATAAACAGACATATGTCTGATACAGACTTTTCTATCCTCACAGCCACCATGTAGGATTATTAACACTAATGTATAAGACGTTCTGTCATTTGCTTTCTTCATTTTTGTCTTTTCATACTGCCCACATTTCTTTGTTTTGATTATGTCTTCCTTAATACACGGTACAATTGTTCTTTAGCCATTTTTTTTTTAACAATTCTTATAATTCAACTAGATACCTTTTTGTAAGATTAAGAGAAAATTTTGTTTGAGATCAAATATTTTTTTCAGAAACGTTGAATAATTTATTCTTTGTCATTAACAGAATAAAAATGTGTAACTAGGAAATGGCTTATTTTAGCCAACCAGTTGCATACAACACATACTTATAGGAGGTAGATAAAAAAAGTGGCTATTAGTTTCTAAATTAACAATGATCACCCTTTAAAGCTGTATGCTGAAATCAGTTCACACAGCAGCCTAAAATTGTACTGTGTATGGCAACCTCTATTATAATATTATTTTTAAGCTCAATGAATTAGGCCTTGAAAACATCAATAAGCAAGAAATGCAGTTTCCATATATTATGGAATATGGAAATTGTTACAACTAAATATGAATTTATCATTTTACAGTAATATTGAATGTAATCTGTTAAAAGAAAAACTAGCCACTTTTCTAGCATGTTTTCTTAAGAATTAATTTAGCTGCACTTGAAACATGGGTTGGAACATGATGGTATGAACAGACCTATATTCTGCTATACTTATGGCAATTTAAGGATCTTTTCATCTACTTTCAGTAAAGAAAAGGATACGATTGAATTAAATGGTCCATGGCTAACTTCCACCAATGGTTTGCAATCATTTCTAGGAAAGAGGTCAAATGCAGTCAAAAGAAACCAGCTTTCAGAGAAACTGGATTGCTTTTTGCCGCGTACACACGATCGGAATTTCTGTCGGAAAAACCTTGGATGGTTTTTCCGACGGAATTATGCTCAAGCTTGGCTTGCATACACATGGTCACACAAAAGTTCTCTGAACTTTCGACCGTCAAGAACGCAGTGATGTACAACACTACGATGAGCCGAGAAAATTAAGTTTAATGCTTCCGAGCATGCGTCAAATTGTTTCCGAGCATGTGTCGAAATTGCTACAGACGATCGGAATTTGCGATTGGAATTTTTTCCGTCGGAAAAATAGAGAACCTGCTCTCAGTCTTTTGTTGGCGGAAATTCCGACAGCAAAAGTCCGATGGAGCATACACACGGTCGAAATTTCCGACCAAAAGCTCACATCGGACTTTTCTTGTCGGAACTTCCGATCATGTGTACGGGGCATTTGAGATGTGTTTATTAATTTGTTGCCGCACATTTAGTAAGCCTTGAAATTGTATTAGAATTAGCCTGGAGAAGTAAATGCAGTTTAGGTGCAGCAAAAAACGACAAAAACAAAACATGATGTATGGAAAATGGAAACAAATGCTAGTTAACACTGATCCATGCAATCCAAAATTCACACACTGCACTCCAGATGCTTAACATGCTTCATTCACATCAGCAGCAGAACCAAACAGAAGACCTTAGACAACCTATGGTATGAGAGTTTTGTGGACTTGCTAGGACATCATAGACAAATTTGACTGAATATTTTTTGTCCTAATAGTAACGTATTATTATGATGGCCACAAGAATTAGCAACATTCTTTTTCTCCAAAAAGAGGTACAAGTCCATAGAAAATAAAAATCTAAATACATACCGATATGAATAAATTTGATTTGAAGTGCTCTCATATGTTACAGGGATATCTTGTCATTTCTAATTTAACAATTCCTGTGGCCTAGGCACAAGAGGCCTTCACAAATCTAGTTCTTGAAGTTATATACCAAATGTGAAACCATAGGCTGTCTATTGCTGGTCTACCAGTCAGTAGTCAACTGGCTATCTTTCCTCTAGTGTGCATCTACATTTTTTTTTTTCAAATGTATGACAATTTATAGAATGTACTTTTGTAATTGATTAATTTCATTCATCAATTATTTTTAGACCAAACTTTATTCTTTGCCAAACTTTCCCTCAGTTTACTGATGGTTTCTCCTATATGTGCTAAAAATACATCACCGTATTCTCCAAAGATGTCAGATAAGATTGACTACCCTCTCTTTGTAAAGTTTAGAAGCCTTATTGATTAATCTCTGAATTCACTCACTTGCCACTAGCTGTATAAATGTGTATAGTGGCCTGAACTAAAAGCTTTATCTTCTTAATATAAAACCAACAAATGTTCTGATATCTTTTACATGTTAGCAGAGGTTGGATATCCAATTCTGTATTACCAAGGATAAGTATTTCATTTTAAGAGTTATTCACTTCTAAACAGAGCTTTACAATAGATTATCTGCATGGTAGTGTTGAACTTAGACGGTGAAAGGTATCAGAAAAACCCCCCACCTTAGTTTATGTAGTAAATAAATTGCTACCCAATATAAAGCACAGGTACACAGAGAAGCTTGGACAACGCACAGTGCATGCAGCCTGATTACAAAAAAAACATAGACAATTTTATCAACACACTGCATGTAGATTACGAGACCAATTCCACACCTAATGTTCAACACCCAATGTTCTTATGCATACTAATGCACACACGTAACTACAGCAATGGTATTTGTACATCTAAAAATTATAAATCAACATACAGAAGCAGTTTGCAGACATTGTTGCAATGCTACACTATCATGTACTTCATATTATAAGCCAGGGATATGCAATTAGCGGACCTCCAGCTGTTGCAGAACTACAAGTCCCATGAGGCATAGCAAGACTCTGACAGTCTCAATCATGACACCCAGAAGCAGAGGTATGATGGGACTTGTAGTTTTGCAACAGCTGGAGGTCCGCTAATTGCAGATCCCTGTTATAAGCTATAGCCTAACATGGCAATACAGAGGTTAAAAGCAGATGTATCTACCCTTATGTTTAAGAACTATTGACTCCCATGACAACACTGTTCTATACAGTGGCATAACATAATAAAATGGAGTCATGTGAGAGGGTTGAAACATACAAGGATTCCACCAAAAGAAGATGCTCGGATGGCCTTTTGTTTGCCGTCAGATTAACATGAGAGACGACACGTATTTCTTTCTATTTCGTTCGTTATGTGCATGTATTAAAACGTAGCCAAGTACAGATGGTCTTACCCACTCTTGACATGTTTGATTACACACTACTAATGAATATGCTGATGCATTAATAAATCGCTGTATTACTGCATCACACAAACAGTACGTGAGTAGAATTTGTTTCATAACTGCGAAACGGACACCTGCCAGGCCTGATTTTTCTAGGTTTTATCTTAGCTAAAAGATCTTTTGTCACTCTATTGACATACCATCATTATCTTGTGTCCTCTTTGTCTTCCTGTTCTCAGCTATGTCACATGTTTTTTGTCTACTGTTTGTTCCTCATATATTTGCTGTGTTCATGAGTAGAATGTTACATGGCTACATATAGTAAAAAGAACAGACCGGGCCTTGGAAATTCTTATTATTTTGTTAATCTGCAATTTTTCATATATTTTTTTTTAAAATCAGAATCTTGTACTGTTATGGTAACTGGTGCCAATATTCAAAGTTCTGCTAACACAGAGCATGTGGCTAGCTAGTGTTAGCTCTCAATCTCCCTGTATCTTCTGATTGTCTGGTGACCAGCTGCTCACCCAACTTGGATTGTCGCATGCAAAGAGTTTGAGGAATTTTTCAGAGTGATGTATAAATGGTTAAAAAAATATAAAAACTAAATTTAAAATGTTGCTGCTGTGTATGTCCTTTTTTATAAATCTACCCGTGTAATTAACCTCAAGGAGGGTTTACCGTCTATCACTCAAGCCACATGAGGACAGATCCAAAGGATGTCAAAGATTTTTCCTCCATGAGTGTGGTCCTAATGGTAAAATGGAAAATTTTGGTTTTATGATAATTTGTTTCTCACCGTCTTCCAGATGCCTCTGGTCCCCTTGGCTTGGAGCTTCAATGATGGTCGTTCTTGAATCTCATGAAGGTCTCCTTGAACATGGCCAAGTTTTCCCATGGCATTGCCGTTGTTGTAGGCAGGCCAATATGGCAACACTTCACATGCTCACTTAACAGCACGTACGTATGGAAAATGACTCGTACATACACCGAAAGACATTTGTGTAGCGTGAGCAATTAACAATGATAAAATCAATAGACTGTACCCATGTGCCATCCTCTTCTATCCCTTATCTGTGCCACTTCTCATTACATATCCTGGCTTTATCGCTTTTTGGCACTCGATTTCGTGCATAGTCTGTACGGCACAATAATAAGTACCAGGTGCCAGCTCTGAGGGGGTCGCGTCTGTGCCAGCTTCTCCGCCAGCATTTGTATTTCTGCCAACTCCGCTATCTGCCTCTTCCTGCCCATCTCATTCTGTCAATGCATATCTCACACAGACTTGCTCCCTGTCTGTGTATCTCTCTGCCCCACACACTCTTTCTGTGTGCCAGGCTCTCTGCCCGGATATGCGCACACAGGGCACAGACAAACAGATGCAAATACATGAACATGCACACAGATGGTCATTGCCCACAGCTGCCAGCTCACACCTCAGGGAACAGTAGTGGGTGAGTTGGTGGGGGTGAGATATATACGGTTCGATATTGGTGGGAGGGTAGAGGAGATGCTGTTTTTTCGATGGCGGATGCATCTGCTACTCTGCGCACTCTCCTTTCTTCGTCACCGCGCGCTCTTTCCCTGTTGTCTCTTGCAGTCTGTCATCTTGAAGGGGGCAGGTACAGGCTGGCTCGGTGCCACTCACATGAACCCCCCATCACCGCTCTCTGCTCCCTCCTTACACACAATTTCTAGCAACCCCCTCATCATCACCACACAGCATTAATTAGCTGGAGAATTCATTATACTCGCAAATCCTAATTAACACAAACAGCCTAAGGGGAATTAGGAAAACCCGTTACGGCAAAGGAAGGGTTAACCAGAGCTGCATAGTTTTCTGTGTGCCATATTAAAGCGATTTCTTCTTTTTGCATATTGCAGGTATAATACATATTTTAGGTGCCTTAGTACAGAAGATGGGCTTGAAATGAAGCAGGACTGGAGAAGGCAGGGATAAAAAAAAAAAAAGTCAAGGTAAAACATCGCCACCTGCAGGACATTTTGAGATTGCAATCTGTGAATAAAATCCAAGCATTCTATTTTTTCTGACTGTTAAAAAAAAATCCCACCTACTGGAAGCTAGGAAAACAATACAATTTTATTACAAGAACCCAAGCTTGAACACATTCCCAGATCAGGGCTGCTCAGTGTGAGATATTGAATGTGCTTCTGGCTGTGTGTCACACCCAAAATAAATATATATTTAGTTATACCAAATCTGAAAATGCAGCACACTTATTTGTTCTTTTAGCAAAATATTCTTTGACATTGCTGTCACCTTCATCTAAGTGTCTTTTTTTAACCCCAAAAATCCCATTGTGCTTTAAGTTACTGCCACGTCCCTTCAGGAAAGTTGTTGACTTCGCATACTTCCAGCACTGAATTTCCATTGTGTGTAAATGACAAACGCAGACGCATTCGGAGAGGAACCTGAAGAAAAAAAATGTAACGATAAAGAGAGCTGAGCGAGGCATACTTATTTTAGAGCACAAATCCATATTCAAACTAGTTACCAAAATTATTTTTTAATCTATAAATATAGGGTTTTACCTGATTAAATACATATTTGAACATTTACTCAGTATTATATGCTTTTAAACATACAATTCATGTTCAGTATAGGTGTGATTTTATTGGCATTCATCCCAAGTTATAAGAATGTGATATGACTTGTGTACCTTTTGGGGGTTCAGTAAACGAATGGACTGTGTAACTGATCCTTCACCAAAAGCTGCAAGTAAATTACCACTGGGAGCTTGAAGCTGTAGCTGAACACTCTGTAACACAAAAAGAAAAAAATAGAATACATTATTGACAGTAATTTAGAAAAAAAATAGAAGTATTAAAGATCACAAAAGTAGTTGCATGTTCATATTAAATCACAGGATCTTTGGTTGGTACTATAACAAAACGTCTAAGTTTCCTATAGTTTACCGTAGTAGATACATTATTTTAAAGGTCAAATCCAGCCAAACAGCTAAATACACAGATGAAATGTATAGGAGTTATTTTACCTGCCAAAGGATCTGTATGTGTGTGCATCCAGTCCTGAGATTTACACAGTTTTGCACAATACAGAGCCCTTTCTGGTAGGGAAAGAAGCACTGTTTTTCTCTACTGCAATTAAGTAACGCTTAATTGCAGCAGGAAAATAGACTGTGCACTTTGCAAAGTGTTGCTCCAGAGCTTAGTAAATGAGTTAAAGCTTCACTTTGCAAAGAATACCCAATCACGTGCAAGGGGGAATTTAAAAAACAGCATTTTTGCTTGTACATGATTGGATGATGGAAGTCTGAAGAGCTTCCCCTCATTTACTGAGCTCCGGAGGAGCTGCACTTTGCAAAGTGCACAGTTTATTTGCCTTTAGTAAATTAACCCCTAAGTCGATTTCAGGTGCATATTAAAAATACATTTATTGGTGTACTAATGAATAGAGAGCTGCATTCATTTGGGTCTTTTATAGCTGTCTGTAGTTCAGCTATAGTATGACGTCCTAATAACAGAATTAAAATCTATCTTGTGTAAGGTTATCCTTATGCCCACAATTTTTTTGTATTCTTTGACAGCTATGTAATAATTCACGTAACAGTTTCAGATGTGGCAAAAGCAGTAATACTATACTCCAAATATGAGAGATGCCAATATTGCTTTCCAAATATTATTTATATTTCACAAATGTAAATGATTTATTTCTAATCCAAACATTTAAGAATCCATTGGTCATGGTAACTTAAATTTATTGATATAATTTGCTGATCAGGAAGGAAGGTAAGAGGAAAAATGCAAAACACTTTCTTTACAGAGATTACTGTTTCTTAATGAAGATTCTGGGGAGACTTACTGAAACTGGTGCACTTAGAATCTGGTGCAGCTGTGCATGGTAGCCAATCAGCTTCTAACTTCAACTTGTTCAATTAAGCTTTGACAATGAGCCCCTGTTCAAATCGGCATGATTTGACAGGTCAAATCGCCTGTCAAATCAGAGCTTATTGCCGGCAATAGGAGCGTCCCAATCGGAGCGACGCCGACTTTAAGGCGCTGCACCAACTTCCAAAAGTAGTTCCTGCACTACTTTTGGCGACTTCGGGGGGCGATTTCAATAGATATCTGTGCATGAACCCACACAGAAGCCTTTCAAGTCGCCCCCAAAGTCGGACTGTGAACGCGGGCTAAAACCCAGAAACTGATTGGTTACTATGCACAACTGCACCACATTCTGTGTGCATCAGTTTTAGTAAACCCCCCCCCCCCCGTGTCCCAATAGCTTGCTTTTTTGGAGTAGGACCTTTGAGTGAACAGATCCTTAATTATATAGATATGTTACTATAAGGTATATTTTTAATAAAAGTGAAGGAAAAGACACACACATAGGTTGCACCTAATTTCTATTAGGTACAAACCATTATATACACATTGAAGTTGGGAGCTGTTCAAATATGCCCACATAAAAACATCCAGTAAAACTGTTTCAAGCATACCTTGGGCACTGCTGCCTGTAACAGGAAGTCAGTAATGTTGGTAGAAGAGTTGTTGATGGCACGCGAGTTGATGATTAGAAGGGAAGGACTAGCTGATGGGCGCAGGAATGAAAATTCCACTTGGAGGCTTCCATTATTATATACCTCGATTGAAGGCAGAGGCGCTGTGAAGTGCATATAAGTAGAGTGAGAGTGTAACTCCAAGTAAAAAGAAACACACATTTATATGTACATGTGGAATTGATCTGATGTATCAAAACATTTAGAATTTATTTGTCAAGTCCTTTTATTCATACATCACTTTCACACATGGGCAGATGACCCATCTATCCAGATTCAGCAGTGCAGTCTCCTGTATAATCACTTGTTCTTCAGCCTGCTGACTGGACAATGAATTTATAACACTAGCTTTGTCCATTAAGCAGTTAGTTGACCCTGGAAATTGTAAGGCTGAACCAGGTACATAACTGAACTTCCTGGAAATGTATTTTCAATTTTACTACTCTTTTAGACCAAATCGCAGCTAAAAAAAAAAAATATTATTTTGGATAGAGCTGGGGTCAGACCCTCAGTTAAATGTTATTGCTGACTGTGTACCTGTGTCACCACTTCCTGTGTATTTGATTGGTTTCGGAGATGGCAGGAGTCATGCCTGTTTGAGCATTTCAGAATAGGAAGTTGGACTCTACCTCTCTTTTGTAGCTCTTACGTTAAACATTTTTTTTCATTTAAATTGAATGAAAAATTATCCGATTCCCTCATCCACACATTCACTGTGTTATTATATGCTGATGGCAGGGAGCCTTCCCTGTTGTCAAAATAGAATGATCAGTGCTGCCAGCTATAACCGCTGGCACTGATCGATCTGAAAAACACAGACAGCTGGTAGATCAACTTACTGTACAACCGGGGTGCCCATACGTGAATTGAAATTTGGCTGGTCCCTGCTCAACTGGCCAAATTTCAATCCTTGTATGGCCGGCTTTAGAGTCAGAAATGAGCTCCACCTCTTATACCCCCATTCCTGCAGCTATCAAATGCAAGTGGGCAATAAAGACTATATAATTTAACAGCTAAATAGCAAGGGGTGTTGCTTAATATAAATTTAGAGGAAAATTGAGGCCCAATGTAGCGCTACCTCCAAAGGAGCCTCTGGATGATTGGATTCCCTGCTTCCTAATGACACTTCAAGCAATACCATACCAACTGACACACCAAGGCTAGAGAAAAAGATGTTCATTTGGATGGCACGTCCAGCAGAGTAATTAACAGTAACAATAACTGTAAACAATAGCAAATAGAAGTTGCAATAATAACAATTCACAAACAAGATATCAAACCTAATTTAACAGGATACCAAAAACAGGGTGCAAAGGGACTAATGCCGCGTACACACGACCGAGTTTCTCGGCGGTGAAAACACCGCTGTGAAACCCGACGGGAAAAACGAGGCCTGGTTTGGTCCCCTTTTCCCAGTCTACACACGGCCATTTTTCACGACATGTTTTCTCTTGGTCGAGAAAACCGGCCGTGTGTAGGCTCCCTAGCAGTGTTTCCCTATGGGAAAACTGCAGAGGAAAAAAATGCCGCGATTCGCGACGAGAAAAATTTAGTGCATGTTCTAATTTTTCTCGTCGTGATTCTCGACGGTTTTCTCGTTGGGAAAACTGCTGGAGAGCCTACACACAGCCGTTTTTCTCGTCCAAGTGAAAAAATGACAGTTTTCCCGATGAGAAAAATGGTCGTGTGTACGCGGCATTAGGCTAGGTTTACATTGACTGGGCTCTGCAAGCCACGTTTTGCATGGGCACGCCAGCTCTTTCTGTCTACTGAAACGCAGGAAAAAGCTCTCTGCACCATTTCTAGAATCGCAGCCCACACGGGAACGGCAAGTCCAGTGTGGTTACCCAGGAATTTCCAGTGCGCGCAGCTTGCCATTAAGATTAATGGCACCCATGCACATCTCCTGCATTTTTCTGTATGGGTGTTTGCAGGTGTGGGAATAGGTGCGGACCAGCAGTGGGAACCACCCGCACAGATGTGAACCTAGCCTAAGTCTGCACCCTGTAGGCCCTGACACCCACATACACACACTCCGGGCAAAAAGTCACTGTCCCATCTTATTCCCTCCCACTGGCCCAAAACTGTGTTGGAGCACTTTTAAACAGAGTTTTTATCATTCCAATGGAAAGAGAAGTTATCTTCACACAGATCCCTGGGGGTCTCTTCCCTCTCCTTGGTGTCTGAAACACTGGATGTTCTAAGAGGAAGTAGCAGCTATGATCACTGTTGCAGCAATCCTGGGTGAAGTTACAGATATTCCAGGTGCAGAAGTCCTCTCCTGCAGATCACTGATGCCCGCCATTCCAGAGCACATTTCCTGCGCACACGCAGAGGTCTCTCTGGCAATGGCAGCCTCTGGATAGATGCAGCAGTGCAGTCCCGGTCCTGCATCATGGTACCATGCCAGCACTCAGCAGCATCAGAAATGGGCTCCACAGAGCCAACTTCCCCCCCACCCGCCACATGAAAAACTGACCTTTCCAGTCTTTTACTTCCTCTCTCTGATACTGTTCTCCTGGGACTTGTAGTCCCACAAAGTTCTTTCTAAACAGGAGCTGTCTCCAGGGGACTACAGTCCTCACAGTTCCATGTAAGTGCCAGCAGCGCACTGTCCTCCTGACTCCATGGACAGGCTGCAGCTGTAGCCAATTACAGCTTCCTCTCTCCTGGTGAGTTAGTGGGTGGAGCTTTTCATATAGGTGGCTGCAAGCATGGAGCCTGTGTCCTGTGACAATTTTTGTGCCTCTCCTTCTCCTCACACAGCCCGATCATGGCAGGGGAGAGGGAGAGGAACAGCAGCAGCTGTGAGGCTGTGTGACAGTCTGAGACATGTGGCTGCCAATGACAGCAGTACTGTAGCCAAGCTACACCTGTATAGCCTCAGACTGGTCCCTAGATCCAGGAATAACCACAAGCACTTGCTTGCACTTTACCAATAACGTTAGTTTATATGCTTTGAGGGTGTATATTAATATGTTTGCATTAGATCTTTCGGATTTGTACTATAGCTTTGTATACAGTAACTTCATAGAAGGTGAAATTTTACTTTATTACATTTTACTATAGCTAAGAATGGGTATATTGCAATCATTTGATACAAATAGACATACAAGGCACATACAATAGCAAAAATAACGAGTTAGGCTCTAGGGATATCTCTTGGACAAATTAAAAATATTTGTAATTGACAAGATTTAGTAAGTTTTTAGAGCAGCCAGTTTCAACCAGAGTTCCTCCAGAGGTTGGTAGGGGTTCCATTAGTTGTGGCTAATTGACCTTCCATCTAGAGGTGCTCTCATAGTTTTGGGTCCAACGCCACTTGGCAGAGCCAGTGGCATGACATCAATGATCTTTTTAGCTGTCTGTAAGGATAGCATTTTGACCACAACTTTAAGGGAGGCATTGTTCCCTGACCACCAATATAAGGGGCATTTACCCTCTGACTCCCGTATTTAATGTTATCAAGCATTCCCTGAGACCTGAAAATTAATTCAAGGCTTCCTCTGAAGTGAACAGGCAGACAAAGGCTGGTCTAGTAGGTACAATCTTCTGTAAATACCTGGGGTTGGGGTTTCATCCAGGAGATCCAACAAGCTGCCCCCACTAGAATCATTTTGGTTTACAGTTGATATTCCCACAATTGCAGGTGTCAGCAGATTGTCTGTGCTGTTTTCCAATAATCCTAAGAGATCAGTAACCTGTAAAATAACAATAAATCAGCATTTTACACACCTGAACTACTGGTATTTATTACTTTTTACTCTCTATGATTACATTACTATAATTTTTTTTCAAAAATGGACATGTCAGAAAACAATATGAGCATCCAAAGATCCTTTTTCCTACTTAACGGTAACATCTGTCAGGTCTTAAAGGTTTTTATTTATTTATTTTAAATAATAGGATTTCCATATTTTATTGTACAACACAAAATACACTGTCATCTGTGGTCTGTACCCAACTTTCCTTCACTTCTGTCCTCCCTTGCCACACCTGCCAAATAGCAGAGTTTTGGATCAATGAAACCTGCATGAACTAATCTCCAGCTGTCAACTGTCTTAATGTGTGTGCGGTATACTAGATGACATTATTTTAATTTCCCCTCTTCTACTGGTTGAATCATATCGGCATAACTGGACTCATTAGACTGACCGACACATGAGGCTCAATACACAAAGTTTTGACATAAGGATAAGGATTTTTATTGTCCATGTGACTGTTATCTTCAAATCTCATTGGAAAGAGTTGAAAATACCTGCCATTTATTTAAAAAAAAAAAAAAGAATCCTCCTCCTGGTGTTTTTATTGTCTACAATATTCTGCAAAATTGTTTGCTAAAAGCTGAGAATTGTATGCATTAAAAATATGGAAAAATACAAGATGTCATTTCACACCGAAGAAAGAATCGCTTTCTATTTGTTCAGAGCTATACTGTCCCAGTTCTTCACACACCAAATCTACTTACATGACTTGCTGGTCCGTTGGAGGATAGATTAATTTCTGGAGGATTCTCAACTATTTCTTTATTTTCAGAAATTATACTTTCAATAATCCCTGTATTAGACTTTTCTGGTAACGGCATCTTCTCCAGGATAGCACCCCTGACCAGGAAAGAATAAGAATCAGCTATACAATGGATCAGCCCTTACATGAGTTGAAAACACTAGTAATATAACAATTACCGTATTTATCGGCGTATAACACGCACAGACGTTTAACACGCACCCTAACTTTAAGAGGGAAGTTTCAGGAAAAAAACTTTCCACAGCCCCCTGCGTATAACACGCAGGCACAGTTTACCCTCTATTTACAGGGTAAAAAAGTGAGTGTTATATGCCAATAAATACAGTATATAGCATGGTTCACGTTTACCAAAAAACTGTCACCTTTACCAAAAAAAAAACATTTATGTGCTAATTTAAGGTATTAAAGATGCAAAAGCTTTTGGGTCCCCTTGGATTCCTTCTGTAATAAGAGGTATCACGTAAAGAGTTAGTTCACCTTTACAAAAAAACTGCCTATGCAGGTAAGGAGTGTCGAAATAATTGCTCCTTCTATAGGTGAAGGCCATCTACCTACCTCATGGAGCCTGACTGGAAAACTTCTCATGCCACGTACACACGACCGTTTTTCATGACGAGAAAAATGCTTTTTTTTTATTTGGTCATTAAAAACGATCGTGTGTGGGCTCCAGAGCATTTTTCACGACGTGAAAAATGGGCATTAAAAATTTGGAACATGCTCTAATTTTTCTCGTTGTTTTTCTCATCATGAAAAACGGCCGTGTGTAGGCTTTAACGACATGAAAAAAAACGCGCATGCTCAGAAGTAAGTGATGAGACGGGAGCACTCGTTCTGGTAAAACTAGCGTTCGTAATGGAGATAGCACATTCGTCACGCTGTAACGGACTGAAGAGCACGAGGCTGAAAAGCCTGAATCATCTCTCAACAAACTTTACTAACACGAGGATCAGCAAAAGCAGCCCAAAGGGTGGCGCCATCCGAATGGAACTTCCCCTTTATAGTGCCGTCCTACATTTCGTACGTCACTGTGCTTTGCTCGAGCATTTTTTTTCATGATAGTGTGTAGGCAAGGCAGGCTTGAGAAGAATCACGAAAAACAGAAATTGCCGCTCTAGGTAGGTATGGCTTGGTAAGATCCTTCTCTCAAAGACCGAGGGTGCTGGCAATGCGCATAGCAATAAGAACAAAAATGATGAGGACAGCCGCACTCCAATCCAACGTTGTTGTTCTGGGTTCATGCTGTTATTTGTAGTGCCTGTTTCCTTTTGAATAAACTATGTTGGATTGGAGTGCGGCTGTCCTCATCATTTTTGTTCTTCTTGAGAAGAATCATGTCGAGAAAAACTTCGTTTTTTTCAATGACATTAAAAACGGTCGTGTGTACGCGGCATAAGACATTGTTAAGAGAAGCCTATCTGTTACTGTTCACCTTTAGCATCACAAGAGGGGGATCTTTCTCTGATTCACACCCCCTCAAAAGCGTTTTTTTTCTCCCCTGATACAGCACCTCTAAACTCAGCGTTTGAGTTGGGTGTCTCATAACAACATCCTAGAAGTTTTCCAGTGAGCAAGGGCAATATTCAACCTTGATCAAAGCTACACTTCTTTTTTTTTATATATTATCTACAGAGGCCCTTTATCTGCATAGGCAGTTTTTTGGTAAAGGTGAACTAACCCTTTAAATAGCTATTGGAACTTTACCAAAAAATACACATAAGCATTCACTAGGGGGCATGTCTTCGGGAACATGTCTTTGGGAACATGCACACTGATACAGTGCAAGAATGTGTGATGCACTGCCATTCATAATGAGGTTGATTTACAAGTGCAGTTGCCCCAGAGCTTAGACAATTAAATGAAGATTCACTTTGCAAAGAATACCCAATTGCATGCAAGAAAAAAAAAAAAAAAAAAAACAGCATTTTTGCTTGCACATGATTGGATGATGGAAGTCAGCAGAGCTTCTCCTCATTTACTAAGTTCTTGAGCAACTGAACTTGCAAAGTGCACAGTCTATTTACCTTCAGTAAATCCACCCCAATGGCACTTTGCCAACACCACACTTGCACTGTGGTGTGCTGCATTTTGAAAAAAATGCAGTGGGCCATTTCTCTGTGCATTGCCTACTATTCATTTGAATAGGTTCCCTTAAATCAGCATACTAGTGTAAACAGACCCTTATGCCTTGTACACCCGATCGGAATTTCCGATGAAAAAAGTCAGACGGAATTTTTTCATCGGATATTCCGACCGTGTGTGTGCCCCATCTGACTTTTTTCTGTCGGAATTTAGAAAGAGAACATGTTCTCTTTTTTTCCGATGGAAATTCCGTTCGTCTGTGTGGAACTAGGATGGAGAAAAAAACACGCATGCTCAGAATCAAGTCGACGCATGGTCAGAACAATTGAACTTAATTTTTATCGGCTCGTCGTAGTGTTGTAAATCACCGCGTTCTTGACAGTCGGAATTTGGTGTGACAGTGTGTATGCAAGACAGCTTGAACGGAATTCCGTTGGAAAAATCAGTCAGAGTTTATCCCCGACGGAAAATCCGATCCTGTGTACAAGGCATTACTGTTTACAGACCAGAGCACCCCAGAGCTAATTAAAAGATCCCAGGAAATATGCAGCGGTAGAGCACTGATTGAATGGCTGTAGTGTTAAAAAGGCAGGGGGTATAGCCATATCGGTCCCTCTATACAGCTATCTGCCTATTTATTGGCTCTTTTGGCTGCCATTGGGGAGCAGTAAAAAGGTCTATCAACTGCAAGACTTGCCCACATAAGCCTCACTGTTGAATGTTAATGTGTAATTTCTGGCAAAGCATCAACTGAGAAGGTTTAACCTAAAATTGAATTCCAGGCAGCTACATACACAATTAAATAAATATATAGAAGCAGCTGATTTGCATTTCTGCCCATATATTGCTGGGATATGCAGGGTGGATTTTTCTGACAGGGGAGGCCATGCCCGCCATGAGAACACAGTGATTACTGTTAGCGGCTATAGCAGCCACTAGCGTATGTATAATCGTATGTAAAATCCGGCAACTGGTTGCACCGAAGTCGATTGATCGATTAACTTGGTACATTCAGCCTGTCCATACATGATTCAAATCTCAGCTGGTTCCTGCTGAACTGGCTGAGATTCGAATTGTCTATAGCCGTCTTTACTCTCTCCTCCTTTCAGCTTGCTGCTTGAACTGCAGCACACTCAAATGGCTCTTTGTGCTGCTTCCCCCAAACTCAGTCTGAGCTTTGCTATACAAAGACTGCAAGAATCTAACGCCATGTCAAAGTCAGGTTTTTACACTGCTTGCAATAAAAAAATAATTTTTTTTAATGATGTATTAATCAATAAAAAGTGTATTTATATAGTGTCTGCCTGGAGTTGTGCTTTAAAGGTCGGTTGTGAGGATTACATCAAACACACACACAAAACTTGTATTATCTTTTCCCGAAAAATCACAGGCTTATACTTTGTATACTTGTATTATCTTTTCCCGAAAAATGATACAAGCTTATACTTTCTCATGAATTCCTATTACAATTCATACACCATAGCTGACCTAGTGTCTGTCTAATTGTTTCTTCTATCCTTTATATTCACAAACACAAGATTTATAAAAGTAGTAAAGAGTAGAACAATTTTAAGGATATCCGCAAAAAGTGTGTTTAGAGCTAGTCATTTACAGTTGTGCTCATAAGTTTACATACCCTGGCAGAATTTATGATTTCTTGGCCATTTCTCAGTGAATATGAATCATAACACAAAAACTTTTCTTTCACTCATGGTTAGTATTTGGCTGAAGCCATTTATTATCAATCAACTGTGTTTACTCTTTTTAAATCATAATCACAATGGAAACTACCCAAATTACCATGATCAAAAGTTTTCATACCCCAGTTCCTAATACCGTGTATTGCCTCCTTTAACATCAATGAGAGCTTGAAGTCTTTTGTGGTATTTGTGGATGAGACTCTTTATCTTCTCAGATGGTAAAGTTGCCCATGCCTCTTGGCAAAAAGCCTCCAGTTCCTGTAAATTCTTGGGCTGTCTTGCATGAACTGCACGTTTGAGATCTCCCCAGAGTGGCTCAATGATATTGAGGTCAGGAGACTGAGATGGCCACTCTAGAACCTTCACTTTATTCTGCTGTAGCCAATGACAGGTCGACTTGGCATTTGTGTTTTGGATCATTGTCATGTCAGATTGTCCAAGTACGTCCCATGCGCAGCTTCCTGGCTGATGAATGAAAATGTTCCTCCAGTATTTTTTGATAACATTCTGCATTCATCTTGCCATAAATTTTGACCAAATGTCCTGATCCTTTGTAGCTCACACATCCCCAAAACATCAGCGATCCACCTCCGTGTTTCACAGTAGGAATGGTGTACCTTTCATCATAGGCCTTGTTGACTTCTCTCCAAATGTAGTGTTTATGGCTGTGGCCAAAAAGCAAAATTTTGATCTCATCACTCCAAACGACATTGTGCCAGAAGGTTTGAGGCTTGTCCCTGTGCTGTTTGGAGTATTGTAAGTGGAATACTTTGTAGCATTTGCGTAGTAATGGCTTTCTTCTGGCGACTCGACCATGCAGCCCATCTTTCTTCAAGAGCCTCCTTATTGTGCATCTTGAAAAAGCCACACCACATGTTTTCAGAAAGTCCTGTATTTCACCTGAAGTTATTTGTGGGTTTTTCTTTGCATCCCGAACAATTTTCCTGGCAGTTGTGGCTGAAATTCTAGTTGGTCTACCTGACCGTGGTTTGGTTTCAACAGAACCCCTCATTTTCCACTTTTTTATTAGAATTTGAACACTGCTGATTGGCATTCTCAATTCCTTGGATATCTTTTTATATCCCTTTCCTGTTTTATACAGTTCAACTACCTTTTCCCGCAGATCCTTTGACAATTCTTTTGCTTTCCCCATGACTCAGGCCTCGTACACACGGCCGATTTTCTCGGCAAGAACCAGCAAGAAACTTGCTGGCAGAGAGGTCTTGCCGAGTAAATCGGTCGTGTGTACGCGGCTATCGGGTTTCTCGTCGAGAAAACCGACAAGAAACCTCGACGAGAAAATAGAGAACCTGCTCTCTATTTTCTCGTCGAGATTCTCCTCGGCATGTTTCTCGACGAGAAAAGTGAGTGTGTGTACACTTACCTGTCCTCCCGGAAGCCCGCGCATGTTCGAAATGAATTTGACGCATGCGCGGTAGCTTCCTAGGCATACGTAGGGTATACCAAGATGGCGGCGACGGCATCGAATGTGACGAGCGCATGCTCGTCGTAGTCGATGACGTCACCACGTATGCTCCATTCAAAGAACCGCGGGTTCTTTGAAACGAGCGTGTGTACACTCGGCCGGGACAAGTTTCTTGTCCAAGAATCTCGTCGAAAAAAACGACATGTTTTTTTCAACGAGAATCTCGGCCGTGTGTACGAGGGCTCAGAATCCAGAAATGTCAGTGCAGCACTGGATGAAGGATGCAAAAGGTCTGTCAGAAGTCCAGAAATTCATTGACCTTTTAAACACACACATTAATTACAAGCAAACAGATCACAGGTGAGGATGGTTACCTTTAATAGCCATTCAAACCCCTTTGTGTCTACTTGTGTGCATGTTATCAGGCCAAAATCACCAGGGTATGTAAACTTTTGATCATTTGGCTAGTTTCTGTTGTGATTATGATTTAAAAAGAGTAAACAGAGTTGATTGATAATAAATGGCTTCAGATAAACGCTAACCATGAGTGAAAGAAATGTTTTTGTGTTATCATTCATATTCTCTGAAAAATGGCCAAGAAACCATAAATTCTGCCAGGGTATGTAAACATATGAGCACAACTGTATGTTCCAGACAGTGTCTCCCAATAACCAGTGCTCTGCTAATGGTACCTCATGTGATCATATTTCTTAAACAACGCGTTGTATTCTACGGCTCTCTGCTGTAATTCCACATCATGGCAGCAACCATATATAGACACCACACGACGTATGCGGCTGCAGGAGAGAAGACAAGTGTGAATACAAATAGCATTTCTGGATGTCTTATGTTTTATTCATACTAGACATAACATTAAGGATATCTGCGCTTTTAAAAACCTGCTTCTTCAATACCCTCACTTTACCTTGGAAAGTGTTGGATCTGCAATGCTGCCTGTGTATTGAGCCCAGATCACAGGGAACAACAGCTTGTGTCTGTCCCTTGTGGGCCATTATTCTCTAGGTTCTGGAGATGATGCATATATAGAATTGCAGAGAGGCTGACTTCCAAAGGGCACGTTGAAGTCTGGTCCGAGGTCTGGCTTTATTTGTATTTTATTTTTGAACCCGTGGGTCCATATACGTGCAGTTTTTTTTTTTTTTTTTTTAAAAGGACACTATCATATGAAACATGGATGCTGCCGCTACAATCGAGTATTTCCAGTTTTGCTGCCAAATTGGAACGACACCAAGTTCATATTTGTTACATGTCTCCATTCACATAGCATAACTTAAACAAAAAAATTTATAATTGCAGACTACCTTTTTTAGATGCTCTATTCTGAACCCTCTAGCATTGAAAAAGCCTAAGTAGTTTTCTTTGTTTAGCAGGGGGCTAGGCAGTTGTGTTTGCCACAATTAACCCCCTCTGTACTGTGCAGGCAGATCTTCACTTGTAACTAGATGTGAACACTGTATGTCCTAACAAAGGATTTAGGCCTGGTTCACACCTATGCATTTTTTAGTGCATTTTCAGTTTTGCAGAAACACAATACAGTCCATTTAACATGGTTTCCTATGGATACAGGTCACATCTGTGCATTTTATGGAAAGGGCCAGGGTTTTTATTCTGGTTTATGGTTCCATAGGCTTCAGTGGTTTAAAGATGTGTATTGAAAAACACAAAACGCACCTGCAATATGCAAACTCTATTGCAGGCTCTATTCACACTAATGCGTTTTTTGATGCATTTTGCAGAAATGCAGGGAATTTTTTTAACATGAGTTCCTATGGAACATGTTCACATCAATGCATTTTTGTGCCTCTGTGTTTTTGGAAAGGGTCGGGGACTTTTTTCACCGCAAAATGCAGCGTTTTGCATGTAATAGACCTCAATGGACCCGCATCCAAAACGCAAGTTCCACGTTTTACCACGATTTTAATGCGATTTGCCGTGATTTGCCTCCCGGCCCCCTCCTTAGCAACCAACTATATACCGTGTAAAAAAAAAAAATCGGCAAAATCGTGGTAAAAACGCGGCAAGCACCACAAAAAGCACTGCAGAAACACGCAAAAGTAACATGCATAGATGTGAATCTAACCTAAAGGTGTAGAGGTTGGGCTTCTTTCGTTGTATGTTAATGAGGACAGGCTGACTCTAGAGGACGGCCATACATGATGTGAATTTCTTTCCTGCAACAACGGGTTGCAGGAAAAATATTTGCTCGATTCCCCCATCAACACAGACAGTATTGACATGGCAATCCCTCCCACCGAGTCATTGTGTGGGGGGGAGGGTTTGGGGCGGGGGAACCTGTCCCCGCCGGGAGAACACAGTGATTATTGCTAGCGGCTATAACAGCTGCTTGCAATAATTGCATGTAAAATACAGCAAACTGGTTGTACCAAAGTTGATGGATCGATCAACTTGGGTACATTCAACCTATCCAAATATGCTTCGAATCTCGGGCAGTTCCTGCTGAACCAGCCAAGATTCGAACCATCTATGACTGGCTTAAGGCCAGCCATAGACGGATTGAAATGCGGCCGAATTTCGATCCATCTATGGGCAGGCTGGTTTTACTGAAGTTGATCCATTGATCAACCTCAGTATGACCAGCCTCAGATTTTTTTAGATATAACTGCTGGCAGCGATCATTGTATTCTGAGGGCTAAGAAACCTCCCGCTGTCAGAATACAATAGCGCAGTAGGAGGGATTCTCCCATCAACACTGACTGTTGATGGGAAAATTAGGCAGTTTTCTTTCCAGCAACGTATAGTGTATGGCTTGCTTAACACTGTTCAAAAAAAAATTGCAATCAGCCATGACATGTTGTCCCCGGAAATATCTAAAAGTTAAGAAATATTAAATAAAAACATTTTTAGGCATGCTGTGTAAATGGAAACACATAATGAACATATACTGGGGTTTTCTCAAACTGTAATGCAAAAAAGAAATACAACACCACGGTGCACCCTGTTGTCTTCTGTATCTGACCTATGTTTTCCTATGCATTGCTCTGCAAAAAAATTCTAAAAATGTTATAAATTCTTTGTGAAACAAAAGTGGAAATACGCTTTAATTAGGTGCATTGAAGAAGTATAAAGACTTCAGACTTTTCTTAGACCTTTCTGATCTGCATACTTGTTCTGGATTAGTAACCCAAAACATTTTATTGCTGCTGATTCAGCCAGGAGATTCATATTTTTCAGGAGGTGAGCAATGGCAGCTCCCGTAATTCTCTTGTGAAAGGATTACTTGAAAAACATATACATGTATACTTACTTGCATGCTTGCACAAAGAAAATAGTATAACCTACTTCACACTAATTTGAAAACGTGTGCTCAGCTTCATGATTGCAGTCAGTGTATACGCTCGTGTACTTGGTAGGGAAATGTGGGACTGTAGTACTCCTTCAAGAACATCGAGAACATCATCTTCTGTTACCTGTGAAAATTAATCTATATTCATTTCTGAGTTTGATTTCTGGACAACATCCTGAATGCCCTAATTCTGTCTTATAAATATAATAATAATAAGTTTGATTATATATGTAGATTTTTTTACCCAATAAGTTAAATCATGTTATGTTGCTTGTACTTTTATGCAACTCTTTATGGCCATTAAAGTGGACCTAGTATCAGAAATATTTTTTTGATGGCCAGTAATCTGTAACTAACTCTAATGCCGCGTACACACGGTCAGAATTTCCGACAACAAATGTTCGATGTAAGCTTGTTGTTGGAAAATCCGACCGTGGGTATGCTCCATTGAACAAAAATTTGAGAGATGGTTCTCAAATTTTTCGACAACAAAAGTTGTTGGCGGAAATTCCAACCGTGTGTACACTATTCAACGCACAAAAATTCTACGCATGCTCGGAATCAATTTGACGCATGCTCGGAATCATTGAACTTCATTTTTCTCGGCTCAACGTAGTGTTGTACGTCACCGTGTTCTTGACGTTCGCAATTTCCGACAACATTTGTGTGACCGAGTGTATGCAAAACAAGTTTGAGCAAACATCCGTCAGAAAAAAATCCACGGTTTTGTTGTCGGAATGTCCAATCGTGTGTACGCGGCATTACAGGTATTTATGACCTCTCGCAGAGATCACAGTACTCGTCCTGACAATGCCTTCACCTGTTTGTTTTTTTTGCCTTAGTAAGGAACCATCTTCGAATAAAAATAGTCCAGGGTAAGCAACTAATTCCTGGACTAACGTGCTGTTCTAGAGATGACAACTTTTTGAAAACTTGGTATCTGTGCTCTTCTTGGCTGTGTTTATAAAGGTCTGACACAGATCAGCCCCCGTTGTTGCTTCTCTCCTTTTAGCTTGCTACAAAATTTCAGTGTTGCAGTCTAATCACAAACAGAGAGGAGACTGAGCTTGGTTCACACTAGTGCGATTTCAGATGTGAATTGAGTCGCACAGAATCGCATGACAAGGGTATAAATTCACAACAATGTGACTCAGCACAGAGCGATTTTGGGAAAGGCTCATGTAGTACTTTAGTGCGATTGCAGTGTGATTTTGGCCCCATAGAATATGCATTTATTATCAAAGTTGCATCCAAGTGGCACTACATAACCACACTGTTTGTAGGATCAAAATGTTATCACAGCAGTGTGAACCTAGCCTGAGGAAATCTTTTCTCCTGCCTGCAACAAACTGATGCCATCATCTCAGCCTAGGCTGAGTTACTTGGCTGAGACTCAACAACTGCTCTTAAAGGGATCCCTGACCTGATTGAGTTATACTAAAGCCCCGTACACACGGTCGGACTTCCATCTGACTTTTCCGTAGTTTTTTGTCCGAACGGAGTTGGTCGGGAACATCCATAGCATACACACGCTCGGGCTTTTCTGCAAACTTTCCCAAAACTTTTTGCAACATCACGTGTTTTTTCTGCTCTTTTCTGCTCTTTACCGCCACCCTTTGGTCAACTTCTGCTATTGTTGGTTGATTTTAACATTAGTTGTTTTGTCCATCGGACAAAAGTCCGATGGTTTTCTGTACACACGGTCGGACTTTGCTCCATCGGACATTTGTTGGGCAAAAGTTTGTCCGTTTGCAGACCCAACTTTTGTCCGATGAAAACAAGAAAAGAGCAAAGAAAGTTTGTCCGATGGAGCGTACACACGGTCGGATTGTTGGTCCAACTTGCTCAAAATTAAGTTTGTTGGACAAAAGTCCGACCGTGTGTACGGGGCTTTAGGCTGGCCATGCATGGAGAAAATTTATTTCCTGCAACTACAAGTTGCAGGAAATACATTTATTTGATTCCCCCGTCAACACAGACAAACCTTTACAGCCTTTAGAACCACTTTAATACGGCTTTAAGTTCCCATCTAAGGGTTTTCTATTGCAGTGTATTGCTGCATTCACCATAAAACTGCATGAACTTCCTTAGCTCAAAGGTTGCTTAGCATTAAATAAGCTTATTCTCATGTATACGTGTAATACAAAGACTTTGTGGGTGTTATTCGGTAAGACATGGGCAATTTTCAAATTACAGTAAATCAACCAATTCAAATCAATCTTCATTGTTCTAACGCTGGCAAACCGGTATTTTACAGGAAGCTGAGGATTATAGCTCCTTGTTTTTCATCACAGCTGTTTACACCGCTTTGCTAAATAACCTAGCATATCATTTTAAAATAATTGCAAATTATCTTATCTTCTTGTCTGATGTCTCACTTGTATAGGTTCCTCCTCGTCACAAACACCATGCAGTAGGAGATCTCCATATTCTCCAATGCACCATGAGGCCACCTGAACTAATGGTTGCTGTAAAGAGAACAGAGCACTTTAAGAAATTATGTTTTACAAGCTCTAAAAGAGTGTAAGTGCCATAGCATTAGCAAATATGACTGTACAGAGAACAGAGGCAGATCTTTTCGATGATTTGATCTAAACATACTGATACATATTAGATCTGTTTATCACTGAATACATGTAGTTTTATTATTAGGACCCTATATTTGTAGATAGGTAAAAGACTCCCTTTTCAGTTCACTTGCCTCTGCATGGTGTGTGAACCTCTCAATAAGAGAATTCACACTTGCTAATGGACCCACTCAGTGATTAGATACAAGAACCCCAGCGGGGGTTCCCACCATTAGCTGTGAGAGGCAGCTCTATTGAAAGCAACGGGAGGCTGCTAGCTCTGACAGCTAATCCTGCCCACTTGCATGTAATCGGTCATGCAGCGATTACATGCGAGTGATCGGCCCTGGAAGCAGACTGCCTACGGTCAGGACTGAGTGGTCACATTTACCTGTGGAAGCCGGCAGCCTCCCAATGCTTTCAATGGGGAAGCCTCTTGCAGCTTATCGCGGGAACCTCTGCTGGAATTCTTGCATCTAATTTCTGAACAGGTGCATTCACAATTGTGAATGCACTCTAAACTGTGTAGCCCCATGGTGTCACTTTTTAAATATTGAATTGTAATAAGGACTGGGGAATCACTGGGTAGTGTATGAGAGGAACACAACATTCTACAGGTGACTTTAACAGACTCTGACCAAATGACAGTATAAGTAGACAATTTTCTCATGCATGATAGCCAGGAAAGCAGGGCTAATATTTTTTATTTGCTTAAAGGTCTGCTGCAGATCATGTAGCAGTGATGAAAGGATGGTTATACAGCTGTACATAGATGGAAATCGAGCCGGTGCAGCAGAGACCAGCCAAATTTCGATACATGTATGTGCAACCTGTCAGGTTTTTCCCAAACGATCAATCCTGCAGGCTATAGTTGTCAACACTGATCAATGTGTTCTGACGGTGGGAAAGTTTCCCTGCCGTTACAACACAATGGCACAGCGGGAGTGGTTTCCCCATCCAAATCAAATGTGTGGATGGGGGAATCGGGTAATTTTTTTTTTGTTCATCCAAATGGTTGACCAAAAAAAAAATGATCAATATATGGCCAGCCTAAGGCAAGCCATAGTGTACGTGATTTTCTTTCCTGCAACCATGGGTTGCAGGAAAGAAAATCTCTTGATTCCCCCATCAACACAGTTAGTGTTGATGAGGGAATCCCTCCCATGGAGCTATTGTGTTCTCCCAGCGGGGAGCCATCCCTGCCAAGAGAACATAATGATTACTGCTAGTGGCTATAGCTGTAGGCAGTAATTGCATGCTAAAAATCCAACATGCTGGTTGTTCCCAAGTTGATCAATGGGTCAACTTGGGTACAATCAGCCTGCTCATGGATCAAATCTCAGCCAGTCCCTGCTGAACCAGCCAAGATCCATCTATGGCCAGCTTAAAGCTTTCTACACATTGGCCGAATGTCGGGAAACATCAGCTGGTTGAAAAAAAAAAAAACAGCCGACATTCGGCCCGTATGGGCTGTTGGGCTGGCTTCTGTCAGACGAGCATGCTGGAAAACCAGCAGCCGACCGACTCCCGATCAGCGCTCTCAGCTGATCGGAGTGTTCTGGCGGGAGGGCTGTCCCCCTGTCAGAACACAACTGCTCAGCAGGGGAGATCGCTATACTAACTTTGCATAGTTAGTATAGAGGCTCAAATCGGAGCTGACAGTTTTTTGTGTATCAGGCTTTAGTCTCTGCCTATGCTTCTATCTGTTCTGCTTCTACAATCTGTACTACTATCTTGTTCATGATACCTGGACAATGTCATTCCTAATTGATTTGTAAAGCCTTTGAACTATGTAGCCATGAAGCTCTGAGGATCCGATGATCAGCTGGATAAGGTGTGAGACAGCATCATCGCGAACGCTCTCGCCAGCCTGCAAAAACAGCCAATACACAATTCACTTATTATAAGTGCAGACATTTACAAACAAGTTAACTACTGGTATATAAATGTTTGTAGCCAAGATATTGAGTGGTAATTAAGTTCTCCAGAAATAAGAAAAATGCAAGATATGAGTAGACAGTCATCTGATCAGGCTGGTTTGAACAATGATCTTATGTTTTTGGATGCCTGAAAATAGGACCAACCTGACACTGTTATGCCCCGTACACACGATCGGAAATTCCGACAAGAAAACCGTGGATTTTTTCTGATGGAATGTTGGCTCAAACTTGTGTTGCATACACTACGGTTATCACAAATCACAAAGTCTGAAATTCCGACCGTCAAGAACGCGGTGACGTACAAGATGTACGACGAGCTGAGATCAATGAAGTTCAATAGGCAGTTCGGCTCTTCTGCTTGATTCTGAGCATGCGTGTTTTTTTGCGCGTCGGAATTGCATACAGACGAGCAGAATTTCCGACAAGAACTTTTTCCGTCTGAAAAATAGAGAACCTGCTCTCAATCTTTTGCTAGCTAAAATTCTGACAGAAAATGTTTTATGGAGCATACACACGGTCGGAATATCCGATCAAAAGCTCACATCCAATTTTTTTGACGGAAAATCCTATCGTGTGTACAGGGCATTAGGTGAATTATTGAGCAAACGAAAAGCCTGCCTGGATTTCTACCCTAATGGCTCTTGCCTACAAGGTTCAGACAATTCACCTAGAAGGCAGTCGGGCTGCAGCTCCACACATACAGTGCCTTGAAAAAGTATTCACACCCCTCAACATTTTCCACATTTTGTCATGTTTCAACCAAAAATATAAATGTATTTTAATGAGATTTTATGTGATAGACCAACACAAAGTGGCACATAATTGTGAAGTGGAAGGAAAATGATAAATGGTTTTCAACATTCTTTACAAATAAATATCTGAAAAGTGTGGCGTGCATTTGTGATCAGCTCCCCTGAGTCAATACTTTGTAGAACCACCTTTCGATGCAATTACAGCTGCAAGTCTTCTTGGGTATGTCTCTATACCAGCTTTGCACATCTAGAGAGTGACATTTTTGCCCACTCTTCTTTGCAAAATTGCTCAAGCTCTGTCAGATTGTCTGTGAATAGCAATTTTCAAGTCTTGCCACAGATTCTCAATTGGATTTAGGTCTGGACTTTGGCTGGGCCATTCTAACACATGAATATGCTTTGATCTAAACCATTAGATTATAGCTATGGCTGTATGTTTAGGGTCGTTGTCCTGCTAGAAGGTGAACATCCGTCCCAGTCTCTCTCTTTTGTAGTCTCTAACAGGTTTTCTTCTAACAATAAAAGAAAATAAGACATTGCAAAACCAAACCTAACAAATGCAGCTGAACACTGGAGGTCAATATAAAAAAGTCCTTAGATAAAACGCATAGAAAAAGCAGTGCAGCGCTGAAATCAACTAGAATCGCATGAACAAGTCCAAGGGTGAAATGCTGAGACCAAGAGGTGTTGACAGTCAAGAACAATAGAAAGAGGAAGAGGACTCCTTAGGCAGTGAACAGGGTGCTTGAAACAATCACTGTCCATCCATATCAGTGTCTCCTCCACCAGAGATACAGGCCGCTCACCTTAACGAATGGACCTCTGAACGAACAGAAGGTAATTCAAGCAGTCCCTTAACAAGGGTAAAAAAGATGAGAGGGATGTCTTCAGGTAAGGTCCTTCACTTAGTCTCCTCACTCAATAGATGGCCTCCAGATTCACCAATAGACATTCATATGTTCATGTAAAAATGCAAAAGGAATATGTAGTGTTCTCCATATGCATAAAATACAAATTTATTAAAAAGATGAACTACTCACAAAAACGGCACTGTGTCCCAGTGCATGGATTACAGGCATGTAGTATACAAATAGAACCAGGTAGGTGGCTGTCCTGACATCACAAGCCCCCCCGTAGGTTTTCTTCTAAGATTGCCCTGTTGTTGGCTTCATTCACCTTCCCATCAACTCTGACCAGCTTCCCTGTCCCTGCTGAAGAAAAGCATCCTCACAACATGATGCTGCCACCACCATGTTTCACCTGATGGTGTGTTCAGGTTAATGTGCAGTGTTAGTTTTTGGCCACATATAGCGTTTTGCTTTTAGGCCAAAAAGTTCAATTCTGGTCTCATCTGACCAGAGCACCTTCTTCCACATGTTTGCTTTGTCCCCCACATGGCTTCTCACAAACGGGACTTCTTATGGCTTTCTTTCAACAATGGCTTTCTTCTTGCACCTCTTCCATAAAGGCCAGATTTGTGGAGTGCACGACTAATAGTTAACCTGTAGACAGATTCTCCTACCTGAGCTGTGGATCTCTGGAGTTCCTCCAGAGTTTCCATGGACCTCTTGGCTGCTTCTCTGATTAATGCTCTCCTTGCCCAGTCTGTCAGTTTAGGTGGATGACCATGTCTTGGTTGGTTTGCAGTTGTGCCATACTCTTTCCATTTTTGGATGATGGATTGAACAGTTCTCTGTGAGATGTTCAAAGCTTGGGAATTTTTTTTATAACCTAACCCTGCTTTAAACTTCTTTAAAACTTTATCCCTGACCTGTCTGGTGTGTTCCTTGGCTGTCAAGATGCTGTTTGTTCACTAAATTTCTCTAACAAACCTCTGAGCGCTTCACTGTATTTATACTGAGATTAAATTACACACAGGTGGACTCTATTTACTAATTGGATGACTTCTGAAGGAAATTGGTTCTACTTCATTTTAGTTAGGGGTATCAGTGTAAAGGGGGCTGAGTACATTGCACACTTTTCAGATATTTATTTGTAAAAAAGTTTGAAAACCATTTATCATTCTCCTCAGTGCCGGCCCAAGACATCGTGCTGCCTGGTGCCAAGAATAAAATGCTGCCCCCCCCAAAAAAAAAAAACACGCCCACCAAATACCCCACATTAATTATTTTATATCATGATAACTAAAGTGGACCTGTCATGGCTCTATACATGTATGTAGGAGTATAAAGAGGACCTGTCATGGCTTTATACATGTATATATGAGTATAAAAGGACCTGTGCGTGGCTGGTGGCCGCAATGTCAGCCGGCCACCCGTGATCGCTCCAGAGAGCCAGAACGGGGATCTGTCAATGTAAACAGACAGATCCCCATTCTGACAGGGGAGGAGAGACAGATCTGCTCTTCCTAGTGATTAGGAACAGAGATCTCTCTCCTCCTCCAGTCAGTCCCATCCCCCCAGTTAGAAACCCCTCCCAGGGAACACATTTAACCCCTTTCCTGCCAGTGACATTTACACAGTAATCAGTGCATTTTTATAGCACAGACCGCTATATAAATGTCACTGGTCCCAAAAAAGTGTCAAAAGTGTCCGATCTGTCCACAGTCTCGCTAAAAATCGCAGATCACCGCCATTACTAGTAAAAAAAAAAATAATAATACTAAAAATGCCATAAATCTATCCTCTATTTTGTAGACGCTATAACTTTTGCGCAAACTAATAAATATACACATTGCGTTTTTTCTAACAAACATATGTAGAAGAATACATATCGACCTAAACTGATGAAGAAATGTTTATTTTTATTTTTTGGGATGTTTATTATAGCAAAAAGTAAAAAAAAATGTTTTTTCAAAATTGTCGCTATTTTTGTTTATAGCACAAAAAATAAAAACCGCAGAAGTGATCAAATACCACCAAAAGAAAGCTCTATTTGTGGGGGGAAAAGGACGTCAATTTTGTTTAGGTACAACGTCGCAGGACCGCGCAATTGTCAGTTAAATCGATGCAGTGCCGAATCACAACAAAAATTATTGAAGTGCATTATTTCTATTATTACATTGTTATATAAAATAAAATAGTTCAACTCACCATAATGCCGAATCAGTGGGAGCCCCGAGTGTGTTACTTACCGAGTCACCTGCCACCAGATGCAGATTGTCACTTGCCCCGATGTTACACATTGCAGATTGTCACGGGCACAGCGTGGCTCCCTCTCTGATTGTAAGGCCCCTTTCACACTGACACGTTTTTTAGGCAGTTTAGCGCTAAAAATAGCGCTGCTATACCGCCTGAAAAAATCGTGCCCTGCAGTCCCAATGTGAAAGCCCGAAGGCTTTCACATTGAAGCGGTGCGCTAGCAGGACCGCTCCAAAAGTCCTGCTAGCCGCATCTTTACAGCGGTGAAGGAGCGGTGTGTTCACCGCTCCTTTACCGCGGTTTCCCATTGAAAGCAATGGGAAACCGCGGTAATACCGCCCGCAATGCGCCTCTGCAGAGGCGCATTGCGGGCGGTATTAACCCTTTTTCGGCCGCTAGCGGGGGTTAAAATCACCCCGCTAGCGGCCGAATACCGCGGTAAAAATTAAGGTATAGCGGCGCTAAAAATAACGCTGCTATACCTCCCCGCCTCAGTGTGAAAGGGGCCAATGGTACAGTGTGGGTGCCTCTCTGGCTTCCCCCAGCACATCCCTCTCTTTTCCCTGTGTCCTGTAGCAATTACTCCCTCAGTTTCTTCCTGGGTTCCTGACTCTCTCTCCCAGCAGAGTGCATGCTGGGGGCTGAAGTCTGCTGGCTGTGCACAACAATGGGGCAGTCAAGCTTCTGGGACTGCATGTTCCATGATGCTCCACTAGACCCTAGTCTCTTTTGATTGGCCACAGCGCAGCCAATCGGGATGGAAACAGACCAGGCAAAGAACTAAGCAGCAAACCAGGTGAGAGCCGCTCTCTCTCCACTGCTGACACTCGGGAGAAAGGAGGGGGCGAGCGGGGGGAGATATACTGACGTCCCGCAGCTCGCCTCTCTCCCTTGTCACAGCTTCTAGTTCCTTCACTATAGCGGGCATGCGGCACGCTGGGGCCCCTTACAGGAGTACTACTGCCTGCCTGTACCCCCCTGATGGCAGCCCTGTGGCTGGCTGACGGGCGGCAATTTGCCGCCCCCCTATAAGTGCCGCCTGGGACCGAGGTACCATCGGGTCCCATGGTAGGGCCGGCCCTGATTCTCCTTCCACTTCACAATTATGTGCAACTTTGTGTTGATCTATCACATAAAATCCCAATAAAATACATTTACATTTTTGGTTGTAACATGGAAAAATGTGGAAAATTTCAAGGGGAATGAATACTTTTTCAAGGCACTGTTGCTTACCAGTCCTTAGATGTGGTGGATGCATTAGTGTTTTTTTCAGGATTTCGTTTTTTTATTTTATTTACCCGCTTCTCCTACCAGTAAGACACTACCTGCCAGTGGCGGTGCGTCCATAGAGGGCGCCGGAGCGCCGCCCCCTCTCGCTCCCGCACCGCCACTGAAAGACAATACATAGATTCATGCATTGCATGAATCTGTGTATTGTCACCGCAGCCGCGCTGCCCACTATTCATATGGCCAGCCTCCTGGTGAGCGCCGGCCATATGAAATAGAGCGGCGGCTGGCGGTGGGTGTGTTCTGGAAGTGTCTATCAGAGCCAGCGGCTCTGATAGGCTTTCCGAATACAGCTCTCATGCTGTATTCGGCTTCCAAAAACTCCTCCCAGGTACGCATGGGGGTGCGTTCCTTGGAGAAGACTGTGGAGGTTTCAGCCAATCAGGTTCACCGGATCTGGTTACCGGTAACCTGATTGGCTGAAGCGACATCGAGGGCGGGAGAACACATCGAGGACGGCGCGGACCGAGGAAGGTAAGTGCAGGGCTGGGGGGGGGAACAAGCTGTATATGGGGGACAAACTGGCTGCATTTGGGGGGGACTGGCTGTATATGGGGGACAAACTGGCTGCATTTGGGGGGAACTGGCTGTATATGGGGGACACACTGGCTGAATATGGGGGGGAACTGGCTGTATATGGGGGACAAACTGGCTGCATTTGGGGACACACTGGCTGTATATGGGGGACAAACTGGCTGAATATGGGGGCACATTGGCTGTATATGGGGGCACACTGGCTATATATATGGGGACAAACTGGCTGTATATGGGGCACACTGGCTATATATATGGGGACAAACTGGCTGTATATGGGGGCACACTGGCTGTATATGGGGGCACACTGGCTGTATATGGGGGCACACTGGCTGTATATGGGGGCACACTGGCTATATATATGGGGGCACACTGGCTATATATGGGGACAAACTGGTTGTATATGGGAGCACACTGGCTGTATATGGGGGCACACTGGCTGTATATGGGGGGCACACTGGCTGTATATATGGGGGCACACTGGTTATATATATATGGGGGCACACTGGCTGTATATGGGGACAAACTGGCTGTATATGGAAACAAACTGGCTGTATTTAAGGGGGCAAACTGGTGGCGTTTGGGCACAGTGGCTGCGTTTAATGGGCACAGTGGCGGCAATTGATTTTTTTTTTCAGTTTGTTTGCGCCCCCCCAAAAATTTTGAGCACCAGCCGCCACTGCTACCTGCCCTATGGTGACAGTGTGCACTTCATTGCATTTATGGAGGAGAAGCATTGCCACCCTGCTTCTTCTTGATCTAGACTTCAAGCACCTCCTTCCTTCATCTTCATTACATAAGAAGGAGGTGTTTTGTAGTTCACAGAGGGTAGCTGGGGAGGCAGATGACATTATTTAAAGTGGAATTCCAGGGGAAAATTTGATGCTGTACAAGATGTATATGATTACTGACATTGACTTTTGTATTATCAGCTATTTTGTTTTATAAACAGCTGATTTTTAAAAATGAATTAAGCCATTTAAGTGCCCTCCTCTCTAAGACTGACAACGTCTGGTTTGCACAGTTGAATGTGGCTGCTTACTGATGCCTCCCTATGCCATTTTCTTGTATTCCTGTATATGTACTGTTGTTGACTAGGGATGAGCTCGGTGTTCGAGTCGAACATACGTTCGACTCGAACATTGGCTGTTCGATCGCTCAACGAAGATCGAACGATTTGGGCCGTTCGGGCCAAATTCAAGTGACGCGACCGGCCCACAATGCACTACGCCATCGCAGTGCAATCCAGGCACTGTGATTGCCCAAGCATGCACTGTGACCCCACATGCTTGGCAAATCACAGTGCCGGCAGCGAGGAGAGCCATAATTGGCCACAGGCAGGATGCCTGTGGCCAATTATAGCTCAGGGGGATTTAGTACACACCCCACACTATAAAAGGCCGCAGTGCGGCGGCCTTGTGTAGTGTGTTCCGGTTCAGGGAGAGAGAAGGATAGGCAGGGACAGTGTCAGTGCCATTTGTTCATTTAACTTGTGTGTAGGGAGAGAGAAGAATAGGCAGGGACAGTGTCAGTGATATTCTTTACTAAACCTTGTGTGCAGGGAGAGAGAAGGATAGGCAGGGACAGTGTCAGTGATATTCTTTGCTAAACCTTGTGTGCAGGGAGAGAGAAGGATAGGCAGGGGACAGTGTCAGTGTCATTTTTGCTAAGCCTCCTGCACAGTATACACCCGAAGCTAGCTCTTATTGCTGTGTTTTCCTGTTGTGTAACACAGGCAGGCATCTGCAGCACTTACAGCGGGCATAGTGTGCTTCCTGCAAAATATACACCTGAAGCTAGCTCTTATTGCTGTGTTTTCCTGTTGTGTAACACAGGCAGGCATCTGCAGCACTTACAGTGGGCGTAGTGTGCCTCCTGCACAGTATACACCTGAATCTAGCCCTTATTGCTCGTGTTTTTTTTTCTTTTGTGTTACACTAACAGGCATCTGCAGCACTTACAGCGGGCATAGTGTGCTTCCTGCAAAATATACACCTGAAGCTAGCCCGTATTGCTGTGTTTTCCTGTTGTGTAACACAGGCAGCCATCTGCAGCACTTACAGCGGGCGTAGTGTGCCTCCTACACATTATACACCTGAAGCTAGCCCTTATTGCTCATGTTTTTTTTCTTTTGTGTTACACTAACAGGCATCTGCAGCACTTACAGCGGGCGTAGTGTGCTTCCTGCAAAATATACACCTGAAGCTAGCCCTTATTGCTGTGTTTTCCTGTTGTGTAACACAGTCAGGCATCTGCAGCACTTACAGTGGGCGTAGTGTGCTTCCTGCAAAATATACACCTGAAGCTAGCCCTTATTGCTGTGTTTTCCTGTTGTGTAACACAGTCAGGCATCTGCAGCACTTACAGCGGGCGTAGTGTGCCTCCTGCACAGTATACACCTGAAGCTAGCCCTTAATGCTCGTGGTTTTTTTCTTTTGTGTTACACTAACAGGCATCTGCAGCACTTACAGTGGGCGTAGTGTGCTTCCTGCAAAATATACACCTGAAGCTAGCCCTTATTGCTGTGTTTTCCTGTTGTGTAACACAGGCAGGCATCTGCAGCACTTACAGCGGGCGTAGTGTGCTTCCTGCAAAATATACACCTGAAGCTAGCCCTTATTGCTGTGTTTTCCTGTTGTGTAACACAGGCAGGCATCTGCAGCACTTACAACGGGCGTAGTGTGCCTCCTGCACATTATACACCTGAAGCTAGCCCTTATAGCTCGTGGTTTTTTTATTTTGTGTTACACTAACAGGCATCTGCAGCACTTACAGCGGGCGTAGTGTGCTTCCTGCAAAATATACACCTGAAGCTAGCCCTTATTGCTGTGTTTTCCTGTTGTGTAACACAGGCAGGCATCTGCAGCACTTACATCGGGAGTAGTGTGCCTCCTGCACAGTATACACCTGAAGCTACCCCTTATTGCTGGTTTTCCCATCTCCCTGCAGGCCATTAGAATGTCTGGAAGGCAAACAAGGAGAGGCAGACAGTCAGGAGCCAATAAAAAAGGGCAAGCAGGCTCTGTGTCCAGAGACAACAGTGCTGGTCGTGGACGCGGTGTATCGTCATCAGACACGCTTGTCCTTATTTTCGGCAGCTGGACGTGTTGAGCCGCATCATGCCGAAGATTTGGTAGAGTGGATGACCAAGCCCTCCTCATCCTCCTCATCCTCTCTCACCCAGGCTCAGGGTACTGGCAAAGCAGCTGCCAAAGCATCCTCTTCCCTCGTATCAATGTCATCATCAGTCACTCCTTCCCTAGACCCACCGTGTCCTCCTGAGGAGTCCCCCGAACTGTTTGAGCACAGTGTTGGGTACATGCTCCAGGAGGATGCCCAGCGTTTCGAAGGGTCTGATGATGATACCCAGCTAGAGGAAGGCAGTAGTGTGAGAGCAGAGAGAGGGGATGCTCAAGAAGGACAGCAATCTGGCAGTCATGTTCCAGCAGCTGCAGCATACTGCCAGATTGGCTCCAGTGATGAGGAGGGATGGGATGATGAGGTCACTGACTCCACGTGGGTGCCTGATAGGAGAGAGGAGGAGGAGGAGGATGAGGAGGAGGCACATCTCCAACGAGGCAGGATGCCCTCGGGGGGCCAGCGTATGGGCAGCACACCGACTGAATCACACCGCAGAGCTCCGCCTGTAAAGGGCACTGCCTCTGCCAGTTATTCCAAAAGTTCTTTGGTGTGGGCCTGAGTCGAGTGCATCAGATCGCACCGCTGCTGTTTGCAACATATGTCTGAAGCGTATCTCGCGTGGCCAAAACATCAGCCGCTTGGGCACCACATGCTTGACCAGACATATGTTAACCTGCCATGCAGCTCGTTGGCAAGCGTATCTTAAAGACCCACACCAAAGAACAAAGCGGACCTCTCCTTGCTCCTCATCAGCTGGGATCTCCAACCCCACTGTACCTTCAGTTCTCTCTGAAACCTGCACTGAGAGGAATGAAGGTGTAGAATTAGGTGTGTCACAGCCAAGTACTTGCGGGCACTCTGCTAGCAGTACACAGACGTCCGATTTTAGCAGGCAAATTTCCCTGCCCCAGCTGCTGGACCGTCAAAAGAAGTTCACTCCCAGCCATCCACATGCCCAGCGGTTAAATGCTAGCTTGGCTAAATTGCTAGCAATTCAACTGCTGCCTTTTCAGTTGGTAGACTCGGCCCCCTTCCGTGAGTTTGTGCAATGTGCGGTTCCTCAGTGGCAGGTTCCCAAACGCCACTTTTCTCACGGAAGGCGATTCCGACTCTCTACCGGCATGTGGAAGGCAATGTCCATGCCTCGCTGGACAGGGCGGTCAGCGGTAAGGTGCATATTACCGCTGACTCATGGTCCAGCAGGCATGGACAGGGACGTTACCTTTCTTTCACGGCCCATTGGGTCACTCTTTTGGCAGCTGGGAAGGATGCAGGACAAGGTGCAGTAGTGTTGGAGGTTGTTCCGCCGCCACGCCTCCAAAATGCTACTACTGGTTGTTGTGACACACCTCTCTCCTCCACCCCCTCCTCTTCTTCTTCCTCCATGGCCTCTTCCTGTGCTTTGTCCTCGGAACCAGCGGTGCTCCGTAGGCGTTCAAGGGGCTACGCAAGTACGCAGGCAAAAAGATGCCATGCTGTGCTTGCGCTGGTGTGTTTGGGGGACAGGAGCCACACTGGGGCAGAGGTTCTGTCTGCTCTGCAGGGGCAGGCCGAGAGGTGGTTGACGCCACGCCAGCTTAAGCCAGGAATGGTGGTTTGCGACAATGGCACCAACCTCCTCTCCGCCCTCCGACAGGGACAACTGACCCATGTGCCCTGTGTGGCTCACGTCCTTAACCTGGTGGTGCAGCGGTTCTTGGGCAGGTACCCGGGCTTACAGGATGTCCTGAGGCAGGCCAGGAAAGTCTGTGTGCATTTCCGCAGATCATATAATGCCAGTGCTCGGCTGGCTGAGCTGCAAAAGGAGTTGAACCTGCCCAAGAACCACCTTATATGTGACATGCCCACCAGGTGGAACTCAACGTTGGCCATGCTGCAGCGGCTGCACACGCAGCAGAGGCCCATCAATGAGTACCTGTGTGACTACGGCACCAGGACAGGGTCAGGGGAGCTCGGTTTTTTTTCACCACGCCAGTGGGGCATGATCAGGGACGCATGCACTGTCCTGGCACCATTTGAGGAGGCCATGAGGATGGTGAGCAGTGACAGTGCATGCATCAGTGACACTGTACCTCTTGTCCACCTGTTGGAGCATACGCTGCGTGGAATAATGGACAGGGCACTTGAGGCAGAACAGAGGCAGGAAGAGGAGGACTTCCTTGCCTCTCAAGGCCCCCTTTACCCAGACAGTGTTCCTTCTGTCCCACCCATCACACAGGAAGAGGAGGAGGAGGAGGATTTTGTCAGCATGGAGGTGGAGCATGGCACTCAGCATCAACAGCAGCAGTCTTTTAGGGATGATTTACAGTCCCAACAAACCCGTGGACTTGTACGTGGCTGGGAGGAGGTGGCTGCGGATCATGTCGTCCTTAGTGACCCAGAGGACTCCGGACCGAATGCCTCAGCTAACCTACGCTGCATGGCCTCCCTGATCCTGCAAAGTCTGCGGAAGGATCCTCGTATTCTTCGGATCAAGGAGAGGGACCATTACTGGCTGGCCACTCTCCTTGATCCACGGTACAAGGGTAAGGTTGCGGACCTTATCTTGCCGTCGCAGAGGGAGCAGAGGATGAGACATCTCCGGGAGGTCTTGCAGAAAGGTCTGTGCAACGCGTTCCCAGAGACTGGGAGGTTACAAACTCCTGGTCCTGGACAACGAGTTGCTGAGGCTTCGGTCAGTAGCAGAAGGAGCGGTGGAGAAGGTGGCTGTCTGACCGATGCGTTCAGACAATTCTTTAGTCCGCAGCCCCAAGGTATGATCGGTTCCAGCAACCATCGCCAGCGTCTGATATACATGGTGCAGGAATACCTAGGGGCAAGGTCAGACTTGGACACCTTTCCCACCGAAAATCCTCTGGCTTACTGGGTGTTGAGGATGGATCACTGGCCAGAGCTTGCACAGTATGCAATTGAGCTACTGGCCTGTCCTGCATCCAGTGTTCTTTCGGAACGCACATTCAGTGCTGCTGGAGGCTTTGTCACGGATCACAGGGTGCGCCTGTCCACCGACTCGGTTGATCGACTGACCTTCATAAAGATGAACCAGTCTTGGATCACCACCAGCTACCAAGCACCTGAAGCTGATATAACAGAATAATTTATTTTGAAATGTCACATCCCTTCAAGACTGCCTACGCTGATGCTGAGTGACTGTCCTGTTATGTTGACTGACTATCCTCCTCCTCCTCAATGATCTGATTCTTGATGATAGCTTGGAAGAACTTTTTTGTTTCTGGGTGCCGCCACTAGTGGCTAAGGCCCAATTTTTCAGCCCCTGTTTAACAGGGGCATATAATTAAAATGTTTGATGCAATGCTTTGCAGCAGGGCTCATTCCTGCACTCCAACTAGAGTATCTGGGAGAGGTTGCAGTGTCGTGGCACCAGCACCAGTGCCTAGCCATTTATCTCAAAGATTTTCATCCATATTACCGGGACCAGACATGACATTAAAGCCGCAAGCAGCTTTTTTTCCTTTAGAAATGTCATTTTGTGCAGGGACAGTTCTAAACACGGGAAACACATGCCACTTCACAGGCATACTTTAGACACCCCCCAGGTACGATATTTAAAGGAATATTTCACTTTTTTTTTTCACTTTATGCATCATTAAAATGACTGCTCCCGAAAAACGGCCGTTTTTAAAACTTCGTTTTGCATTGATACATGTCCCCTGGGGGAGAACCCGGGTCCCCAAACCCTTTTTAGGACAATAACATGCATATTAGTCGTTATAATTAGCACTTTAGATTTCGAACGTTCGCGTCCATTGTATTTAATAGGGTTCTAACGTTCGCGCGAACTTTCGGTCCGTTCGAAGGTTCTGGTGCGAACCGAACCAGGGGGTGTTCGGCTCATCCCTATTGTTGACCATAAGATATATCGTGCATAGTTTATTTTTCGCCTTCTATCTTTTGCATTGTTTTGATAAAGTATGTGAAGGTTCTGGTTTCTTCATCTTCAATAAGATTACTTGGTATAGACAAATAGACCTATCTTTTTTTTTGTGTGTATTTGACCAAGCTGCGTCTTGACACACTGTTTTGTTTAGTACGTTTTGTTGTAATATTGCTGAACTTTGGCAATGGATGTACTGTTCATAAAAGTTTAATTAACGTAACCTTTTAAGGAAAAAGGAATATATTATATTTTTATTCTCAAGTTTAGATCTACTTTAAAATCAGAACAGGCTATTGCATGTGGCACATTGCCTGCCTAACATACAGTATATAGCTACCACCTTCTGCATCATCTCTTCTTTTTTTTGTTTTTATTGTTATATCCAAAAGGCCTTGTTCACATAAATGGCACTCTCTTCTGCCCCTGATGGTGGTAGAGCAGCAGCTCCTAGGCATTTAGGAGGCAATACTGCGGCCTCCTGAATGCCCCTTTTTTTTCAGCCGAAGGAGGATTTTCTATTGAAATATCAGGCCACAACCACGAGCCAAGAGTTTGGCAGTCATGGTTGCAGTATAGCCCCATTCACTTGTGTGGGTTGTGTTTGGCAGCGGTATTGCATGCATGCTGCATAGTTTTGCCATGCCACAAAGCAAAGCATTACATCTGTGTTTATATGTATTACCCCCTCTGCCCACTTTTGCATAATTTGGGTGGGCAGTAAAAAAGGAGGATCAACCACATGTTTTTTTAACAAAATAAACAAAAATTGTAATGAGCTTTCTTCTCTTACCCTGCTACCTTAGATACAGGCCCAGACCTGGTAAACATGGAAGTACTTACCGGTATGTCAAAAGCAAGGTATTAAAAAAAGCTGGAATCCTAGAAAGATTTTACCCAGATATAAAATACACACTCATTTAACAGCTATACCTATGACTTTTCCTGCAGTTCTTTTAAAAGCTTTGGCTTAAATACATAACAGTAACAATCACACTGTATGGGTTGCTGTGATATAGTGTGCAATAAGTAAACAGCAATATCACTCACTGTAATTAGTGTCTCCATTATAGTATCTATGTGCCAGCGCTTCGAAGGAGAGAACCTGGGGAGGAAAAATAAGTCAGTTTTCACTCTACTTTAGAACTCCCGCAGTGAATTTGTGTGAAATTGTAATTTATTCTTTTTCTCAGTTGTTATGTTTTGTAATCTTCAAAGAATTACAAATTTGATGTTGCTACATTATCTTACTTCTCAGCACAGAGGAATATTCCAGATGTACACTGCTCCTTCAGCTCTGGTGAGCAATTCCGCAGAAACTTCTGAAGCTCTCTCATCATTACTCGGATGTTTGATTCATTCACAAGTGCAAAGCTCAGCTCCAGAGCCCTCCTTAAAGAGGCAAGGATGAACAATTTTAGCATATCTTAAAACTGAACTTTGTCAAAGCAGCTAAACATACTGTACAGCTAAAATATATTTATGGGAACTGTTGTGCCTTCTAAAGGATATGTAATTCCTTGATGCCAGTCCTATAATGCAGGCACCCCTGGAAGAAAGTACGGAAAGATCTTCAACCTCCACTGAAATAACAGGACAGCCTAAACAAAAACAAACCCCCAACCTGCGGACCAATAAAGAAAGAGCAGCACACTGATGAGGTCATCCTTATGCTCACCATGCTCTATCCATTTGTCAGCATGTTAGCTTTTCGGCACATGTGCAGGCTGTACAGCCCAATTCATTTTCAGCGCTGCCCATTTCCCACCCAGTTTGGGTACCCGAATTTGAAAGGTACCCGCTCCCACTTCCGCTTCTGAACGCTTAAGGCTTCGGGAAGTTCTCCTTCCCGGCGTCTTCTGGGACACATGACAGGTCCCAAAAGACTTCGGGACCAGTCACAGGGCACAGCGCCACTCGCGCATTCGCAGTGGGCACCCGGCTGTGAAGCTGCAAGCTGCCACAGCTGGGTGCCCATAGTAAAGATGCCAGCGCAGGCCAGGGAGGACACAGGGAGAACACGACTGGGGTGAGCACACCGCTGGATCCTGGGACAGGTAAGTGGCTGTTTAATTAAAGTCAGCAGCTACAGTTTTTGTAGCTACTGACTTTTAATTTTCACTTCAGAGACGGGAGCTCCGCTTTAAGGTTGATAATTGTATACTTCACTATATATAGCACAGTGACACACATATTAAATTCTGTGGTGTCCTTACTTGTTAACAGATGCATCCGTCTGTCTGAGGCATTCTACAATTGTACCCCGATGTCTCTGTACTGCCGCATGATCAGACTGTACTAAGCGTTGGAGGGACGTGAGGGCAACATATCTAAAAACAAAAGCAATATTAAAAGTAACATTGGAGTGGATTTACTAAAGGCAAGTTCATTTTGCAAGGAAAGTTGTACTTTGCAAATACATTTTCCTGAGAACTTAGTGAATGTGGTAAAAATGCACTTTGCAAAGAGTACCCAAATACCATGCAAGGAAAATAAAAGAACAGCATTTTTGCTTGTACATGATTGAATGACAGAAGTCAGAAGAGCTTCACCTCAATCACTAAGCTCTGGGACACATTTCCTTGCAAGGGTGTAGACAGGTTGAACTGTGTTTGGTTTTAGTGAGTTAGCGGCTGGCCGAGGCTGGGGGAACGGGTTAACTTGTAGAAGTTCTATTGCTGGGCTTTTTGGCCCTAGCTGGCCTACTTGTGATATAAAAAGGGGAAAGGATTAGGTTTGTGGGCTCTCTGGTCAGCTTTTCTGGGGATTGCTCTGCTTGGTCGGATATTCGTGGCTGTCTGTGTGTGGATTGAAGACACCGGGACTTTTGGAGACAACCAAGTCATGGACAATGCTATAATGGACTCTTGCCTCACAGGGGTAGTACACTACTATAGTTAAAGTCAGGGGAAAGACGTTAATATGAAAAGAGAGATGGTGGCACTTCCACAGTGTAAAATCAGTCCTTTATTATGAATCCATTAAATACAAGGACATGCCATACAAATACAACCCCCAAGAGAACAGCAAAAACGCGTTTCACACTCCTGTGCTTAATTATTTCAATGATTAAGCAGAGGAGTGGGAAAACGCGCTTGCTGCTCTCATGGTAGTCATTTGTGTATGGAATGTCCTTGCTTTTATGGATTCATAATAAAGAACTAATTTTACATGCTGGAAGTGCCGCCATCTCTCTTTTAGTACTACTGTCGACTTCAATAAATGACAGTAACCATTATGAGCCTGGTCTGAAGTTACTGAAAGGGGTGCATGCGGGTTCTGGCATATCTAAAGAACCATAGTCTGTAAACACACTATGTGGTACGAAGTAACACCATTACAAAGGGTTAACTCAGCAAGACAAGAATAGGTTGTTAGGAGTAACCAAGTACAAGTGCAAGACACCTAGAAACCAGTCATTAGGCATGGTACCTAGTAAGGTAAGGTCCTGTGGTAGCAAGGGGGTCGATGTTCTGGCTCCCTCCCTAGCGGTTGGTATTCAATAGCAACCAAATCTGAACTGGCATTATGAAGATCTATGGCCAGGCCACAAGGCACGGGAGGTGAAAGAGGTAATAAGTGCACGCATGAGGTCTGTGCTAGGTGCGCGACGGGGCTCCATTCGGTTACTTCTTGTGAGGTCTTGCCCCTCGCAAGATGAATAGTCTATTTGCCTTTAGTAAGTCAACCCCTTTGTGTATTATAATATAAAGACAAAGCAGGATATAACAGACTTTAGGGGGGCGGACTGTGCCCAATGAGAGAATACAATGCCCGATCTTTGGTGTTAGGGGGGGGAAGTAGTGTCACAGGGAGATAGAGTGCCCCATTTTCATTGTCAATGGAAGGAATTAAGCCCCATCGTTGGTGTCAGTGGAAAGAATAGTGCCCAATTGTTGATGTCAATGAAAGGAATTATGCCCCATCGTTGGTGTAGGTGGAAGGAATAGTGCCCAATTGTTGGTGTCAATGGAAGGAATTATGCCCTATTGTTGGTGTCAGTGTCAGGAATAATGCCTCAAGGGCAGAAAAGGCAAGCAAAGGGCCACAGTTTGGAGACCACTGGCATATAAAAACAGATGGCATTACTACAATCATATACAACACAGAAGTAATTTTAAAGTCACAGGATTCTCCTAACAATAATGATCATTTCATTTTTTATTTCATTAGCTGAGTATGCCAGATTTTCCTTGGCCTGGCTATAATTTAAGATTTTTGGGGGGCATTATGGGTATTGTTGATAATTGTTCTTTCATTCTTTTTGCAACTCATAATCAAAAATAATAGGGAAATAACCTGACAACTAAAAATAAGCCAGATTTATACACTTATGTCTCGTACACATGATCGCGATTCCCGAAGAGAAAAGTGCGATGTGAGCTTTTTGTCGCAAATTCTGACCGTGTGTATGCTCCATCGCACTTTTTCTGTGAGAATTCCTGCCAAGAAAAGATTGAGAGCAGGATCTCAATTTTCGTGGCAGGAAAAATTCCTATCGGGAATCGCGGTCGTCTGTATGCAATTACGACATGAAAAAAAACATGCATGCTCATAATCAAGCAGAAGAGCCAAACTGCCTATTGAACTTCATTGATCTCGGCTCGTCGTACGTGTTGTACGTCACCGCGTTCTTAACGTTCGGAAATTCTGCCAAGATTTGTGTGACCGTGTGTATGCAAGACAATTTTGAGCCGTTTTCCTGCTAAAAAAAAACACGGTTTTCCTGTCGGAAAAACTGATCGTGTACACGGCATAACTTTACTGCTACTTAGTACACTACTACTTAGTACAGCGTCAGTCTGGCACACTCAAAGCTTTAAGAAGTATGCACTTACCTCTAAGCAGTCTAAAAATTTGCTTTTTAAACTTTTTGGAAAATAATAACAGGGCAATAAAAAGATTATACCTAATGTTCTTATCGTTGCTTAGCAGAAAACGTCCAAGTATGTTAACAGCAAGAACCTGTGAGAATAAAATGCAAATACTAAGAAAGCAATAGACTTATTTAATACTTCTTTTGTACAATAGCTATGGGAAAATCACCAAAGTTTAATCATCTGCAGACCATTGGAAAAGTCAAGCCTCGTACACACGACCGAAAACTTGCTGGCAGAGCTTTCTTGCCGAGTAAATCGGTTGTGTGTACGCGGCTATCAGGTTTCTCGTCAAGAAAACCGACAAGAATCTCGATGAGAAAAATAGAGAACCTGCTCTCTATTTTCTCGTCAGGATTCTCCATTTTCTCGTCGAGATTCTCGTCAGCATGTTTCTCGACGAGAAAAGTGTGTGTGTGTACACTTACCTGTCGCCGTGGAAACCCGCGCATGCTCGAAATGACTTTGACGCATGCGCGGTAGCTTCCTAGGCATAGGTAGGGTGTAGCAAGATGGCGGCGACGGCATCGAATGTGACGAGCGCACGCTCGTCGTAGTCGATTACGCCACCACGTTCGCTCCATTCAAAGAACCGCGGGTTCTTTGAATCGAGCGTGTGTACACTCGGCCGGGACAAGTTTCTTGTCCAAGAATCTCGTCAAGAAAAACAAGTTTTTTCCTGACGAGATTCTCGGCCGTGTGTACGAGGCTTCAGACATAGCAGACATAGCAATAGTCTAAGGATATGTAAAAAAAAAAAAAAAGAAGGCAAGTAAAGCAATTGTTAAAGGCACAGTAACCTCTCAATTATGATTTGCCTAGTTGTGTCTAGTACAGAGAATGTATGCACTGGATACATTTTTATTTTACTGTGCTGTACAATATATGCTCACATTTGTGGATCCTGACGGCCTCAATCATATCCTTGCTACATTGATGTAATAACAGACTGCCAGGTAAAATCACACATGTTCATGTGTTCTATTCTGTGTGCAGTTTATACACAATTATATGGATACAAAGACTTGTAGGTGGAGATATATAATGGCTCATTTACACGTGTGGCACATATAGCTGCCCCTCAAAAAAGCACAGGTGGATCGCTTCTCAGAGGTGTTTAACAGGCGGTGAGGAGGCAATGTATCACCTCCTTACTGCTTGTTTAAACCCCATAATGCCGCAGCACTGTGCCAAAGCCACAAGCACTGCACATGGCTGCAGGGCGGTTGCGGTGTGGTCCCATTTACTTGAATGGAACGTTGCATTCAGTCAAGCAGTCTGGAGGCAGTAACACCACTGCACATGTAAACGAAGCCTAAAGGTGGCCCAGTGGAAAATAGAAGGGATATCTGTTCCCAGGTTTGCTGGTTTCATATGAGAGTGCCTGATGTGTGTGACTGCAGGACTGCCATGGGCTTAACATGTATCCATGAGCCCAGAATCAGTGTGTGATTTTTGCAATCGCAGTGCTTGTGCTAGGCCATTGCAGTTTCATTGTCTGCTTAAAATATATCTAAAGGCAAAACTTTTTTTGGCTAGAGTGGAGAGGGTTTAGAACACCTCAGGTTTTTATAGCTGTCTGTGCCCGTTAGGGAGATTCACCCTCTCTATTTGTCCTGTTTACCGTTATCACTGAGAGTGAAAGTGAAATAAAATCCCAAACATTTGGTAGTCACCAGAACAGTAATACGGTATAAGGAAAATCTTCTAATGGAGACACAAGTTGGTGACAACCAGGGAGTCCTTCACATCGGAAGGTTTTCCTTTTGCTTCTTGTTTTGGCTACATAACAAGAAGTGAAGGTAAATCTCCCCAGTAGGACACAGACTGCAGAAAAACCTGCCAGGGATTATAACCTTCCCTTACTCTATTCAAAATGAAAAAGAAAAGTTTTGCCTTTACAGTAGTTTAATTTTAGACTTAACTTTATGTCCTTTGGACATTCTTTGGCTCAGCTGCATAGAACAAATTATATCAGTACTGGTTGCTATAAATGCATTAAGCTCTGGCAACTGGATTTATCTGTTTCTGAGAACTTACCCTTAGACCACTTGCAGATTTGGTTTCTACTATAGTAAGGACAGTTTCATACAGAACAGCGTTGCCAGCGTTAGACTGGGTTTCTGTGCATGTGGACACCTGATAGAAAAAAATAAACAAGGTCATGCCAGCTGTACAAGACTTGTGCATTCTTAAGAATACCATTATTGGACTAGGCTCTGTGCTGGCCACTTACTAACCTGAGCAAGCAGATCACTCATTGCATCACAGACACTCTCATTATTGTGTCCTAACACTCTAAATAGTCGCAGGAGTCTCACCTGAAAGAGAAAAGAAAGGTCAAGCTAATAGTTGTCAACATACAGTCACAAGCACTGAGGCAAAGATGCTTAGTAAGCAAGAATGAATATGCTTTAATCCAAATAAGCATGGTGATTTATGATGTTGAGAAGTCAGACAACCAGCGCAGTGCGTTCATTTAGCCTGACGTGATCAAGAGGGTATAACAAAAAGGAAAAATCAAACGTGTGAAGAGAGCTTTAATTAGATGAAATAGATGGCTATGAATAAATTAGCAGTACTGTTGCTGCTGCCTAGTTTTCACTTGGATCAGGTCTGGTTTAATATAACACACTCTTGGCTTTAAACAGACTGCATCTTCCCTGGTGCTGGAGTGTTGTGTATGGCCACGCTTTTGGATGGACCCATTTTGAGCTGTGGTTAAGATCTCCTAGCTGCCCTCTGGATCTCTGCATTTACAGTTGACCCTTATTTCTCTTTTTGGATCGCATCACCACAATACTAGGATTATTATTTTTTTACCTTCACCCGTAGGCTTGCAACCGCTGACCTTTCTATGAGTTTTCAGGTGTATTTATGCCCCTGATTAGGAATGATACGGGAAACACGTCAGGGGCTTTAAATATGCTCTATCACAGATACCCACCAAGTACAGATAACAGGATGATTGACCCATTGACACTGGCCTAAATTAAAAACCATGGTATAACACATGGATAATTCTCCCTGCTCTTTCTTTTCCCTGGGGATTATCTTCTTTTTTTTTTTTTTACAAGGATAACTTTTCAATGTGATGTTCTCTTCTCTTTTACTCCTATGTATTATTTGACCTATTTCTCATTTTACCTATTTTACCTATTTTTCAGTTTTTTACTACTTCACAGCAGACTTTAACCACTTGAGACCCGCGCTATAGCCGAAAGACGGCTGCAGCGCGGCTCTCAAGTGCCGAGAGGACGTCCCCAGGACGTCCTTCTCTGTTTACATCCCGCCGCGCGCCGCCGAGGGCGCGCGGCGGGGAACAGCTGTGCGGCGCGCATCACGTGATGCCGAGGAGCGTGCCTGGCGGCCGCGATGTCCGCCAGGTACATTCGATCGGCAGTTACAGAAGCAGGACGTGGATCTCTGTGTGTAAACACAGAGATCCATGTCCTGTCAGGGAGAGAGGAGACCGATGCTGTGTCCCTTGTACATAGGGACACAGATCGGTCTCCTCCCCCAATCAGTCCCCTCCCCCCACAGTAAGAATCACAAATAGGGAACATAGTTAACCCCTTCCCCGCCCCCTAGTGTTAACCCCTTCCCTGCCAGTCACATTTATACAGTAATCAGTGCATTTTTATAGCGCTGTTCGCTGTATAAATGTGAATGGTCCCAAAATGGTGTCAAAAGTGTCCGATGTGTCCGCCATAATGTCGCAGTCACGATAAAAATTGCTGATCGCCGCCATTACTAGTAAAAAAAAAATATTAATAAAAATGCTATAAAACTATCCCCTATTTTGTAGACGCTATAACTTTTGCGCAAACCAATCAATAAACGCTTATTGCGATTTTTTTTTACCAAAAATATGTAGAAGAATACGTATCGGACTAAACTGAGAAAAAAAAACTTTTTAAAAAAAAAATTGGGATATTTATTATAGCAAAAAGTAATAAATATTGTTTTTTTTTCAAAATCGTCGCTCTTTTTTTGTTTATAGCGCAAAAAATAAAAACCGCAGAGGTGATCAAATACCACCAAAAGAAAGCTCTATTTGTGGGAAAAAAAGGACGTCAATTTTGTTTGGGAGCCACGTCGCACGACCGCGCAATTGTCATTCAAAGCGACGCAGTGCCGAAAGCTGAAATTTCGCCTGGGCAGGAAGGGGGTTATGTGCCCAGTAAGCAAGTGGTTAAGACCACTTTCACACTGAGGCGCTTTTCAGGCGCTTTCACGCTAAAAACAGCGTCTAAAAAGCTCCCGAAAACGTATTTCTATTAAAATCAATGAATGCTTTCACACTGGGGCAGTGTGCTGGCAGGGATGTGAAAAACTCCCCTCTCCATTGAAATTAATGGAAAGCTCTTCAAAAGCGCCTGAAAAGCGATTCAAAAGCGCTCAGTGTTTTTACTGGCAGTTTAGAAGTGCCTCAGTGTGAAAGTGGCCTTCTACTGGTGAGCATCATAGCACCTTGTTACTCCTTTAAAGGACAGTACTGTTCAAAAGTTTTAGGCACAAATGACAAAGTGCTTATTTCAAAATAATGCAATATTCCGTTTAATTCATCAAAAGTAAACCTACACGTTGCATAAACAGAAAGAAAAATCTAATCTAATATTTTTATCGAATCAATATTTGGTGTGTCTACATTTTGCGTATCACTTTTCTCAGGTAAACTTGCGCAAATTTTTTAAGGAACTTCGCAGGTAGGTTTCTCTAAACATCTAGGAGAATAAAACTGGGACTGACCAAATGCCATCCTGCATAAAAGAGGAGTATCTGCCTGTGTTTTTCAGCATTGAGAAGCCCATAAATTCTGACCAAATCCCCAAATACATGTGCAAAAATACAGCCCTAAATCTGCAAGGAACCCCCGCCATGCTTCACTGTTGTCTGTAGCAGCTCATCTTTGTAGCACTCTCCATTCATTTAATGAACAAATTGTAGATGAACAAATATTTCAGCTTTGGACTGTCCAGAGCATGCCATTTTTCTTGTGTTCTTGTGTTTTGTGCATAGGCTGCAAGTCTTCAATGAAGATCACTTCTGACCAGACTTTTCTACACTGTGGATTGGTGTACCAGGGTTCCACTGGTTTCTACCAAGTTTAAGCTGTGAGTGCGACTGGACATCTTCCAAAGGAAAGCCAGCATGATATATACACTATATTACCAAAAGAATTGGAACTCTTGCCTTTACACGCCCATGAACTTTAATGGCATCCCAGCCTTAGTCCGTAGGGTTTAATATTGGGTTGGCCCGCCATTTGCAGCTATAACAGTTTCAGCTCTTCTGGGAAGGCTGTCCTCAAGGTTTAGGAGTGTGTCTATGGGAATGTTTGACCATTCTTCCAGGAGCAGGTGAGGTCAGGCCCTTATGTGGACGAGAAGGCCTGGCTCACAGTCTCCACTCTAATTCATCCCAAAGGTGTTCTGTTGGGTTGAGGTCAGGACTCTTGTCCAAATCATTTGGTGGAGAGGGGTTATGGTTTAGGGTTGTTTTTCATGGGTTGGACCTGGCCCCTTAGTTCCAGTCAGCATACCAAGACATTTTGGATAATTTCATGCTCCCAACATGACTGCGCACCAGTGCACAAAAAAGGTCCATAAAGACATGGATGAGCGAGTTTGGGGTGGAGGAACTTCCCTGGCCTGCACAGAGTCCTGACCTCAACCCGATAGAACACCTTTGGGATGAATTCGAGCAGAGACTGCGAGCCAGGCCTATTCGTCCACATCAGTGCCTGACCTCACAAATGTGCTTCTAGAAGAATGGTCAAACATTCCCATAGACACACTTCCAAACATTGTGGAAAGCCTTCCCAGAAGAGTTGAAGCTGTTATAGCTGCATAGGGTGGGCCAACTCAATATTGAATATTGACTATAATACAGGCATACCCCACTTTTAAGTACACAATGGGGTTTATTTACTAAAGCTATAAAGCGCAAAATCAGGCTCACTTCTGCATAAAAACCAATGAGCTTCCAGGTTTTATTACCAAAGCTTAAAGTGGTTGTAAACCCACTTTTTCAACTTGCACCTACAGGTAAGCCTAGATTAAGGCTTACCTGTAGGTGCAAGAAATATCTCCTAAACCTACACGGTTTAGGAGATATTTACTAAAAAGACAGGCGCCGTAGACAACGGCGCATTCATGGGGTTAATCCCATTCACAAAATCGGCTACTTCCCAGCAATCGCTGGGCGTAGCCGAATGAAAAGGCTCTCGCGTGCATGCGCAGAGTGACGTCTCCGCCGCTCCGGCCAATCACAGCGCCGGAGCGGCGCTGTGATTGGCTGCAGCGGCGATACCCGGAAGTAACCTTCCGGCTATCGCCGCAGCGATGGATGCGGCTGAAGAGGGAGACGAGGACGGCTTTGGGGGCCCCGATCTAAGGTAAGTGATGCATAATGAGCTATTTTGCTAGTCATAATAGCTCATTATGCCTTTCTCTTACAGGTGGTTGTGAAAAAAACAAAAACATTATTGGGTTTACAACCACTTTAATTGTACAAGCTGGGGTTAGAAGCTCATTGGTTTCTATGCAGAAGTAAGCCTGATTTTGCACTTTCCAGCTTTAGTAAATAAACCTCATTGTGTACTTAAAAATGGGGTTTGCCTGTATAGTGTATTTCAATTGCTGCATTAAGTTCCCTTGATCAACCACAGCATTTTTTGGTCCTCAATGTGGAGTGTTCTTTGTTTGTGCTTCTGCAGAAGAGCTTGGTCAGCACATCTGGAAATCCCTCTCTTCCTTTCATTTTCTGTCTGTGAGAGGACTGATGCAATGAGACCACCATGTGTCCTATTGCTTTGCTCATTTTGCCTTGTAAGAGATTTTTTACACTGGACTGCCTTCAGCTGGTGTTAGTAGAGCATGACTTTCCCTCATCTAGTTTCTTTCCTCCTACACCGCTGAATGTTTTTGATTCAATGATAGCATTTAACCTACATGTTACCTTTTTGATCATTAACACGTTTGCTATTATTGTTTAACCATGCATTGGACCACATGTCTTCAAAATCCTTAAATGCTAAATTCACCTTTTCACACAGAATTTCATTTTTCATAATAAATTAAAGTGACCATATTTTCAAAATGAAATCCGGGACATATTTATAATTTTGCCACCGCATGAGTGCCCATTAGTGCTGCCTATCAGTGTCACTGCCCGTCAGTGCGGCCTATCAGTGTCACTGCATGTCAGTGCCGTCTATCAGTGCCACTGCCTGTCAGTGCCACCTATCAGTGCCACTGCCTGTCAGTGCTGCCTATCGGTGCCACTGCCTGTTCGTGCCCATCAGTGCCACCTGTCAGTGCCACCGCATGAGTGCCCACCATTGAAGGAGAAAAATTACCTATTAAAATGTTATAATAGAAACTCACCCCCTTCTTGTGCTTGTGGCCATTACACTCTGTAGCTCCAGCCCTCTGGACTACAATACCCTCAATTCTTTGCAGTACAGGAGGGAAGGGGAGGAACACTGTGCTCTGTTCTCTCCCCTATGTATTGCCGCTGCCAGAAGAGTGATTGGAGGAGGGTGCAGATGTGGGAGGAGAGGGGTGGGATGCTGGGAGTGGGGGCGGTCATGTGTCCCCAGGATCGCAGCCGTTCTTCTAGCTGACAAATGGGGAGGGGGAGTGGCGGCTACAAGTAGCACACAGTCAGGCTGGAGCTGCTCCAGCTCCTCCTCTCCAGCTACTTTGCTAGTACTACAGCAATAGCGATCACAGACCTGGTTCCTCTCACAGCCAACGCAGCCCCAGTTCAAACTGCCTGCCCAGGATCTGCGCAGCAAAAGCGGGGGACAAAAAAGTTCGGGGACCATGCCCCCAGTCCGGGAACTGTCCCCATAAATCGGGGACGTCTGGTCAACGTATAATAAATAGAAGCATCTAATGTCTTTTCTGCCCAAGCTATACCAATGTGCTTATCTCTCACTTACCTAGTCCATGGCAGCTTTCAATCTGCACCTCTCTGTTCAAAAAAATAAAAATAAAAGCATTCTAAACCCATCACTTCCTGTATCATCATGTGACCATCCAGGAAACCTCATATCTCATCATGCACTGCCTTACTGCATCACAGAATAGGGCATGTTTTACCCTTCTGGACCACACCTCCCTCATTACTATATCACCCTTCTTCTATTTCTATCCACTCTCCTCCTTTCTTTAAAGGTGGCCAAACACTGTACAATCCAACTGTACAATCTCCTTTAGATTTAGCATCAACTATGTAGTGCAAGGGCCTGCTTAATTTGATACAGATTGAATAGATTGCTCAGGTGAGTCATCCTATTACATAGTTTTGGTAAATGTAAAAGAAAATTGTACAATCAGAGTGCATATTGTATGGCCAACTTTATACAAGCACATGGGAGGGTGTAGGTGAAGACATTCAGCTGTCACTGTTCCTGTGTAAACACACCAATTTTACTTGCAGGCCCCGTTAATGTCTAGCACAGTGGGAGCTCATGCAGTGGTCGAGCCTGGCGCGCTTTATAAGAGGCCGGCTGCCGGAACCAGTTAGAAGCACCTAGGTACCCAATATCAGAGGGAAACAGGAACAGGCCATGGCACCTGAGTAGCAGATGGCAGCAGGACAACACTGAATGCACTGGGCAGTTTGGTTTTTAAATTCGGAAGAATGCTGCATAACAGGTAAGAGGGGAGAAAAAAAAGCTAGTGGCTGTTTGACAGAGACTGAAGTTTGTCTTTAAGACCTCATTTACAATTGCAATCTGCATTTGGATTGCAGAGAGAATTTTACAGGCGGTGATGAGGCTTGTATCGCTTCTCATGGCCTGTTTAAATACCCTAAATGCCAGGCTACTGCACCGCAACTGCATGCATTGAATGGGTCACATACGGCGGGTAGAATATAATGGGGATATAATTCCTGCTGCAGATGCGAGGCAAAGCATCCCACCCACATCATGTGTACACCACCAGCCACTGCCTTTACAGCTAAAGGGGGAGCAGTTGAGGGGTCATAAAAATGTGTCTCAAACACAGGGTTTAACTGCTAGTGTAAACGAACCCCCACTGAGTGCAAGTGTAACTGGGAAAATTGATGCTATTTTAAAGGCAAAGAGTGGACATACCAAATACTGTTTTGATTAAGTTTTTTTTTCTGTGTATGCATTTAGATTGGTAATGAATTTAATTATTTTACAAACCAACTTTTGCATAGTACTGTGTAGGTGTAACCAAACATTATTCTTCATTTTGGAGAGAGCAGGGGCTGTCCTTTTTTGTTTGTACTTATCTGTGTCCCATTGGGGAGATTTCTCTCTACATCTTGTCCAGAAAACACAACAGGAAATGAGAGGAAATCTCCATCTTCGATAGACACCAGATTAAATGTCTCCATTGGAAGATCTGCTCTCGATTAATGTTACAGTGACAATTGTAAAAGCTTTGATTTCCCATAACTTTCTGTCATAGTGACATCAGGACAGACAAGGTGAATCTCCCCAATGGGGAACACATACAGACTGCTATATCTAAAAAACTAACAAGCATTTTAAACAGTACAATATGAAATAAAAATGAATTTGTAGGAGCATAAAGTAAATTATAGTAGCCAGAAGCACAGTAATATAAAGAAATGGTTACATACATATTAATGTGGTTGCATGACACAAACAGTACTGCACTGTAGTTGGCACCTACATTACCTGTAAAAAGGGGTCAGTGATGCCTGCCACGGCATGCTCTGGAGAATAACCGGACATGACCTGTCTTAATTTTTGCAGGAGTAGTGGGAGAATCTAGATGACATAAAAAAAATATTTGCCATTAAAAAATATACGGTATATTGGCAATACTGAAAATAAGGATGGTCTTTTGCTCAATACTTGTAGTAGTTCTGGTAGTACTTTTTGTTATCATCTGTTCTAGTATTTCTTGTACATGTTACACATCACTTTAGTGTTATAGGTTCCTATACGCAAAGCATCCTCCTCATTTAGAGACAATCAAATTCCTTCACCTTTTATGCACATAGACTATTAGAAGTATGCTGCATCATCTGCTGATAACTGCATGACTGGGGTATTGCCCAAGTATCGGCTGCTATGCCACTTACCAATCTCCCCCCTTTTCCTTTTTATTCCACCTTACACATATTTAAATATTTCAGACCAGACCTACTTTTTGGGTTTAAATGGCCATAGCAGCCCTTTATTACAAAAACCAACCATAAATGACACTTTATTACATAATATAAGAGGTACTTAAACAAAAACATACCATAACATATCAGACTGAATGTAACTGCCTGCTTTTCTATGTCTTATGCCGCGTACACACGATCGTGATTCACGGCGGTGAAAACACCGCCGTGAATCACGACATGAAAAAAAATGAAAAACGAGGGAACGGCATGTTCTTTGTCGAGAAAAACGACCGTGTGTGGGCTCCGTGGCAGTGTTTCCCTATGGGAAAACTGCCGCGGAAAAAAATGCTGGAAAAAACGATGAGAAAAATTAGAACATGTTCTAATTTTTCTCATCGTGATTAATGCCGTTTTTCCCGTCGGGAAAAACGGCAAAAAGCCCACAGACGATCGTTTTTCTCGTCCAAAGGAAAAAATGTAATTTTTCCCGACGGGAAAAATGATCGTGTGTACGCGGCATTAGTATTTTTGAAGGCACGTTTGACTGACCAACTAGCTGTATCTGGCACCACCTTGCCTTTCCATGGCCCCCAGCCGCAACTTTCACCGGCTCTGGGACAATTGATTGGAAAATTCTCCAGTCCATACAGCCAACTGCCCCAACACGTATTACTTCTGATTAGGGTTGCCACCTTTTCTTCAAATCAAACCCGAACACTTTAGCGGAGCACAGCAATTATTATTATTTTTTTTATAGTATAAACTAGACATATATTTTGCTATTAAATAACATTTTTAATCATATGAAGTTAATAACAAGAGTCCCCTTTTACATCAGAGTTCGCAGAGTTCCCCTTTTACATCAGAGTCCGCAGAGTTCCCCTTTTACATCAGAGTCCGCAGAGTTCCCCTTTTACATCAGAGTCCGCAGAGTTCCCCTTCACTGTAAGGGAGAACTCTGGGAACCCAGATTTAAGGGGAAACTTTGAGAACTCTGATGTACAGAGAGAATGCTAATGTAAGGGGGGGGACACTGTGGTCTCTGATGTAAAGGGGAACTGATATAAGGGGTGCTCTGAGAACCCTGATTTACCTTAGAGTACTCACTTAGAGCCAGGAGAGAGAAGGGGGGAGACATCAGTCACAGACGGGGATGGATGGTGAGCTCACTCACCCCTTGACAGTCAGCACCTCTCATCCAGATGTATCTGAGACTGCTGGACTTCAAATTTCCGGCCCCCACTTTCCTTTTCGAGCCCTTTCTCCTCTCCCGTCTGTACGTGGGGTCATTGTTAGGTTGTTGCTGGTTTTGGGCAGTGTGAAAGAGAGTGTAACAGACACTCTCAGCTTAGACAACTGTAGCCACCAACCCTGCTGGGAAGCCATAGTCCAGTCTAAATAATGTGTCCGGGTTTCAGGCAGTCTGAAACCCGGACACATGATTCCAAACCCGAACTGTCCGGGTGAATCCCGGACAGGTGGCAACCCTACTTCTGATCTATATTAGGGCAGGTACACTCATACCAGAGATGGGCCCAACCCATCGTTCTCCAAGGAACGTAACCTTTCCCACCTTCAAAAACCCTACGACCTCTGCCTGCTGCTACGACAGAGTCTGTGATTACTTACATAGTGCAGAATGTGGTAATGTTAAATAGGGAATTTACACTGTGGAGCGTACAGCGGTGGGTAGCATGTGCAGGAGAGGGGTGTGGAGTGTATGGTAGTGGGTATTATCTGCAGGAGAGGAGTGCAGAGTTTACAGCGGTGGGTAGTATGTGCAGGGAGAGGAGTGCAGAGTGTATGGCGGTGGGTAATATGTGCAGAGAGAGGAGTGCGGAGTGTATGGCGGTGGGTAGTATGTGCAGGAGAGGAGTATGGAGTATACGGCGGTGGGAAGTATGTGCAGAGAGAGGATTATGGAGTGTATGGCGGTGGGTAGTATGTGCAGGGAGAGGGGTATGGAGTGTACGGCATTGGGTAGTATGTGCAGGTGAGGAGTGTGGAGTGTATGGTAGTGGGTAGTATGGGCAGGAGAGGAGTGTGAAGTGTATGGAGATGGGTAGTGTGTGCAGAGAGAGGATTATGGAGTGTATGGCGGTGGGTAGTATGTGCAGGGAGAGGGGTATGGAGTGTACGGCATTGGGTAGTATGTGCAGGTGAGGAGTGTGGAGTGTATGGCAGTGGGTAGTATGGGCAGGAGAGGAGTGTGAAGTGTATGGAGATGGGTAGTGTGTGCAGAAGCGGAGTATAGAGTGTATGGCAGAGGGTAGTATGTGCAGGAGAAGAGTGTGGAGTGTATAGAGGTGGTTAGTATGTGCGGAGTGTATGGCAGTGGGTAGTATGTGCTGGTGAGGAGTGCAGAGTGTATGGCAGTGGTTAGTATGTGCATGATGGTGTCTGGAGGCAGTGGACAATGTCTGTAGTTCTTTATTTTTATTATTATTTTTTTTTTTACAATTTGATTTTTTTATTATTTTTTTACAATTTTATCTTTTAGTATTTTTTCAATTTTTCAAAATGCTTTTTTTAGGGGCCAGTTGTGTCAGTTGTTTTTTTTACAATTTTTGGAGGAGGACACAGGGGGGCCGGAGGAGAATACAGTGGGGCCAGAGGAAGACACAGGAGGGCCGGACAGGGGGGTCAGAGAAGGACACAGGAGGACACCAAGGGGCTGGAGGAGAACACAGGAGGACACAGGGGGGCCGAAGGAGCACACAGGGGAGTCGGGAATGATCAGTGTGGTGGTGGGGGCAATTCCAAGCACTGATCTCCCTGTATGGCTTTCATTGAAGCAACTAACAGCCACGGGAGAAAGAGGAGGAAAAGCAGCTGTCAGCTGCTTCATTGAAAGCTTGTAACTGCCCCCGCCACTGCACTGATCACCCCCGACTGACAACCAGGGACAGATCATCCATGAGTGCAGTGTGGGTCAGATCCCCCCTACCCCCCTTTGGGGCCCGTGTTCAGTGAACACCCTGCACCCATGGGTTATACACCACTGAATACAGTAGTATTACGTCAGAATTTGTACAAGCTGCTGTCATTTTTATGGCTGTTATGGCACGGTTGTCTGAACTTGAACAGGTCCCACAAATACTGAAGGCTTCTGAAGCACTCCAGTTTTTCTAACAAATACAATATTTCTAGACAGGCATGGTCTTTGTTCAGGCACTTCCTGCTATAGAGTGACAGTGCCCTGTTAACCACTTGCCGACCGCCGCCTGTACATATACGTCGGCAGAATGGCACCGCTGCGCAAAGCAACATACCTGTACGTTGCTTTGAATTTGCCGCCATGCGGATGCGCGTGCGCCCCCGATGTCCGCCGGTGTCCCACGATCGTGTCACGGAGCTGCAGACGGGGAGATGTAAACAAGGCATTTCCCTGTTCTGCCTAGTGACATGTCAGGGATCTACTGCTCCCTGTGATCGGGAGCAGTGATCGCTGTCATATCACTTGTAGCCCATCCCCCCCACAGTTAGAATCACTCCCTAGGACACACTTAACCCCTTTATGGCCCCCTAGTGTTTAACCCCTTCCCTGCCAGTGTCATTTACACATTAATCAGTGCATTTTTATAGCACTGATCGCTGTATAAATGACAATGGTCCCAAAATAGTGTCAAAAGTGTCCGATGTGTCCGCCATAATGTCGTAGTCACGATAAAAATCGGAGATCGTCGCCATTACTAATAAAAAAAAATTATAATAAAAATACCATAGAACTATCCCCTATTTTGTAGACGCTATAACTTTTGCGCAAACCAATCAATATACGTTTATTGCGATTTTTTTTACCAAAAATATGTAGAAGAATACATATCGGCCTTAACTGAGAAAGAAATTATTTTTTTTATAGATTTTTGGGGGGATATTTATAATAACAAAAAGTAAAAAATATTGCATTTTTTTCAAAATTGTCGCTCTTCTTATGTTTATAGCGCAAAAAATAAAAGCCGCAGAGGTGATCAAATACCACCAAAATAAAGCTCTATTTGTGGGAAAAAAAGGACGTCAATTTTGTTTGGATACAACGTCGCACGACCGCGCAATTGTCAGTTAAAGCGACACAGTGCTCTGGTCAGGAAGGGGGTAAATTCTTCCGGGGCTGAAGTGGTTAACTGTCCTCAAGTCTAGGGCAGTTATACAGGCTCCAATAGAATCTGCAGCAGTTTAGATACAGCCCACCTTAATTCATAGCTGGAGAACATCCAGCATCATCTAGCTCGTTCCCCCATAGCCTTACTGTCCTTGGCCTATCCCTTTCATTCATTCGTTTTCAGTTCTTTTAATCATGGAGTCTCAGCATCACATGTTGGAATTACCACAGCTTCCTGCTTATAGGAATTGAATAAAGGCATCCTGCTGGCCCCTCCCACCAGCTATGATTTGCTTGTGTTCCATCAGATTAGGCGACCCATCAAATTTTGTAACGGAAGTAACTTTCTGTCACGGCCATCTTGGTACACCCCGCACTCGGCCGCAGTAAGAATACAGTCAGAAGGCGGTAAGCGGACATCTTTTTACACCCACCTGACTCTTGCATTTCACACTTATTTTTACCAGTAAACTGAGCTTATATAGTAAAATACAGGATTTTGAAATCCGTCTCACTGTTTTGATGTTTAATTTTAAAAGCGGCGATGTTCTGTCAGATCAGCATACCTGTGAGATCAGCAGGCTTGCCACTGCTTTTAAAATTCAACATCAAAACAGTGAGACGGATTTCAAAATACTGTATTTCACTATATAAGCTCAGTTTACTGGTAAAAATAAGTGTGAAATGCAAAACTCGAGTGGGTGTAAAAAGATGTCCGCTTGCTGCCTTCTCACTGTATTCTTACTGCGGCCGATTGCAGGGTGTACCAAGATGGCCGTGACGGAAATTCACTTACTTAACAAAATGTGATGGGTCCCCTAATCTGATGGAACACCTGCATTGCATAGAGAAGCAAAGTGACTCAGTAATTATTTCACTGGGTCTGACATTAGCTATGTAATTAAAACAGAAAGGTTTAATATAATATTTTTTTAGCATGTTAATTAGGGGGCAAAAAGGGAACCAGGGAAGGCAAAATATTAACAGATTAAACTTTAGCTTTTTTTTTTTTACTTATTCCACAAACTGACACCATCACAAAATTTACCTCCAATTTATTTACTTTATGCATTTTCCTTAATGAAAACCTCTAGTAATTATATGGTGTCACATTCGCATTATAGTCTGAAGTTACCTTGCGAAAGCGTTTACAGCCTTCAGGATTCCTTTGGCAGATCTCTGTAACCAGAAGTACAGCTCCGTACAATACACCTGCAATACACCCACACCAATCGGTCAATGTCCTGGCTCATATTAATTGTATATCTGCTTATTTACAACTAAAGCATCAAGTTCATACAATTTCTCAACTTTCTGATTGCATACAGTGTCATGATATTATCAGCAGCATCCATAGGTTTGACCAGACTCACCATGCCTTTTTTCTGCCAGCAGTTCCTCAGCGGCTGGGATAAACATTTCCACTAACTCAGGGACCTTCCGGATAATGTGCACAGCACAGAGGACAGCCTGTGGATGTGAACTGGTGGTGAGCGAAGGTGCGATAGAAGTAAAAGGTGAGCACGAGCAAAGAAAGTATTGGTTAGAGAATGAAAGTTAAAAGTATATTGATCTTCTTGCAATAAAGAGAAGTGGAAATGGAAACTGGATCATAACTTTTCAAGATTCTCTTCTTTGCCCACCCTCCCTGATCTTTAATTTCTTTAGGCACATATGTTTGATGTATTACTTTTCCCTTCACAATACACCAAATTTTATTGCAGCACCTTTTTCTTGACATGGGAATTTGATGTTTTCAGAAGATGCTCCACTTCTCCAGCTAGATCCCGACACATCTCAGTTGATCCCATGCAGGCCAGTGTGCACAGTGCCAGGCCTTGAACCACAGAGGAGCTATGCTCTAGGTCCCTGGAGTGGAAAACACAATGAACAAAATGAGTGCAAAATTCCTCTGGAGCCTGAGGGTTTACAGACCAGAAGTGATTTCATACCACAAAGAGTATTACTCCAATGAATGCTAAGAGCTGTGTTTTATATGTAAGCATAATTTCAATTACAAATAAAGTGTTATGATACGATTTTACACTGTTGGGGCATCTTTATTTCCACAACGGCACGTGAGTAACATACATCAAGTGGGTAAGGTGCTCTTAAACTCCCTGGCGGTATGATTCTGTCAGATTTTAGGTGCTGAAAGCGGTACCATTATTCTGCATGGAAATTTGACGTTTTATATTGCAGGCCTGTAATTCTTAGGAATAACTCACTTAAATCTGTCCAAACCAGAGTCTAGTAGACATCCCGGGTATGATAAAGTTCAAAAAATAAAATTATACATTATAATAAAATAAACAACTATAAAATAATTATAACAAATAATATAATAATAATAATAAAAGTGTTTTTCACTGTTTGATGACGAATTTCCCCACAAATCACTATCGCTTAATTCTGTGAGTGATTCTAATTTATTATCGTTTTTTTTTAGCTGGTCTAAAACCACTTTTGACATAAAGGGACACTTTTTGGTTGCTAAGGACAATCTCCAGTTTCCAGGCAGAAAGAAATGTTTTTATTTTATAAAAGTGCATGCAGGACACTGGGCAGACCACTAGGGACAATGGGGGTGTGTAATTATTACATACAGTACTGTAATCTGTAAGATTACAGTGTACTGTATGTATACTGTGTTTTAACTTTTTTGAATTTGGCGCCGATCTCCGTCCCCGTGCGTCGTAACGACGCAGGGAACGGAGCTCGGCGGCACTCGGAAGTGTGTGAATCGAGCGAGGAGACACGGCTCGATCACACAGCGGGGAGGCATCGCAGGATCCAGGGGACAAGGTAAGTAACTCTGCCTGGATCACTGCGATGCAGCCCGAGTCTGGCTCGGGGTTACCGCTTTTGGTGCTGAAATTTAACCCCGAGCCAGACTCGGGAATACCGCTAGGAAGGTTAAAGGGACCAGCATCCTCATCCTCCAGGAGGTATACTTGGCAAGATACGAGTACCCTAGTGAGTGGGAGGCCACACTACAAGACCCTTTTTCTGGACATCAACTGGAAACAACAAGTTGGAAATGATTACATATGCGCTGTATCATATCACTAAGGTGAGAACATTGTGAGCACAGCTATCAGCAATTGCTGATTGGAGGAAAGGCACACACCCCCTCTCCACATAGGCAGATACTCTCAGAGGTAATTTGTAACAGGGCCAGCTCTCTGCTAATCTATTTATAGCAACTTCCTCGGACAGAAATTTCAGGCTGCTTTAATTTAATGTGCCTGAGAATTTGTCAGGAGTTATCAGGCTGATAACAGGGGAACGGGTCAGAAGAGAGCTACAGGACTTAGCTCTTTGAAGAGAGATAAAAAAATACTGCAGATATATGTGCCTAGCTCAAATTTCATGAATTAGGTTTACATCCACTTTAAGGCTTATAATATTAACACGTATTTTATATAGAGACTGGAAGAGCAGCACTGATTCTATGTATAATGTATATGAATTGTGTGAATACAATTGCATGAATGCAGAAACCCAAACACATTTTTAATTTTCCATTTCCTAATTTTTGGGCCACTATTTGTTATGTGTGTAAGGCACTAGATTTGAACTGGTAGTTAATCACCAACACATTCACAGGATTATAACCCCTGTCAGTTTTTTTTGTTGCCATCTGTGTTCCATTGGGAAAATTTCCCTTCACTTCCTGTCTCATAGCCAATACAGGAAGTGAGAGATAATCTCTCCAAAGTGAGGGAATCTGGGGGTGTCACCAGGGTCACCAGAACTAGGGTCCCCATTGGAAGATTTTGCCTCTATTACTGTTCCGGTGTCAACTCAAAATTTGGGATTTTCTTTTACTTTTACTTTCAATTATAATGGTAAACAGGACAAATAGAGAGGGGGGAAATCCCTAACAGGGTCATAGACAGCAGTAAAGACTGATAGAGGTTCTAATTAAAAAAAAAAACGATGCCTTTATTTACAGTTTATTTACAGTTTAAAAGAATGGGCCAGAATAAAATAGCTGTTAGTGGTGGAGTTAGCGAGTTAGTAGTGGAGTTTTTATCCATGTATGTTATTTGGTATACAAATACAAATGATTATTGCAGATATCCTCAAGATGGTAAAATCACACAAGCCAATTACTTGAGTTGACAATTTTGTATAGTCAGCTCTTCCTTGCCATGGACTTTTGTATGAAATTGTCAATACCAGAAAGAAGAATCTTTGGTTATAACTTTAGGGGGCATGTTTAGAGTAATTGGCGGTTGTGAGGTAATGGAGATTTGGTATATGATTCCTGAAGAATGCTGACCCATAATACTGAAAACACTTAGGGACTCAGGATATTCCATGTCTAAAATGCGTGTGTAGCGCCCATCCCAGATGGTTGGGACGCTATTTAGATTTGGAGGGATGTCTGAGCCAGTGGTTGATTTACAACTTGTTTTGCCTCTGCTTTGGCTGTGGTTTTCCCGGTGGTGGTTTTCCCTTGTTGCCTGTGGGTGGCGTTGCTGCCTCGGGCACCTGTTGGGACAAGGGCAGGCCATGGTGCATTGGGTGGCCCTTCTCGGCGGCGGTGCAGGGGGAGTGGTGGACCCGCTGTGCCTTCTGGGAGGGGATACTTTGGGGGTGGACGCCATTGATTGGGGTCCTTCTTCGCCTCGTGGCCCTCAGGGCTCGAGGTATGTGTGTGGTTTTGGTGTCGGGGCCACTCTGGCCCGAGGCTGCATCGCTGTCTAGTAGGCCCAGCTAACCTGGCTGGGGCCTACATCCAGAAAAATGGATCCCAAGCTGCCCATCCAAATGGGGAAAAAGGATCTTAGTGAAGGATACCAGGGGAGTATCTACCCGGAGGAGACCGGCAAATTACCGCTGGCTCGGGAGAGGCTTGGAAACTTCATTAAGGAGGGATTCACTATATTACAAGCCCTGCAGTTTGCCGATACGGCTTAAAGGCTCATTGACTGTACGGCTGGAGGTCTGGGGCGGGGAAATCCTGTGGCAGAGGGTTCCTCTGCCACAGGAACTTTCATCTAATTCTAAAGGTCCTTCATCTAATTCTAAAGGTCTGAGGCGGAGGTTGTCCCGCTGTTGATTCGTGTGTCATCCCAGCTGCTAGGCCCTGTGAGAGGGGACTATCCGGGTGATCAAAACCCGCTCTAACTTTGAGAGTGGTGAGTGATTTTGCACTGACAGTGTGACATTTCGTGGCGAGTGCCTGAACCTTCCCCTGCTCTTCTATACCTTCTGCTTTCTCAACGTTAATTGCAAAAGAAAATAAAGCCTAACTGTTTGAGGTTTTACATCTGTGTGGACATTGCCATTACTAAAAACTTTCCTACCCGGACAACGCAGCTGAAAGAGGTAATGTGCAAAACCCAAAATTAATCAGCGGCCCTCTAGGGGGTATTGCTACATGTATATATGTGTGCATCATGTTTACAAAGCATCATTTATTGTCAGATCTTTTGTAAATTAATGACTATAATTTCATGGGCCAGCATAATGATCATGGAGGTTGCTAAGGCGCAGTATCTTACCTCTTCATGCTATTGGTTATCAGTAGATGAGCATCTTGCCTTTCATCAAGCAACATCATTGCACCAAGGTATCCAATTCGTTTGTCAGTAAATTTGGGGGAGGCTATCAATTTCAAACACTCCATCTGAAATCAGGGATAGAATAAACATAGAAGGTTAGATTTTTGCAAGTTAACCTGCTACACAGTACATTTTTTATTGTACAAACAAAAAATAATAATGTACAGTAAGCTCTCTATGCTAAATGATGATGATGATGGTAATAATTTGTATAAATAAAATATCAACGGTAATAAAACCTTAGAAACAATACATGGTAGCTATATCTAGCTAAAGGTATTCCCAAAGTTGAGCAATGTGTCACTCCATTATCCTCACGACCCTGGCAAACTTTGTGAGAAAGGAGAAAATCAAAAATAAATTACAAAAAATACATACAATTTTTTTCCAGGCCTAGATAGTGATAATAAGTACACCTAATAAACCTAATGTTCATTTAAAAGTTTCTTAGAATGAAATAAATTTATAGCATATCTAAAAAAGTATATAGCATCATATGGTAAGTACGAGGCTGTGATAGAATGATCACATCTCCTGTTTATCTGACATCTGACATATACTATACATCCTATCTTCCATCATGGCTTATTTCTCTTTTACTGACTATAGAATAACATATAGCCATTACAGTCCAGAGCAAGCTCAGTACAGCGACTATGTTTTTCCTATTTATTACAGGTATTTATATAGTGCTTACAATTTACACAGCATTGTACATACTGTACATTCACATCAGTTCCTGCCTTTAAGGAGCTTACAATTTAAAGTCGGCCATAGATGGTACTATTTTCTTATCCACAACCACGGGAATCACTCAATTCCCTCATCAACACAGTCAGTGTTGATGGGGGAATCCCTCCCATGGAGCTATTGGGGTCTGCTGGCAATAATCGTATTATAAATCCGACAGGCTGGTTGTACCCACGTTGATCGATCGATCAACTTAGGTACAATCAGCCTGCCCATACGTGGTTCAAACCTCGCCCAGTCCCTACTGAACAGGCCAAGATTCGAACCGTCTATGGACGACTTAAGGTCCTTTTCTCACATTCATATATACATACACACAAATTTGCATAGGAGCCAATTAACCTACCAGCATGTCTTTGAAGTGTGGGAGGAAACTAGAGTACCTGGAGGAAACCCAAGCAAACCCAGGGAGCACATGCAAACTCCGTGCAGATACCTGACTAGGATATATGTGCCCCCTGATGAGAAATTTTGAGGTGAATTTATCAAACCTGGAGCAGCCAGAACCTAGTTCATCTGTGCAGGGCAAGCAATCAGATTCTAGCTATAATTTTCTAAGCCTAACTGAAAAAGATGAAGTTAGAAGCTGATTGGGTGCCATCAATCGCTGCTTCAGATTCTGTATGCTCCAGTTTTGATAAAATGTCCCAGTTTGTGTTTTATATTCCCAGCTAATTGTGTGAAATGTGTCCCTCTCATGGATTGGACTCTTTATGTGTATATTCTGGCCCTGAATACGGAATGGGTTTACATTTGTTTTTGAGACCAATGTAAAGATTGTCTGTCCTTTAAATGTACCTGTCCAAAGTGTGCTGGATACCCCAGCATGTGCATGTACAGCAGTTTAGCCACGCTTCGTCCACGATACATGGCGTCCTCATCTCGAAAAGAAGAGCGGATCTCTGCACACTCTCTCTGGATCACTTCTCTCTCTTCGTTTTGTGTCTTAACACTGCGGATGGCTCGAATCAGTTCATGCAGCCTCAAAGGAGGTCCCATTCTGTGGAGGAAAGCACAAAATATGAGCACATTTTGAATTCCTAGCACACAAGAGCAAATACAAATAGCAAAACAGGGATATAATCATACTTTTGTAAAAAGTTTTTATCTCTTACATTCTGTTCTGCCAATTCTGAATACTTTCTCTGTAGCTGAGTATGATTATGTCTGTGAGTCGGTGCTTCTTACCTTCTTGCTTCTCACCTGGATCACTTTCTGCCAGGCTCTTACTTCCTGAAAAATAGTGTGACACCTGAGCCTACAGCTCAGCGCTTACACTGCCCTCCAAGGCGAGACCTGTAGAGCTGGATTTCCTGCTTCTCCGTCAGGAGCTGCTGATTGTAATCTTCCCTGCCACAAACCACTAAATTCATTCACCTTTATTATGGCCTACGCACATGATCCTTTATGTTTGTTGTTTCCGCCTTCTGATTCAAAGTTTATTGTAAAAACTGTTGTTCTCAATGCGGTTGTAAAGGCCCACAATATACAATTATGACATGTACAATTACTTTATATAAAAAAAGCTACAGTATTCAGTTTATTCAAAGTGAACAGTGATAATGCAATATAATAGCTCTGCTCCCTAATGTATAATTTTTCACATAAATGACATCTTACTTTTATCAATGCTGTTTTAAGTTTTTTTTTCTTTAATGCCGATCTCCAAGCAAAAATATAAATATGCAGATGAAATATACAAAAGGGAGCTGTTTACATTGCCAGAGTATTTTTTATTTTTTTCAATCAGTCCTGAGATTTTTACAGCTCTTCGACACAGCACAGCCCGGATAATGCCAGCATGTTCTCTTGCGGGCCTCATTCAGACAGGTGCTGGCACCTTTAGGCCCCTTTCACACTGGGGCGGTTTGCAGGCGCTATTGTGCTAAAAATAGCGCCTGCAAACCGACCCTAAACAGCGGCTGCTGTCTCTCCAATGTGAAAGCCCCGAGGGCTTTCACACTGGAGCGGTGCGCTAACAGGACGTGAAAAAAAGTCCTACTAGCCTAGGGTGACCACTCCAGACATCCCCGATTTCTGGGGACAGTCCCCGGATTAAGGACACTGTCCCCGGACCAAGTCTGTCCCTGGTTTTGTCCCTGGATTGGATTTGAACTAGGGCAATTTCAAAGACAGTCAGTGCAGAATAAAAAAAAAATCTGAATTTCACACCCCCGCTCCTACTAGCTTAGGGGGGGGGCTGTATTTTTTTTCCATTATCTGTGGCCCTTTCTGATGATCATGTGCTGGTCGGAGCGGAGGGAATATTTTTTTAGTTTCGGGTGCATGCCCATTCAGCACCGCTCCTATGTTCTTCTGCCTTGGCTCAAGTCCCGGCCAGCCGCCTGCCTGCTTATCTCCTTTCCTTCCCCGGCGGAGTGATCTTCCTCCGCTCCCCACCCAGTAGGGCCTGGAGAGTAAGACTTGACAGGCTGTGAGGCGGGCGGCGGTGGCGATAGGCAGAGAGTCGCTGATTGCCGCCATTACTGTAAAAAAAAAAATATGTCCCCGGATTTCATTAAAAAAATCTGGTCACCTTATACTTCTGCATCTTTGGAGCGGTGAGAGGAGCGGTGTGTTTACCGCTCCTACACCGCTCCTTCCCATTGAAAGCAATGGGAAACCACGGTAATACCGCCGGCAATGCGCCTCTACAGAGGCGCATTGCCGGCGGTATTAACCCTTTTTCGGCCGCTAGCGAGGGTTAAAACCGCACCGCTAGCGGCCGAATACCTCCGCAATTCCGACGGTATATCTCCACTAAAAATAGCGGTGCTATACCGCCACCGCACCCACCGCCCCAGTGTGAAACCAGCCTTACTGCATGCAATCTGTGTTTGTTTTTGCACCTGCATCAATCCCAAGCTGCATGCAGGCAGTCTGTAGAGGTGAATGCTGACACAGCCAAATGTCAAAATTTGAAAGCTGTGTGTAGCGCTACCCCCGGAGGAGCCACTTAGGTATATTTGGTTCCGTACTCTGCCTTTCAACCCTGAGAACAGTCTCAGCCCCTTTGGCACACCTAGCAATAATGTAAGTGCAAGGAACATTGAGAAACACACACGATATGATAAAAAACAGACATTGTCTTTACTGCAATATTTCTGTGGAACAAACAGTAACCACATATACAGTATATTCAAGTAATGCAATTGGAGAGCAATAACTGAGATTAAGAGCAATATAGCTCAATACTATATTCAGGCTGCTTTCAGGGGCTTCAAAACCTGAAAATAACCCCAAGAGCAGAAGCAAACACTTCAATAACAATAAATCACAATATGGCAATCTGTACCAGATTGGTTACCTTTACTCAGGTTGGCTCTATGAGTCCAGGCAAGAGGAGAGCAGAGGAGCAGGCCTCTCTCTTCTGTCCCATGACACCACAGCCCCAACTTTAACCACTTCAGCCCCGGAAGAATTTACCTCCTTCCTGACCAGGCCATTTTTTGCGATACGGCACTGTGTCGCTTTAACTGACAATTGCGCAGTTGTGCGACTCTGTACCCAAACAAAATTTACGTACTTTTTTTCCCACTAATAGAGCTTTCTTTTGTTGGCATTTGATCATCTCTGCACTATAAACAAAAGAAGAGCGAAAATTTAGCAAAAAACAATATTTTTGACTCTTTGCTATAATAAATATCCCATTTAAAAAAATATATATATGTTTTTCCTCAGTTTAGACAGATATGTATTCTTCTACATGTAGCGGGGTATCGTTTCACCCACGAGACTACAGTTCCCAGCACGCTTTGAGGCACCCAGGGTGCATTTCCCCACGCAAGGACTGCTGGGGTGGACTTTAAAAGGGGAAGGAGGGGCCTCGCTCTTTCTCTTGGAACGCCGCCCTCCTTGCAAGTAAATCCCTGCACTCACCTGCTGCGCGTGCAAGGCCTGAAGCCTGGGCCTCACACTTTGTTCCAGAGAGCCTTCCATTCCGCTGAGGAGCCTGCGGAGCAGCCGATCCACCTGAGGTGCCACCATCTTCTGGAGGACCGAAGACCCGGTGCATCGTGGGCACTGTGAAGCCACTCACAGTAGCGGAGGAACCAGACAGGAATCGGTCCAGTCTGGGTGAGAGAGCGCCAGCTCAGAACCACATCTAAGTAACTTTGTTGGCTATTAACTTTGCTTAGACCCACCATTGACCACAGTTGTGCTTTGGAGAGACTGTTTTGCTGAACTGAGTTTGTCAGTCTCTCCAGCTCTACCAAATTAGCGATCATCTGCTACCCTTATTGGATTACAGTTTGTTTCTTTATGTGCACCACCGAGAGCTGCAAGCGAAGATTCTTCAACAAACTATACCCAAGTTATAGTCAGGCCTGACTGGGTAATATAGGACATTGCTGGGCGCCATTTTATGCTCACGAGGGAGGATAGCTGCAGCGGGGTTAATATATGTTCATTGCATTGTTGAATGTCATACCCTTTTAATGTGTACACCTATATTGCAGGGATCTGCATAAGATATTGTATACAAATTACCTTTTATACTTTTACCTATAGTAAAGAGTTATAGTTAAGTAATTTGGTTGTGAGTGTCAATTACTGTGCTGGTATATAAAGGGGGTTGTACTGGATAATAGTATAGAGATAATACAGTTTAACCACCCTTTCCCCTTTCCTAACTGTGCCACGAGAGGTTAGGGCCGATTGCCTGGGGTTGACAGCGGTGCACTACAAGGCCCAAAACAAACAAGCAGCCCTCTTAAGCTGAGGGTATCGCTATATACATATTTTTGGTTAAAAAAAAATGCAATAAGCTTATATTGAGTGGTTTGCGCAAAAGTTATAGCGTCTACAATATAGGGGATGGATTTTAGGCATTTTTATTATTTTTATTTTTTTTACTAGTAATGTTTTTTCCTAAGATGTGAGGACACAGAGTCTTAGCTGGCACTAGAGGGAAACAGTCTCACTGCAAAAATGTTGCAGGGTATCTTCTGATACTGCAGGTAGGATAGCCAGCTCCATGCTATATGTGCATGAGCGGCTGGATCGCCAGAATGCCGGGAATGCATCTGGGTCCGTGCAGCCACAAATATCACATTTTGAGATGTGGCTGTGTCTGCATCCACCTCTATAGGATGTCTTCATGCAGCTCAGGGCAGATTAGGGTGACCACATTTCCAAACTACCATTCAGGGACACCCTCCCTTCCCAAAAATCAGCTTGTGCTGTAACGAATCACAGCACAGTGATTGGACACAAGAGGCTGGATTTATGATTTCTCCAATCCCAAGCAGGGGGCAGGATTGTGCTCCTCCAGGCATTCCTGGCCAGGACAAGTACTGTCAGTGAGTAAAGCGGTGATGTGGCGGCCTTTTTTGGGGGCATCAGATTGGCCTGGGGGTTAGCTGTGTCATTTTAATTCCGGGACACTGTATTGTCCTGGAATGAAGGTGCCCGGGACAGACCTGCAAAATGCGGGACTGTCCCGGGCAATCCGGGACATGTGGTCACCCTAGGGCAGATGCATACATCATAACAAATGCAGGTGCATGTAGCAGGGGTGCAAGCACCCATCTAAATGAGGCCCTAGACTAGAAGGGATACAGTGGTGTCATCTTTCCATCCCCAGACTACGACTGGACAGTGCAGGAGCAGCAACAAACTGATGATGCCATGTATCTACTCATTCAGCTCTCTCTTCCTGTCACCTTGTTAGCATATCTGCATGCAGCACACCTGACTCCTAGTCCTACCTCCAGCATGCATGCTGCTGTATAGGGTATTAAAAAAGGCTGACAGCAAGCCATGTTTACTTGTTTACACTAGTTACATAAAAAATGTAATTTAAATGCATTATTGTGTGTATTTTACATCTGCATGCATGGCAGTGAGTCTGTTGCTTCTTTAACTAAACCATTAAGCCAGAATCAATGTAGGACAAAGAAAGTAAAAAATCATTGTCCTATTTTGCCTCTGCCTACTTTTAGTGAAAAAGATAAAAACATAACTGCTATCAAACAGCCCATGATAGAAAAGACTTGTAGGATTGGTGGGATGGTTGGTCATCACATCCTTCATGTTTCCATCTGTAGTGCCCTGCTCCTGATGATCAGGCGCTATGTTAAATTTAGTGGGTGTCTGAGCTGGTAGTTAGCTCAGACTTTGTAATGATCAAGGCTAAATCAGCCTCTGTTCCGGATATGGCTATGTTTGGAAGGACTTCCCACTGTTTGCCTGTAGGTGGCGTTACCACCCCAGGCCAATATTGGAACACAAGCAGGCCAATGTGTATTGGGTATTTTTCCCCGGGAACAGCTCAGCGGGAGTAGTCTCCCTGCTGAGCATGCTGGGGAAGGGTACTTAAGGGGTAGACGCCATTTCTCGGGGCTCTCCTGGCTCGAGGTATGTGTTACTGGAATTTCAGCCGCAGAGCCATGTTGGCCCGAGGCTGCATCTCTACCAGGTAGGCCCAGTTGTCCTGACTGGGGCCTACACTTTGATGGTGATCCTGTGCTGTCTGTCCTGCGGGAGGAAGCCACTCAATGGAGGAAACCAGGGGAGGACCTGTCCTGGAGAGGACCAAGCTGAAGGCCTGGTGACCCTATTGGAGGATGCACTGTAGCTAATGTTACCTTACAGTCTGCCAGGTTGGCTTAAAGGCTCTTAAACTGTAAGGCTTGAAATCCGGGTACTAAAATCCTGTGGCAGAGGATTATTGAACAGTTCAACTTAACCATCCTAAAGGTCTGTGGCAGAGACTGTTATTTCTTTAATTGTTTGTGCATCATCCCGGCTGCTAGGTCAAGTGAGAGGGGCCTATCCGGGTGAGCAATACCCACTTGAGGGAAAGTGGTGAGTGTGACTTCGGAAGCTGAGAAGTTTCCCCAGTGATCTGTGTGCCTGAACCTTCCCCTAACCCTCCATCCCTCTACCTATGCAAGTTGTTTGGAAATAAAGCCTGACGAAAAGGATTCATAACTTGTGTGGACATTGAACTTTCCATAGACTCTCATCGCCTAGACAACGAACAGTGAGGTAACGTGCAAGGCCCAAATTTAAACCAGCAGCTCCTACGGGGATGTGCTACACATCCTAGCTGGTTGCCAAGCAAGGATCACATGAACAGGCCTACCCCGAGCTGGGTTGTTCTGGGCTATGCTAGGTACTTTGTACAGGGTCACTTGACTTTACTGGAACAGCTGACTGATGTCTAATAAACTCTTTTGATGTTACTGTACATCACCATAGTCACGTGTGCATTTTAGAGGGGGACACAGAGCCAATGCCCTGTCCACCTGTACAGCCTATCACCACTACCTCACTCCCAATATTGGTATGGGGTCCCACCCTGCACCTAGCGTGGGCTCCATGCATGCACTTCACTTAAAGCATTTGGTAATCCCCCCCCCCCCCAAAAAAAAAGATCATGTCCCTTTAAAGCATGTATACAGAAGGGGAAGGGAAAAACACTCACATTGCCACATCCATGTATTGGGAAAAATTGGTTTGTTGCTCAAGAAGGAGCAAAACAAGGTAGGACTTTGCAGGCAACACACAAAAATGGAATACAAAAAAGTTTATTGAATCGCAAAATTATTAAAGAATGATTAAAAAAGACCATACAATGTATATAGCAGTAGGGAGTCCCTTTGAACGTCTCTAAAGCATGTTACACAGCACAGTGCTTGTGCTGTGCAATTTGGCCCCCTGTATCATCTCAAAAACCTGGTTGATCCTGCCCGGCTATGCCCACCCCTCTTTAAAATGACCACTGTGATCAGTTTATGTGCCTCTGTCATCCGCAGCTCTCCTGTCCTCCTCTGTCCTCTCCCCCTCCCTCCCTGCCTGTCTACCCCTGTGTCAGTGCCCCCCCCTCCTTTTTCTAAAATAACTGTTCTTGTCCTATATAATCATCTAATTTCCCTTGATTACAGGTGCTTCTGTCTCTGTGTTTTCTAAAAAAAAAATGCCTTCTTTACCGTATTTCAGATCGGCTCCCATCGATCACGTGACCGGCCGGCTCTCGCTCTTTCCTCTCGCCCCGCCAGACGTCAGCGGAGGAATCTCGGCCCTGCCCGCTGCAGCTGTCAGACGGGGAGAAGAGAGAGCCAGCCAATCACATGAACGCCAGGAGCTGCTCTGAAATATGGTAAAGAAAGTATTTTTTTTTATAAAACAAAGAGACAGAAGCACCTATCATCAGGGAACAGAGAGGCTTATGTGAAGTTGTCAAAGTGGGTTAACAACCACTTTAACTTTTTCTCTTCCCTACCTGTACACAGGATGAGGATTCCGCCGGTGTAGATCTGCTCCCATTGCTATGGGAGATAAATCATTGCTGAAGGAGTCCTGACAAGGACCTATCTCACCTGTCACATGCACATGCTTACAGTACGACAGGCTGCTAGAGAGACCTTTGTTACCCTTGGTAACCACTGTATCATCACAGTATCAACTTTTGTACTGTTATCATCCTACCCCAATGTGTACAGTGACCGAAGCTGTAGACTATATGTGTCGGTTAATTGCATTACACCCCTTGAGTAACTCTAGACGAGGCAAAGGCAAAGTTTCAGATGCTTCACTTGAAAAAATTAACATGATCACATATACAGAGAACAGAACAAAATAAAGTGCATTCTTTTACCTAACATTCCTAGTCCCTAACTCAGGCTTGTAGCGGATCCAGCATACCTGCATAGAAAAAAAGTCCATAACTGGTTGAGTCCATGGATGTTAACAAATTCCGACCTCATCATGACACTAAAAATCCAGGCTCCGGCAACAGCGACCGATACAGGCCCTCTTAGTAAGCCAGAACAGACCAGACCAAAACTGAGCCGGGCTGAACCCAAGGGTCTAGGGTCTCTGTTCTTTTTATAGCGTACAGAACCGGGAGGGTGGGACCCAAAAGGAACCCACCAGGAAAAACCCTAAAAACACAATTATCTGCAACCTTCCCAGTTGGGGTAGCATTAACCAGTTCCTGGTTCCAGGCTGATAGAGAGTTCCAAAATATGTTCAGATATTTATGGCTATATTTTAGACTACCTAGCATTTGTTCTTTTGGCATAATAAACATGACTTTATATTTAACCCCAGAAATAGGGAAAGATGGTCTTTTCGATATTACTGCCAAGCTGAGGCTCGTTACAATGCAGTCATATCGAGCCAACCTATCATATTTACAGCTTTTTCTATGCAGCGCAAAGGCTGCATGCATCGTGCAATCCAAGAACTGTAATAAAAGATGGAAATTCAATTGGTGCCTTTTTCCTTCACCGCTAGTCATATCTTTATCTGAGTTTTCTTGGAGGAGGGAACAAGATTTATTACTGCTATGTCTTCATTTCCTTTGCTATCCAGCTCAGCTGCTGTTTGGTTTGGTAGATTGAAAAGTAAATGCATAGCTGTTCTTTGCATACAGACCTTCTCCCTTTTAAAATACTCCTATACACAGAAACATAGAAAAAAAAAATTCCTTGAAACATTTAGAATGGTTGGTCTTCTTGGCCCAAAAAGTCCAAAATGAGCTCCTTCATTTATCTGTTATTTTCTCACTGTTTTACCTCACTCCAATGTAGTTCCACTTCAAAGGTATAATTTATTTTACTGAATTTCTGGTTCCTGCAAAATTACTATCAAGCTTTTAAATCATTTTCATACATTCTTCCCTTTGTAGTTTTTTTTTAACCCCTTTTATGTCTTTTTTCTTTAACTACTTTCCCTTTATATATCAGTGATATAATGTTACGTGTAAAGCCTCGTACACACGATCGATTTTCTCGGCAAAAAACGACAAGAAAACTGTTGGGAGAGCTTTCTTGCCGAGAAAACCGTTCGTGTGTATGGTTTCTCGTTGAGAACCTGCTCTCTATTTTCTCGTCAGGATTCTCATTTTTCTCGTCGAGAATCTCGTCGGCCTGTTTCCCAACGAGAAAACCGGTCGTGTGTATGCTTTTCCGAGTCTTAAAAAATTGTGCATGCTCAGAATCAAGTATAAGACGGGAGCGCTCCTTCTGGTAAAACTAGCGTTCGTAATGGAACGCTAAAACAAACTGAAAAGCACGAAGACTGAAAAGCGCGAATCGTCTCTCCCCAAACTTTTACTAACACGCGGTAACACGAGATCAGCAAAAGCAGCCCAAGAGGTGGCGCAATTAAAATAGAAACTTCCCCTTTATACTGCCGTTGTACGTGCTGTACGTGACCGCGCTTTTCAACAACGAGATTTGGAATTGACAGTGTGTATGTGCAGCGGCCTCACCCTCTCTCCATCTTTATCGGTTACACACCAACTCATGTCTAGGGGTTCCTGGGTTGTGAGAGTGAGATGCGCCACGGCCCATGTCCTCCCCATTGTAGTAGGGAGGTGAAGGCCACTTACTGATGTTTCCTCGGGCCGGTGTGTTCTGTGAATGCACTGAGTCTGTAATTGCAAGCTCACCAGCCTCCCCTTTGCTTCCAGTAACTGAAGTTCACACACCGGAGAAAGGTCCAACACTTGTTTATTTGACACTCCAATACGCAAAGCACAATAAACCGTTCTTTTGCAGCAAACTGGTTGGGACCTATAACCTTGCCAACGGTGGGGCGAGCAGATCGAGGCACTTCCTAAAGTTTAAGTTCTATGCCACTGTACTATGACCAGCGGCGCCTAAGCCAATCCGGCTGTTACAGAACAGGAAAGATGGGGTCTCTTCCAGCAACCCCTATGAACAGCAATGGAGCCCTCTTCGATACGCTGTGGCCCCTATCAGGGGGATGTGTCCTCCCAAGAGAGTTCCCAGAGGCCCACTGTCACCGGGTTGGTGCTGCTCCGGGTCTCCAGTGGGTACCCTCTCTGGCCTCCTCACCTCAGATACGAGTCCCTCCGCTCAGGGACCCTCGGACAGTCCACCCTAGCGGGACCCAGTCGAAGGTACTGGGCCCCAGGCCTCCTCGATAGTACCTCACCCCAGGCTAAAGGTGCCTGGGATGGACGCCAACATGACTCCGGACCAGGCCATGGGCACCTGGACCAGACTCCTGGATCTCCAGCACCCAGGCCCGAGGGCCCTGGGTGCGGACCGCAACCCTCCTCCTCCGAGGACCTCCTTCTCCGCAAGACCTCGTGGTAAGGGCGTCTCCCCCTTTTATCTCCTCCCATCAACGGCCCGGCGGGTTCCCCGCCCCAGCCATACCATCTCCGGGAAGGGACAAAACAGGGAGCACTGCAGGAGATGATTCTACCTGAAGCCTGTGGGTACCCCGCCACCCACAGGCAAAGGAGAATACTACATCCTCCAATCCTCCACGAAACAAAAAGGAGTCTGAACCCTAACACAATTATACACCTGGGTCACACTATTCCCCAGGTGTATCCCATCAATTTGAGGACCCCGCTACACATGCAAGGAAATCTTGACAAGAATTTCGTCAAGCTTGACAAGAATCTCGTCGAGAAAAACAACGGGTTTTTTTACGACGAGATTCTCGGTCGTGTGGACAAGGCTTAATGCTCATTGTTCTGATTCTGTAAAGTAATATACAATGGTTACTGTTAAACCAAAATTCTTTAAAAAAAAATGAACTAATAAAAAGTAGATCCCCATCACCAGCTCGCTGTAAGGTATAGAATCCGAATTCCAAAAGACTTTGTTTCATTGGATAGGGCACCCTTTCACAGAAGAATTTAGGCAACTCCTCTTGGGCTGAATTTGGTCTCTTCTAGAAGCACCCGTATGCCCACACCTCTTATCCTGACTATATTTCCCTGTCTTTCGGCCCTTCTTCTCCCCTACTATTTTGTGGTGCTTGATGATGGCCATCCTCCTGTCTGACGTGTACTCCTCTCCCTCCTGATACCCTCTCTTCACCTTTATTTACGGAAGGCACCTTTGGGCTCCAGACATTGTCCAGAGGATACTCATTTTTGACTCATTTGGAAATGTCATGTAGCACCCTACCCCAATGGTGGGGACGCTATTCTAAAATGTATGGGTGTCTGCGCCAATAGTTGGGCTCAGACTGTCGATTTGTACAAATTTCCCTTTGTTCTGGTTGTGGTTTGTCTGATAGCAGTTTCCCTTATTGCCTGTAGGTGGCATTACCACCTCGGGCACCTGTTGGAACACAGGCAAACCATGGTGCATTAAGTGACCCTTCACGGCAGCGGTGCAGTGGGACTGCTTCACCCGCTGTGCCTGCTAGGAGGGGATACTTAAGGGCAGACGCCATTGCTCGGGGTTCGTTCGCCTCGTGGCCCTCCTGGCGCGAGGTATGTGTGTGTGATTCTGGTCTCCGGGCCACGTTGGCCCGAGGCTGCATCGCTTTTGAGCAGGCTGTGCTGGCTGGGGCCTACATCTTAAGAGGGGATCCCAAGCTGTCCGTCCACAAAGGGGAGGAAGCTGTTTTGATGAAGGAAACCGGGGGAGGACCTGCCCTGAAGGAGACTGGCAAAACGCTGATGTCTCGGGTGAGCCCTGGTGACCTTGTTGAGAAGGGACCCAATCTACTAAAAGCCCTGCAGTTCCCCGGATCAGCTTAAAGCAGGGGTCTCAAACTGGTGGCCCTCCAGCTGTTCCGAAACTACAAGTCCCATGAGGCATTGCAAGGCTGGCAGTTACAAGCATGATTCCCACAGGCAGAGGCATGATGGGACTTGTAGTTTCGCAACAGCTGGAGGGCCACCAGTTTGAGACCCCTGGCTTAAAGGCTCTCTTACTGTACGGCTGGAAGTTTGGGACTTTAAAATCCTGTGGCAGAGGATTCCTGGACTATCCATTAAACTATCTCTAAAAGAAGGTCTGTGGCAGAGACCGACTCCATCTTGAGCAGTCTGTGGCAGAGGCTGTCTTGTTACTGGTTTGTGCATCATCCCGGCTGCTAGGCCATGTGAGAGGGGACTATCCGGGTGAGCTATGCCCACTCTACTGAGAGAGTGGTGAATGATTGATAAGAACTTTGAACTGATTTGTGCATTCTGTACTGCGTGCCTGAACCTTCCCCGACTATTCTCCTACCTTCTACTTTCTCTCAAGTTCTACTGCAGAAGAAAAGAATAAAGCCTGAGGCCTCGTACACACGACCGATTTTCTCGTCGTAAACAGTCAAGAAAAGTGCCGCGAGAGTTTTTTTGTCTAGAAAAACGTTCGTGTGTATGGTTTTACGACGAGAAACTTGACGAGAATCTCGACGAGAAAATAGAGAACCTGCTCTCTATTTTCTCGTCAGGATTCCAGATTTCCTCGTCGTGTTTCTCGTCGGCCTGTTTTGTGACGAGAAAATGGTTCGTGTGTATGCTTTTACGACTCTTCCAAAAGCGCGCATGCTCACAAGCAACTATGAGACGGGAGCGCATCTTCTGGTAAAACAAGCCTTCATAATGGAGAGAGCACATTCGTCACGCTCATAAATATTTCATCGTTTAAATGTTCTGCATTGAATTCTTCGTTAGAATGTTACATTAATCAAAACGAGAGACCTTCTTTTGCTGCTGATATTCACACAGAGTTCTGCCTTATTTTTAACCTTTTTCATGCTGCTCTTTATAAGATTTATGTGTATTATATCGTGCAAGTTTTTAGGAATAATTTAAATGGTTAGATTTTTCAAAATGATGTTAATTATAATTTCTCAATGTTTTGATAGCGATCTCACATTTAATTTTCTAATCTATATTTTTAAAATTTCACACCATGTTTTTGAGCTAATCAGATTTAGTTATTCTTTTGGGGGGGTGATATCTGTGCCTTTTATTGTCAGTCAAATGTATCTGCTTACTCCAAAGCTTTTTTTTTTTTATTTAAAAATACACATAGTCAAGTATGAACTTAAACAAAAAACACATTTATTCATGTTTATAAATTAAATAAAGAGAAGGCAGCGCTGGAGAAGCTGCTGCCATTTGTGCATCCCAGGGACCCCAGAGCACACACCAACCCTGTGTGGACACTAAAATTGGGAGCTTGAGAAGGCCCACATTTCAGAACACAATCTGATGCTGGCCTCCCAGAGGTCAGGAACAGCAGCAGGTGAGATATATGTCCCAAGTGTGTGGTACTACAACAGGCTGCCTTCTGTCCGACCAGTGCGACCACAATGAAGCAAGGCCATCACTTCCTCTTCTTCCTGGCAACCTTCCCTGCAGCCTTTCCTGAAGCCTTTCCTGAAGCCTTTCCTGCAGCCTTTCCTGCAGCCTTCCTTCTTCGTTTAGCTGGAGGCTGGCCCACTGGAGGGGTACTCCTGTCAGGAGGAGGAGGTGGAGGTGTAGCAGAAGGGGGTGGGGCAGAAGAAGAAGGTGGAGGTGTAGCAGAAGGGGGTGGGGCAGAAGGTGGAGGTGTAGCAGAAGGGGGTGGGGCAGAAGGTGGAGGTGTAGCAGAAGGGGGTGGGGCAGAAGGTGGAGGTGTAGCAGAAGGGGGTGGGGCAGAAGGTGGAGGTGTAGCAGAAGGGAGTGGGGCAGAAGGTGGAGGGGTAGCAGAAGGGGGTGGGGCAGAAGAGGAAGGTGGAGGTGGAGGTTGAGGTTGGGTCAGTTGGGCCACCTCACATATGGCGGTATTGGGGGTAATTTGCTCCATCACCCCCTTGTTGAGCAAGGTGATGAGCAGGGGTTCGCATAGGAGGCGTTGCTCCATGCTCATCACCTTGAACTTAGCCTCCACTAGGCCGGCAATGGCCTCTTCAGGGGATGTGGGCTCCTTGAGGGTGGCATGGGCCTCTTTAATAAGGGCCATTGCTGCGTCACTGGTGGTCCTGTCCCTCCTGCCTCTTTTGTGAAGCCTGATGGGAGGCACCTGGGATCTGGTGCTTCTCCTTTGCCCTGCCACCTCCTGTCTGCCACTGGGCCCTGCCACCTCCTGGCTGCCACTGGGCCCTGCCACCTCCTGGCTGGTACTGGGCCCTGCCACCTCCTGGCTGCCACTGGGCCCTGCCACCTCCTGGCTGGTACTGGGCCCTGCCACCTCCTGGCTGCCACTGGGCCCTTCCTCCTCCTGCCTGACAGTTTCCAGACCCTCCTCCTGGCTGATTTCATCCTGTGTATGAAAAAGAAACATAGTTTAATATGTTGGTTTAATCTTTGCCTCAAACTTTGTAATCCTGATGGAAGCAATTAGAATGTAAATGCATAAATCCTTGCTTTAAATTTACCACTACATCAGCTTGACTATTTACCACACAATTAAGTGCAGAATAATGTCTACAGATCATGATTTCACTTGTGGAATACAAAATAATGTATGTTTCTCATCCTGACATATTTGGGAAACATTAATTTTATCCCACTACATTTTCAGTTAATACTATACCTGGCTCCAGATGGACAAATCAGGATCATCCAGGATGGCTGCCTCCTCTTGCTCCAGAGAAGGCTCAGGTTGGCTGCAGGGAAGTCTGGGGGGAAGAGTGGAGAGTGATGGCCTTGGCTCAATGTGGTCATCCAGGAAGGACATCCTGCTGTAGTACCACAAAACCGGGACATAAACATCATCTGCTGCTGCTCCTGACCTCTGAGAAGCCAGCACCTTAGAGCGTTCAGTCCTGTAGGTACCTCTCAAGCTCCCAATTTTAGTGTCCACTTGTTTTGCTGTGGCTGTGGGCACCTTGGTATGCACAAATGGGAGCAGCTTCTCCAGCGCTGCTTTTCTCACCCCTTTTTTTTTATGGATGGGGTTTTTGGTCTCCCACAGAGCCGGCAGCTCCCTTACCCGGTCAATAAATTCCGCCAGGAACTCTTTGTCGCTAATAAAGACATTCATATTGTATCTGCAAGTAAAATAATTTATATTTAAATAATGTGAGGCAAACAGTCTAACCTCCTTCACATCCTAGTCACCATATATATCCTCCACCAATCTCAAGACAGTATAGGCCCACAATTTTTACAAGTCTCACAAAATCACATACCTTCGTTCGCACGTCCGTCACTTGAACTCCTCTCTCCGCACACCGAACGTACTATAGTCACATGTGTGTTTGCTATATACACACCACGCATGCGTCCAAATTCGAACACGTCGCTCCGCACACGTCGCCCGCCCATGACGTTCTAACTAACATCTTTTCCCCGCCCCTTCTCTTTCGGCGCGCAGACAGATATGGCGGAGTTACAGCAGGTGTCTGATAATTCCGCAACTAGCGAGGAGACAAGCCCGGAGACCGAGGACACGTCACGATCAAGGAGGAGATTCAAGGCATCGAATATGTCTTTGGCGGAGATGGCGGAGATGGTGGACATCTTGGTCAAGGCTGATTATGATGCCAAGCATGGGCCGTATAGCAAACCAAATAGAAGGAAGGCCAAAATCCTCACTAAAGTTGTGAAGAGTCTGAGGGCGAAGTTCGGGGTGAAACGCTCAAATGAGCAGCTCAGAAAGAGGTGGTCAGACCTCAAACTGAGGGAGCCAGACCAGTTGAGGAGCATAAAGAGGATGCTCGCTAAAAGTAAGTAAAATGACGACCTTTCTGCTATTAATCTTTTTAGAAACTGACCTTTTTTTTTTTTTTTTCATATTGGACTCCCTTCCAAAATGTAATATTTTGAACTAGGTTGGGCACAGTAATCGTTCGTTACGTTACCGACACTTCGTTCGGCCACTATCCGCGGTTTGGGCTTATTTAAGACCCCCAAAAGTAATTAGACATCTGCCATTTTTGATCAAGTATTGTGGCTAATTTTTAAGTCTAGATGATGTGTTTGTAAGGAGAATGAAATGCAAACTTTAATCAGTGTAAAGGAGAGGACACTCAGCAGCTGCTTCCACATCTGTACTTTGGAGCACTATAGTGTGGGCCACCAGACCCGCCTTTTTTGGGTGTCCCACACAGGTGCATCAGAGTTTATTTGTGGTGCCTCCATGTCCAAAAAATTACATCCAAATGTGAATACTAAACATATTTGGGGTCATAAATAATGCATTTTTCTTTAAATTCCGCACAAACACACACTTGTACCCCACTTCCAAACAATTTAGCCTGTTTTAAGTTTAAAAATGAGATTTTTACAGTGTGATAAATAGACCTTTGGTTTTATTCTCATAGGGGAGAGAAGACTGGGAGGAGGACACTCCAGGGAGCACATGCACCCCACAACTTCCAAGCAACCCCAAACTCCCAAAGATCCACAACCGAAAGATGTGCAGGAAGTTGAGGTGGAGGAAGGAGAAGTGCAGGAAGGAGAGGTGGATGACGTTGTGGATCTGGTCACCACAACAGGTCAGTATCTGACACCACAGCTTAAGGTAAGCGAGGTAGGCCTGCAGAGTTTTATTAATTTTTTTTTATGGTTTTTAGGGGATGGAAATGTTGTGAAGGATAGCACACCGTTCTCTGCTGACAGTGCCCTCCGCCTCATCCAGCAAGTGATGGAATGTAGCACGGAACTGGACCTAATTAAACAAAGAATCCATGTGATGGAACAAACATTTAAAGACATTCTCGATGTTTTGGGGAGAATTCAATAAGCCATCCAAACACATTTGTTTTTACATGTTTGTTTTTATATTTTTACTAATTTTTTGAGTAACAAAGCAGCCAAAAATTGAATATGCACACAGTGTGTGAACATGTGCTATCTGCCATCAGGGGATATCCATGTACGTCTTTTGTGGGTGCAACCCCTTCCTCGTATCAAAAGTCGGTGAACTGAGGAAGGGGATGCACCCCCAAAACACGTCCATTGATCACCCCTGATGGCAGATAGCACATGTTGACAATAGGGATCAGGATTGTAAACTTCCTATTTGCAAAAAATTAAAAATGTGTGCATATTGAATTTTTGGCTGGGCAAGGGGTGGCAGGACCCCATATTAGGACGGGCACATAGAGACATAGTTTGTGTAACTGAATGTCTCAGATTGCTCAGAGGTATCCAATGTTGTCATTTTAGAAATGCAAGTGGTATTTTTGTATTTTCATAAGCCAAAATTTGCCGGGTTGTGGCCAGGCCAACCCCAAAGTAAAAAAAAAAAAAAAAAGTGCAGAGAGTAAAATATTTGACCACAAACAACGTGTAGCTTCTTTTTATAATACTCTCTAAGCTTATTTGGTTCTTTTGTAAGGTAACATAGTGAAATTGGTTGTTATTTACTAAAGTAAAATACACTTGCCACTACAAATGCACAAAGACAAACTAGGAGACAGGAAAGAACAAATAATTAAAGGTTTAAACAAGATTTTTATTGGGATACTTAGACATAGGCTGGCATAGGAATTGCCCCCCTACCCGTGAAATACTCCATGTATTTGTCCCGAACCACACGGGCATTTTGGGGGGGCAAGCCAAGACGGGCAGATTCCAGGCCCGGAAGGGGATTTGCAGGGGAAAGTCCAGCCTCTGGCAAAACTGAGGCCATATACGAATTAGATTTTTGGCTCAGAAAGTTGTGTAGCACACAGCAGCATAACACTACATAGTTTATTTTGTAGTCCGCCAAGTGGATGGAAGTCATAAAAAGGCGGAACCGGCTGGCCATTATGCCGAAGGCATTTTCAACGACTCTTCGGGCCCTGGCCAGCCGGTAATTGAACACACTCTTCTCTGGGGTCAGGGTCCTCTGTGGAAATGGCCTCATAAGATGCCGTCCGAGTCCGAAGGCTTCATCAGCCAAGAAAGCAAAGGGGAGTCCTTCAATATTCCCTGCATCCGGTGGCAATGCAAGGTCGTCACTCTGGAGACGGAGGGCAAACTCCGTCTGGATGAAGGATCCCCCATCGGACATCCGGCCATTCTTCCCTACATCAACATAGAGGAATTCATACCGTGCTGACACCACCGCCATCAGCACAATGCTATGAAACCCCTTGTAGTTGTAGTAGTAGGACCCAGAACGGGGTGGCGGCACGATGCGGACGTGCTTCCCGTCTATGGCACCACCGCAGTTGGGGAAGTCCCACCGCGTGGCAAACTCCGATGCCACAGTCTGCCATTCCTGTGGCGTGGAAGGAAGCTGTGGAGTGAAACAAGATGAAATAATATTAGAAAAACAAAGGCATACATTACAAGCAAATTCTAAACCAAAAAATTAGAGACCAACATCAATCTAATTATACGTTTATTAAGGTGTGTAAAAAAAGTATAATGGAAGGCTCATTTATCATATTCATCACCACCTCTGATGGGCCATTACTAAATTATTTTGGGGGGGGGGAGATGTGTTTGGCCACAGGATAGCATTGCAGTGGCGGTGCGTCCAGAGTGGGCGCTGGAGCACTGTCCCCTCTCTCCTGTGCCCATCACTCAGAACAATACATAGGTTCATGCGTTGCATGAACCTATGTATTGTCTATGCCGCACACTATTCAGGTGGATGGCCTCTTGTAAAGCGACCGACATATGAATAATTGCGTCATTTAGGGGGTTAAAATTGCAGAGCAGAAACAGGTATTAAAAAAGTCTTGCAAATTACAACCTGAGGGATGTAATTGGCTTCCTCAAAGAAAAATCGGGGACGCAAGGAGGGGGCATTCCTTGTGTAAACACTGACAGGCTGCTCTGGCAATCATGTTCACCAAGTCTGTTTAATGGTAACATGATTGGCTGATGCAACATGAAGGGAAGGAGAAGACATCAAGGACAGAAGAAGGATGGCGCTGACCACAAGAAGGTAAGTGCAGGGCTGGGGGGAAACTGGCTGCATTAGAGGGGACTAAATGGCTGCATTGGAGGGGACAACTGGGGGCGTTTATTAGGCAACAGAGCAAAAAAGGAGGAAGTTTATTTCCGAAATTGGGGTTGGAACCCCCCAACATTTGGAGCAACAGGCGCCCCTGCTGGAAAAGTTAGTGAGGGGAAATATTTAGGGAGGATAAAAAAGGGGCAATCTAAAGCTTCCAACATGCATGGGGACAAAGGGGACATTCTCAGCATATTACAATCATGGTAATTAGGGAAGGATGAAAGAAATACAATACATTAGCATACATGTAATACATAAAATGTGATGTTAAGGGAGAAAACTTACCCTAATATAGTCCTCCTGCAGGACTTGTATAATAGCAGAACAGGTGTCTGGGATTATGAGGCCCAGAGCCTGGGGGGAGATGCCTGTGGTGAACTTCAAGTCCTGAAGACTTCTCCCTGTCGCCAGGTAACGCAACGTGGCGATGAGCCTCTGCTCAGCACTGATGGCTTCCCGCATAACGGTGTCCTTCCTGGTAATATAGGGGGACACCAAAGCCAACAGTTCCTGAAAAACGGGGTCAGACATCCTCAGAAAATTCCTGTAGTCCTCAGGATTATTCTCGACGATCTCCCGCAGCAGAGGCATGTGGCAGAATTGGTCCCGCTGGAGCAACCAATTCTTGGTCCATGAACTCCTCCTCACACCATTCATGGACTGGTCTTGGTCCAAAACAAGCAGACCAACACCAAGCGCACGCACAGCACGAACTCGACGACGAGAACGTCCAGGCGACATGGCTAGGAAACGGTCGTCTAATCAGAACGTACAGAACAGAACGCACTTTAGAACAGCAAGGCCTATGAATAACGAACTGAAATTCAGAAACGAACAGGCAATAACGCACTGTAAAACAGATACGACCTGCCTAGACGCCCTGAAAGTCAAGATACGAACCCACAAGCACAAACTGAACCGCAGAAAACGATCTGAAAAGTACGAAGACTGAAAAGCGCGAATCGTCTCTTCCCAAACTTTTACTTCACACGCGGTAACACGAGATCAGCAAAAGCAGCCCAAGGGGTGGCGCCAAGAAAAAAGATCTTCCCCTTTATAGTGCCGTCGTACGTGCTGGACGTGAGCGCAGAGAACCACGAGGAAATTGGAAAATGACAGTGTGTACGCATAGAAAGCTTGACGAGAAAATCGACAAGCTTAACAAGAATCTCGTCGAAAAAAACGACGTGTTTTTTACGACGAGAAAATCGGTCGTGTGTACGAGGCCTCACTGTTGAAGGTTTTACTTTTGTGTGGACATTGCATTTAATATAGACTTCCCTACCCTGACAACGAAACTAAAGAGGTAACGTGCAAACCCAAAAAACAAAAAACAAACCAGCAGCTCCTACGGGGGTAGTGCTACAGTCAGTTGATTAAAAATCATAAACCATCTATGAAAAACAGTACACCCCCCTCAAAACCAGACTATAATTTTACAGAGAAAGTACTATAGGAGATATAGAGCAGGGACCTTCAGCAGACTTAATGGACGATGTGAGCAGCTGTAAGCAGGTAGGTGGTGGTAAGCAGGAGTTGGGCACAGTGTAGTACCTGTCTGTCTCAACTGTTGCACCCAACCACTATCTATCACTAGCCAGTGGGACAGGTTACAGGCAGTACCTGAGAGGTGGTGGACAAGCAGGCTCATAACAGTGGCCCTGGCATGTACAGTGAAGCTATATACCGTTGACGCCACATGATTGTGCATACAAGAGCTGCCGTGGCTGTAGAACTTGTAAAAAATAATCCACTCTTTGAACTGTAAAAAATACTAATCCTCTCTATTACTTGTGCAGAACAGGTGGTTGGGTGGGCTGCAAAAATTATAATAGTAGGCACAGCCTATGAATTTTATCTAAAGAAGGTGCTGTAACATCAATTTCAGCTAAAGAAGGTGCAGCGGGACAGTGAATTTGATCTAACGAATGTGCTGCACTGTGAATTTGATTCAAAGAGGATGCTGAGCAGTGAAATTGATCTGAAGTGTGTGTTGTGCAGTGAAATTGAGCTGAAGAGGGTTCTGCACAATGAATGTGAGCTAATGCCGCGTACACACGACCGTTTTTAATGTCATTGAAAAAAACTGCATTTTTCTAGACGTGATTCTTCTCAAGCCTGCCTTGCCTACACACTATCGTTGAAAAAAATGTTTGAGTAAAGCGCGGTGACGTACAACACGTACGACAGCACTATAACTTCATGTTAGTAAAGTATGTTGAGAGACGATTCGCGCTTTTCAGCCTTGTGCTTTTCAGTCCGTTACAGCGTGACGAATGTGCTATCTCCATTACGAACTCTAGTTTTACCAGAAGGAGCGCTCACGTCTCATACTTGTGTAGCGGGGTCTTCAAAGTTAGTGGGATACACCTGGGGGTAGAGAGACCCAGGTGTGTAATTATGTCAGGGATTAGACCCCTTTTTCTTATTCGTGGAGGATTGGGTGGTGTAATATTCTCTTTGACCAGTGGGTGTCAGTGTACCTACTGGCTCGAGGTAGAATCACTACCACAGTGCTACCCTTCTTTGTCCCTTCCTGGAGATGGTACGGCTGGGGCGGGGAACCCGCCGTGGTGTCGATGGGAGGAGATAAAAGGGGGAGACGCCCTCGCCACGAGGTTCTTTTTTGGGAGAGATCATCTCTTCACGCACCCAGGCACCTTAGGCCTGGGTGCGGGCGGTTCAAGGTTCCGGCCTAGGCGCCCAAGGCCTGGCCGGAACGAAGATGGAGTCCATCCCGGGCACCTTCAGCCCGGGGTGAGGTACTATTAAGGAGGCCTGGGACCCGGTGACTCCGACTGGGTCCCGCGAGGGTGAAGTTGCTCCAGGGCGCCCCTTGCGAGGGGACCCGCATCTGAGGTGAGGAGGCTGGGGGGGGGGTCACCCGTCCGAAGACCCGGTGTAGCGTCAACCCGGTGACGGATGGGCCTTCAGTAACTCCCTCGGAGGACATCTTCCCCTGATATGGGCTACAGCGCAGCGGAGGAGCTTTCATCAAGATTCCTGCAACCCCTGGTCATAGCACAGGGAGTGTAGGGACTAGGAACCTGTACAGTGCCTCGACCTGCTTCCCCATCGTATCATGCCGTTGCATTTGACTGTATGTGGAGATACGCAATAAACCTGAGTTTGGACTTTGATAGGTGTATGGACTCTGTTGATGGGAACAAAGGGAGATTCCGGCACGGAAGGACTGACCCTCGTAACCAGCACACATTTGGCCCGAGGAAAAAGATTGATACTGGCCTTCACCTCACCCACATGCACGGGGAGGACATGGGCCGTAGCGCACCTCACTCTGTCGCTCGACATACCCCTAGCTAAAGAGGTCGGGGTGAGGCCGCTACACTTGATTCTGAGCATGCGCATTTTTTTTCACGTCGTTAAAGCCCATACACACCCGTTTTTCATGACGAGAAAAACGACGATGTGAAAAACGACGAGAAAAATTAGAGCACGTTCCAATTTTTTCATGGCCATTTTTCACGTCGTGAAAAATGCTCTGAAGCCCACACACGATCATTTTTAATTACCATTTAAAAAAATTGCATTTTTCTCGTCATTAAAAACGGTTGTGTGTACGCGGCATAAGAATAAATGCTGGACACTGAATTTGACCTATAGAAGGTGCTGCTGGGTAACAAATTTGAAAAAGGTGCTGTGTAGTCAATTCGAGAAAATGTGCGTGCAGCAAGGTAGTGAATTTGATCTACCGAGCAGGGAATCTGATCTCAAGAGGGTACTGTGCAGTGAAATTGTTTTCAGGAGGTTGCTGCACCTGCACAATGAATTTGTGCTAAAAAAAAGGTGCTTCTCTGTGCATTTGAGCTAAAGAATGTACAGTTGGCCAGTAAATTTGAGTGTAGCCAACCTGTCCTAAATAGGGGCTACCAGTAAAATTTAGCTTTGCTGGGTTGTAGTTAACCTGGTTGATTTGTCTTTATGATCATTTGGATTTTCTCCTAAGCCTGGTGTAGCTGTAGTTCCTCCCTTTTGCCAGAAGATGGCATTGTTACCTTTGGCGTTAATATAATGAGCTGCAGTAAAGCTAGGTTATGAATATGCATACTTCTCTTAGCCAATTAGTAGGAGTGTCATGGCCACTGGTGCATGCTGGGGAGTTTATAAATATTCGGGGAGGTCAAGTGAGCAGGGTCATCCTATCCAGACCTTGGTCTGGTGTGGGTGTGTGAGGAACCTCTGTTCTGGGTAAGGCTGAAGCCTAAGGCCTAGCCATGTGTAGCCAGGGTTGGCTATTATGCCTACAATCTAGAACAGGGATATGCAATTAGCGGACCTCCAGCTTTTGCCAAACTACAAGTCCCATGAGGCATAGCGAGACTCTGACAGCATCAAGCATGACACCCAGAGGCAGAGGCATGATGTGACTTGTAGTTTGGCAACAGCTGGAGGTCCGCTAATTGCATATCCCTGATCTAGAAGCATTTTCTGTGTTATTAATGTGGGGTTGGCTCCCTCTTGTGTTTGCTGGACTCTATGTGTCAATTTCCCTTTTCCTGTGTGAGGATTTAGAGCAAAGCTAATGGGATGTGTAGTTCAGAATGCTGAAGTGACTATACCAGCAGGACTGATCTGAACTACAATTAACAGAATGCTGAGTGAACAGAATAGTTTGCTGGGAAAGGATATAAAAGGGGCTGGCGCAGCCTATATCAGCCTCTCTCTGGATGCTGTTTGACTCTGCCAGCAGGAGGTCTGTGTGACAGAGAGTTGCTGATGACTTGCGGCCTACACACCCGGGAGCTGGACAGCTATACCCAGAGGGATCTCTGCGGACAGCATTGCTTCTTCAGTGCAGCAGACCGGAGGGTGTTCCAGGTCATCCAAAGCTGCCTGCAATTCAGATACCAGTGGGCTGCAGCTTGGCGTGGCGGACGCCATTACCTACAGCCAAGATACAGAGAGAGAGAGTTCCCGGCTGGAGTCTTCTCATCATCCGCATCGTTGCCAACTTTATCTGAGTTCCAGATTGGTGAGCGGGCATAGCCCATGTCATAGTTAAAAGAAGTATGGATTTTCGTTTTTTTAGATTCATACTTACCTCGGTGAATGGAGCATCAGACCGATGCTCCATCTGTCCCCCGGTGTCCCTGCACTGAGAACCGAGCCACCGAACATCGCCATTGGCTCGGTTCTCACAGATCCCCGAGAGGAAAGCTGCTGACTGTCAGTCAGCGTCTTTCCTCTTTGCTTCTCCACTCTCATTGGAGCGCTGAGCAGTGGAGGGGCGGGGAGAGGCTGTCTCAGCGTCTCAGCGGCTTGCTGAGACGCTGAGACTGCCATTAATCAGGACAGCTGGCGGATCCCGACTAGGAAGTCGTGATGACGCGCTGCCCCGACTGATGGCAGTGACTTCAGGGGAGAGCGGTCTTTAGACCGCTCTTCGCTGAAAACGGGTCACAGGAGTGCAAAACGAATTGCACTCCTGTGACCCAGAGGAGAAGCCCAGCCTAAAAAGCTCAGGCTGGACTTCTGCTTTAACCAGTTGTCTACCGCCCACCGTCAAATGATGGCGGGTGGAAGACTCTCTTGTTCTGACAGGACGTCATATGACGTCCTGCCTTTAAAAGCAGCTAGGGGGCGCGCGCGCCCGCCGCGTCGCTGGGGACCCAATGCGCGTGCCCGGCGACCGCGATGGCCGCCGGGCACCTGCGATTGCCCAGTAACTGAGAAGGACAGTGGATCTGTGTGTGTAAACACACAGATCCACGTCCTGTCAGGGAGAGGAGACCGATGGTGTGTCCCTTGTACATAGGGACAACCATCAGTCACCTCCCCCAGTCAGTCCCCTCCCCCCACAGTTAGAACACATCTAGGAAACACATTTAACCCCTTCCTCGCCCCCTAGTGTTAACCCCTTCCTTGACAGTCACATTTATACAGTAATCAATGCATTTTTATAGCAGGGATAGCTGTATAAATGTGAATGGTCCCAAAAATGTGTCAAAAGTGTCCGATGTGTCCGCCGCAATATCGCAGTCACAATGAAAATCGCAGATCGCCGCCATTACTAGTAAAAAAAATAATAAAAAATGCTATAAATCTATCCCCTATTTTGTAGACGCTATAACTTTTGCGCAAACCAATCAATATACGCTTATTGCGATTTTTTTTACCAAAAATATGTAGAAGAATACGTATCGGCCTAAACTGAGGGAAAAAAAAAAATGGATATTTATTATAGCAAAAAGTAAAAAATTGTGTTTTTTTTTAAACTTGACTCTCTTCTTTTGTTTATAGCACAAAAAATGAAAACCGCAGAGATGATCAAATACCACCAAAAGAAAGCTCTATTTGTGGGGGAAAAAAGGACACAAATTTCGTTTGGGAGCCACGTCGTACGACCGCGCAATTGTCATTCAAAGTGTGACAGCGCTGAATGCTGAAAAATGGCTTGGGCAGGAAGAGGGTTTTCGTGCCCGGTAGGCAGGTGGTTAAGGACACTGCTTTCAGACATCACTCACACAGTTCAGCTGGTGGTACATGTAGTCCCACAGAAGTTAAATCTTATGTTATAACGAACACTGAAAGCAGACATCTATGCGGAGTTCACATTACTGATTCTAGTATCTATATTGGATAACTCTTTTAGGATTATAAAGAAAGAAGATAATATACAACAAGGATAAACCAAAGCCCTGCTAAATTTGCAATCCAGGATTACTTTTTTTACAGCATAAAGAGGCTAGCTGAAGACATCTGGATTTTAAGGAATACCCTTTTACCTTTTTATTATCCTCTTTCTCCTCATCTGTCTTAATTGCATTGGACTGCGTTTAAAAAAGGGCGCCATCCTGTTTGAATATAATAGTTTGCATATTGTTTTTTTCCATATTGTACAGGATTTACTGTCCTGTGAGTTGAGGAAGCAGAAGGGAGAAACCTGACACAGAAGACGTAGTGTCAGTTATCTACCCTGTTGTTAGAATGAGGGGGGGGCTAGCCTGGTGTGAGACAGGCCAAAGGGGGTTACTATTGGCAACAAATATAACGATCGAACTGGAATTATTCGAAATGCAATGAATTTATTCCTATATCAAAGTTAAATATGTATCAAAAATTTCATGTCACGTGACGTTGCCAGGCGTGAAGTGAGCGTGGAGTGAGCGGAGGTCGTGGAGGCGCTACGGAGCCTGTGATTTGTCAGCGGTAACGAGCGCAAGTACTCCCCGATTACAGGAGTTTAGAAAAGCGACAAAGTCTGCTGGACACCGCCGTCACTAGTGAAGCACTCTAGCAGAGGCTGTGGACTGCCTCCCCCTCCCTGGTTACAACGCGGTGAGGATGTGTGAACAGCCCCAGCAAGCAGCTGTGTATGTATAAATATCAGCCATCACTGACATCAATACCCGAAGGTACAGTGGTAACTGGTAAGGTATGATCAGGCACAACTGTTTAAACTTACTGCTCATCAATCCAACTGTCACAAGTCATGCTTTTGCGGTGTATACCACAACTGGCTGTGTGCTGGATGTATTCAGTGTGATTTAACACCTGCTTGCAGTGATCTATGAAGTCACCTTTACAGTGACTCCCAAAATAACCTGTGACTCTGACATGTATATGAGGGACTAAAAAGGACTAAAAAGGACTGAGATCTCTGGAGACTTAGAAGCTTCATTTAACAAGTGGCCAACTGAAATTGAATTTCCAGTACTGTTGGCCTTCATGGACCAAAAAATCAGCGCTCCTTCCTACACATAAGGATACAATACACAAAGCGTTACTACTAGCAACTCTTTATACTAAGTGATCACATGATTGACATGACTTACCCTCCTGAAAGTGCTAATATAGTGTGTTCCTCTCTCCCTTCCCACGCTTGGATTAGTCCATAGTTAGCCACCTAATAATTGGCCTCAATAAGAGAATAACTCTTTTCCCACAAAGTAATTTTCATTCCAATTGGAATTGTGTGCTGACTTTCGAAGATACAGATCAATTTATAATTAATATGTTAAATATTTCTTTCAACTACAGTCTTGAATATATTAGTACAAGGATTTATTTACTTTCTATCTCATTTAAGTCCTTATAATTTTCATTAGGATATATTCTGTAGACCCTATTATTTGTTATTTTTCTATATTTGTAATAATTGGACAAATATCAACAACATGTATTACATATGATCTGTATGTGACTAATATATATGTCCAATAAAATACTTTGACAAGGAATTGTGTGCTGACATGGGCTAATTTAGTACGTCTGGACAAGTACAGTGTTTATGTCTTGTTATTTGTGTGTCCTGTTCGTCAATTGCACATGGCAATCCATTTTCTTGCACGATGCCATTTCATTAGTTTTTATAACTGCACTTTTTCTAACATGAAATTTTTGATACATATTTAACTTTGATATAGGAATAAATTCATTGCATTTCGAATAATTCCAGGTTGATTGTTATATTTGTTGCCAATAGTAACCCCCTTCGGCCTGTCTCACACCAGGCTACCCCCCCCCCCCTTCTTTCTATATGCTGTATGGTTACGGCAACAACACCTCACAACGTTCTACCACAGGTTACTTCATATAACTGACTGTGTATTAGTGGTATATCAGCTTGCTCCTCCTTTCCTTTACCCCTTTCTTTTTCTTCTCTTCCCTGCTGTTAACATGTTTACATAGGTTTCTGTGATTGGGTTAATATTTGTGTTAATTTACAACAAAGGGAACTTTGCATTATTATATTGTTTCTTTGATAATTATAGATAAAATAGTTGTGTAGGAGTGTTTCTTACTAACTGTCAAAGTTGACATATACTTATTTTGTGTTCTAATTGATACAGTAAACATATTTGAACTGTTTCTTTAAACTGTGTGAGTCTCTATTTACTACTACAGTTGGTAAGATGACAGAACCCAGGGTGTCAGAGGTAATGGAGGATTTGCAGAGTTGAGGTAGTCAATGGGGTACAGAGTCAATTAGCAGGCCTCACGAGGGTACCGCTACATTTGGAGGTCCCACCGAGATACCCCATCTGGGACGCTCGAGCAAGTCAGGTGACGTGTCCAGGGTAGAAGAGAATATGGATCCGGTTACCACCACTGACTGGGGCTGAGAACATGGGAGCCAGTTGGAGCTAACCACAGTTCTGAAACTTCCAGGAGTCCGGTGGTTCGACAAGGAGGTGTGACAATTGATGAGGAAGGCTGTCCCAGAACAAGGGTCTTACCTTTTAGACTTAAAATGTGAGTATGATGATGACTGCACGTCTGTTCTCTTGGAATGGAGGGAGAGTATTTCTGCTGGATTGGGGACAGAAAAAGAAGGGGATGATCAGAGAAGACAAGCTCAAACAGCATTTTTAACCACTGCAGAGAATTAGGTTAGGTTCCACAGTGAGTATAACAAGCATGCTTTACTGCATATACAGACTGATTTTTCTGTTGTGGGTTTAGTAACACTTTAAAGTCTGTATTTAAACGTATTTCCAATTACTAATTACACTATCAAAGTGTGGCCATGGAAGAAGATGTGACTGTCTTTGTGGCTCATCCTTGAATCTCAATGTAAAATGCCTTAATATGGAGGACAGAGTCTCTACTATGGGGACCAGAGTATACAGCAGGAATAGATAAAAAACACAAGAATAATAAGATCCACGGCTTGCTTCTTCATCCTGAATATTAGGTAATCCCAGTGGACATAATATTATTTGAAAAAGAAGCTAGTAGAGCGTAGAGAGAAGTACCGTATTTATCGGCGTATAACACGCACCGGCGTATAACACGCACCCCAAGTTTAGGAGGAAATTTTAGGGAAAAAAACTTTTAGCAGGGAAGTTTAAGGAAAAATAACTTTTAAATGCAGCCTTGTCAGTGTCCATTGCAGCCTTGTCACAGTGCAGCCTTGTCAGTGTCCATTGCAGCCTTGTCACAGTGCAGCCTTGTCAGTGTCCATTGCAGCCTTGTCACAGTGCAGCCTTGTCAGTGTCCATTGCAGCCTTGCCCCAGAGTCCATTTCAGCCTTGCCCCAGAGTCGCCGTGCAGCCTTGCCCCAGTGTCGCCGTGCAGCCTTGCCCCCAGTGTCGCCGTGCAGCCTTGCCCCCAGTGTCGCCGTGCATCATTTTAAAATTGGCGCCGAGACTGTGCGAACGCCGGGGACGCAGGGACTGGGCGGAGCCGCCGCCGAGATACACATAGCCGAGTGTACTCGGCTATACTCGGCTTTTCTCGGCTCCGCTCACAGTCACTCCGAGTCCCGCCCTATGATGGACATAACACAGGTCCAATGGCGGGACTGGGCGTGACTGTGAGCGGAGCCGAGAAAAGCCAAGTATAGCCGAGTACATTCGGCTATGTGTATCTCGCTCCGCTCACAGTCAGCGGAGACAGCTCAGGGATGACAGTATCGGCGTATAACACGCACCCACGATTTTCCCCTGAATTTCAGGGGAAAAAAGTGCGTGTTATACGCCGATAAATACGGTAATTGTATATCTATATGTAGGAGTAAAATGCATGTATTATTGCTTAGTCTCAAGGGATATTATCTCACCTTAGGAATTGGTGTACCTGAAGCCTGGTTTATATAACTGTCTTAGTGTACTCTTCAAGTCTTCAGACTTAAGGGAATTGGCATCAAATGTATGTAGAGCAATTTTTACATCAGCTATTAGGAGCTGTACTGTGTCTTCCAGTTCGCTAATGCTGCCTTCATATCATAGCAAGGAGATGACTTCCCTGACCCCCTGTACCTGAGTAGTAAGACTGTGCAGGAAAGCATTGCATTGTTGTACAGTAGACAAAACGTCATTTAATGTGGGTTCAGGACAGTTCCCCTTATCACTGCAGTCTGTACGAGGCTTAGAAGGGAGATTAGGTGTACTTACAGTGCACTGTTCATGTCTTGACCCAGGTGTTTGGAGTTGTTGTGGCCTGGCCCCCTTATTGGTTGTTAAGGCTCCAAAGCAGCTGCAGCAACAGTAAGGGTTTCCGAGTGGTCTGACAAGGGGTCTATTGTGTGCCTAATGTAGCCCTCTCTTTAGATGTCTACCTGGCAGTAGTAATGTTGTGTAGCGGGCAGCACATGCATTCTTTAGCCCATTCCTACGTGGACTCGGGAGTAGTGACCTTGACTTAGCAGTATATTATATTATGGGCACTGGGCTCCTTAAGGGAACTAGCATACACTCTCTCCTATGTGTGAGGATACCTACAGAGAGGGTGGCCCATCCTGGTTTAACTGGTACCTGTTGACAGTCCTCTGCACACCCGCCTCAGGCCTTATATACCAAAAGGACCCTACTTTCCGTCTTGGGTACAAGTTTTGTTTCCCAAAAACATCCCCATATAGAAGATAGAGGAAGGAGTAGTCCATACCAGGACTGTCTTTTTAAGGGTTTACTGAATCAATAGAAACAAAGATATTTACACACTTCAGCCATCTCTTGAAGGAGGCAGCACCCACTTGTTCAGACAGGCGGCTGCCCCACAGTGGATCTCTTTTCAAACAATGGTACGGGAGTGGCTGGCAGGCATTCAGGAGGTAAAACTGCTGCCACCTAAATACTTATTTTTTTGACAGCTCAATGGGGCTTTTGTATGGGAATAATAAACCGCAAGCCTAGCATTTGGCTTGTGGTTGCGATGCCAGGGCCATTGTGGCATCTGTACGACCTTGTCCAGCCGCTGTTGCAGCTTAAAGTGACACAAAACTCACAAAATAAAATAAATATAACTAGAATGTACCTTCTGTCTCTCTCTTTCTTTGTTTTATCTCTCAAATGCAAGCCTTTTTTTGCTGTTCTTGGACTTCCTGTTTTAGGATGGCTATGTTCGTTCTCCATGCCCCCTGGTGTAGTCACTCTTTCCTGCTTGCCCCTGGCCCAAGATGGACTACACATCTATGTGCAGATACATAGAGAGGAGGGGGGGCTAAACACCCCCCCCCCGGTTCGGTTCGCACCAGAACTCCCAACATTGCAAAAGTTTGGACCCAAACTCCGAACCCCATTGAAGTCTAAGGGCCACAAACTTGAAAAATCAAAAGTCCTAATTTTGAAGGCTTATATGCAAGTTATTGGTCATAAAAAGGGTATGGGGCCCCGGGTACTGCCATGGGGGACATGTATCAATGCAAAGAAAAACTTTTAAAAAAGATTGTTTTTAAAGGAGCAGTTATTTTAATGATGCTTAAAGTGAAATAATAAAAATGAAAAATTACTTTAAATATAGTGCCTGGGGGTCCTTTACAGTGCCTGTAAAGTGGCACATTTTTACCTTGTATAGAACCTGCTGCAGCAAAACTGACATTTGTAACCAAAAAAAAATGACATTTAAATTGCCGGCAATACAATACCATTGCCGGCAGTAGAAAAATGTGAAAACAAAAACAGTGTGGGTGTCCCCCCCAATCCATACCAGGTCCTTTAGGTCTGGTATGGACTTTAGGGGAACCCCACGCCAAACTTAAAAAAAAAAACGATGTGGGGTCTCCCCCAAAATCCATACCAAGCCCTTATCTGAGTACGCAGCCTGGCAGGCCAAAAAAAGGGTTGGGAAAGCGACTGCCCCACCCCCTCCTGAACCATACCAGGCCACATGTCTTTAACATGGGGGTGCTTTGGGTGAGGGGGACTCTGCCGCCCCCACCCTAAAGCACCTTGTCCCCACGTTGATAGGAACAAGGGCCTCTTACCGACAACCCTGGGCCCCCAGATCTCGCCTCCCCATGTGAATGAGTATGGGGTACATAGCCATACCCCTACCCATTCACCAAAAAAGTGTCAAATAGAAATAAAAACACACACACACAGTTTTTTGACAATTCCTTTTTTTTTAAAACAATGTCCCTCGATGTAGATCCTTTGTCAATCATGACGCCGAAGGCAACCGCCATACCTGAAAAAAGTTTTAAAGGTTACAAATATAGTACCAGTTTTGAAAGACAATCAATTAACCCAAGTTTGCTCAGGAAATCTTTATTCAGTTACTCATAGCTATTAGAATCATTTACTATTTGGATTTCTACTTCTCTTTAGGTTGAACACATAATTGTTAATTAATTGCTTTAACTTTTCACACTTCTTTATATCCTAATCAACACTATATTTGTAACCACATATGAATATTATATAATAATTCTGAATTGTATAATGTACAGTACTTAATTTATCGTATTTAACTTACTGTACTTAATAAAAAAATTTTGACAAGGAAAAAAGTTTTTAAAAAACGCTCCGCCTGTAATGAAGGCTAACCGCCTACTGCAGGCTCCACCATATGACAGTTCTTATATAGGTAAGGGGCAGAGCCACCTGGCGACGTCACCTGATAGCTCCCCCTTGTGGAGCAGGCAGATGGCGATTAGCCTTTGTCGCGGGCGGAGCATTCATTTTTATTTTTTCAGGTCTGGCGGTGGCAGCAGCATCGTGATCGACAATGGATCTACATCGGGGGGACATTGTTTTTTTTTTCATTTTAATAAAGGAATTATTATTATTTATTTTGTGTGGAGGGGGCCTGGAATGGATTGGAGGGGGGCCCCTACACCATTTTAAAAAACATTTTTGTAATGCCGGCAATGGTACTGTATTGCCAGAAATTTAAATGTCATTTTTTTTTCCTTTAGAAATGTCAGTTTTGCTGACAGAAATTTGACAGAAGTTTTACAGAAGTTTCTGTACGGTACAGATGTGCCACTTTACAGGCAGATTAAGGGGACCCCCCAGGCACTATATTTAAAGGAATTTTTCATTTTTATTGTTTAACTTTAAGCATCGTTAAAATCACTGCCCCTTTAAAAATTATATTTTTTGCATTGATAGCTTATAAAATTGTTTAAAAAAAGCCCACCCTTCATGCATACCTGGCCCTATGGGGCCACGTCAAAACTGAAAATGGCAGTACCCCCTAAAAGCCATACCAGACCCTTAGGTGTTGAGGGCATGTGGCCTGTTATGGTTCAGGGGGGGGGGGCGCTTGCTGGTCTACCCCCTATTCTGCCCTGCCAGGCTGCATGTTCGGATAAGGGTCTGGTATGGATTAGGGGGGGGGGGGCCATGGCGTTTTTTTTTTTTTTAATCCATACCAGACCCGAAGCGGATTGGGGCGGGACCCCCCAGGCTGTTTTTTTTTTTTCACTTTTTTCAATTGCTGGCAATGTTTTTTTTTTTTTTTCATTCAGCTGTCAGCGGGGAAGCCCATTGACAGGTATTCACTGTGCCCTGATTGGGCAAAGCTTTGCCCAATCAGGGCTTAGAATGCACTGTGCAGCGTTCAGCGGGCGAACATCCCACAAATTCGGGTATTTGTCAAATGGGTGAACAGGTGATGTTCAGGCTGAACTTTTGCTTGGCCCGAACCGTTTGCCAAACTTTAATAATAAGAACTAGGGATGAGCCGAACACCCCCCCGGTTCGGTTCGCACCAGAACCTGCGAACGGACCGAAAGTTTGCGCGAACTTTAGAACCCCGTTAAAGTCTATGGGACTCGAATGTTCGAAATCAAAAGTGCTAATTATAAAGGCTAATATGCAAGTTATTGTACTAAAAAAGGGTTTGGGGTCCCGGGTCCTGCCCCAGGGGACATGTATCAATGCAAAAAAAAGTTTTAAAAATGGCAGTTTTTTCGGGAGCAGTGATTTTAATGATGCTTAAAGGGGAAAAAAAAAAGTGAAATATTCCTTTAAATATCGTATCTGGGGGGTGTCTATAGTATGCCTGTGAAGTGGCACATGTTTCCTGTGTTTAGAACTGTCCCGGCACAAAATGACATTTCTAAAGGAAAAAAAGTAATTTAAAACTGCTTGTGGCTTTAATGTAATGATGTCTGGTCCCGGCAATATGTCTGAAAATCATTGCGAAAAATGGCTTGGGTACCCCCCCCCCCCAGCCCATTACCAGCCCCTTTGGGTGCTGTATGGATATTAAGGGGAATCCAGCACCCAAATTAAAAAAGGAAAGGCATTGGGCCCCCAGGCCCTATATACTCTGAACAGCAGTATACAGGCGGTGCAAACAAGACAGGGACTGTAGGTTTGTTGTTACGTAGAATCTGTTTGTAATTTGGAACGGGTACATTTTTAAAGTGTAGCTCCAGCCAAAAAATCTATTTTTAAGAAACATAGGGAAGGGTTAGCACCCCTGTAACATTTGTTTTGCTGTCTGTGCACCTGTTCAGAACATTTCACCTCACTTTCCGTCCCAATGACAAATGTTTTTTGAAAATTTGGGGTTTTTAGTGAAACAAGGATTGGTGATAAAGCATCAGTGGAGAGGAGACACGTTTTTCCCATATTAACTTTTACAGGAGAGAATTTCCCTTCCTAGGGGTAGATTTCCTCTCACTTCCTGTTGTCTCCTTCCGTTTGCAAGTAGGAGTCGTTTGTAAGTTGGATGTTTGAAAGTAGGGGCCTGCCGTATATACTCTGCAGAAATTTGGCCCTTAGGTGTTGGTGTTGCCACAACACTGTAAGCCCTCACAGTTACTCTTGGTGGGCGCTGGAACGCCCTGCTGTGAACTATTATATCAAGAATTGTAATTACATGCCATTGTTGAACAGTGGTAGGAAGAATTGGGCCTTTGGTGGTAGTGCTGGTGCCACAACACTAAGTCCTCACAGTTACTCTTGGTGGGCGCAGGAATGGGCCCAGCTGTGAAATATTAGATCAAGAATTGTAATTACATACCCCTGTTGAACAGGGCCATAAAAATTGTGCCTTAGGCACTGGTGCCACAACACTGCAACCCCTCACAGATACTCTAGTTGGAGCGCAGGAATGAGCCCTGCTGCAAAGTATTGCATTAAAAATTGTAATTACACGCCCCTGTTAAACAGGGGCTGAAAAATTGGGCCTTAGCCACTGGTGGCGGTGCCCAGAAACAAAAATTTTCTTACATGCTATCAGCATGATCATTGAGGAGGAAGAGGATAGTCACTCAGCATAACAGGATAGTCACTCTGCATCAGCATAGGCAGTCTTGAAGGGATCTGACATTTCAAAGAAAATTGTTCTGTTACATCAGCATCAGGTGCTTGGTAGCTGGTGGTGATCCAAGACTGATTCATTTTTATGAAGGTCAGTCGATCGACCGAGTCGGTGGACAGGCGCACCCTGTGATCAGTTACAAAGCCTCCAGCAGCACTGAATGTGCGTTCTGAAAGAACGCTGGATGCAGGACAGGCCAGTAGCTCAATTGCATACTGTGCAAGCTCTGGCCAGTGATCCATCCTCAAGACCCAGTAACCCAGAGGATTTTCGGTGGGAAAGGTGTCCAAGTCTGATTTTGCCCCTAGGTATTCCTGCACCATGTAAACCAGACGCTGGCAATGGTTGCTGGAACCGATCATACCTTGGGGCTGCGGACTAAAAAATTGTCTGAACGCATTGGTCAGACGGCCACCTTCTCCACCGCTCCTTCTTTGACTGACCGAAGCCTCAGCAACACGTTGTCCAGGACAAGGAATTTGTAACTTCCCAGTCTCTGGGAACACTTTGCACAGACCTTTCTGCAAGACCTCCCGAAAAGATGCTTCATCCTCTGCTCCCTCTGCGACGGCAAGATAAGGTCCGCAACCTTACCCTTGTAACGTGGATCAAGGAGGGTTGCCAGCCAGTAATGATCCCTCTCCTTGATAGCACGAATACGAGGATCCTTCCGCAGGCTTTGCAGGATCAGGGAGGCCATGCAGCATAGGTTTGCTGAGGCATTTGGTCCGAAGTCCTCTGGGTCACTCAGGACGACATGATCCGCAGCCACCTCCTCCCAGCCACGTACAAGTCCATGGGTGTCTTGGGACTGTAATTGATCCCTTGAAGACTGCTGCTGATGCTGAGTGCTAGGCTCCACCTCCATGCTGACACAATCCTCCTCCTCCTCTTCCTGTGTAATAGGCGGGCCAGCAGGAACACTGTCTATATAAAGGGGGCCTTGAGAGGTAAGGAAGTCCTCCTCTTCCACCCTCTGTTCTGCCTCAAGTGCCCTGTCCATTATTCCATGCAGCGTGTGCTCCAACAGGTGGACAAGAGGGACAGTGTCACTGATGCATGCACTGTCACTGCTCACCATCCTCGTGGCCTCCTCAAATGGCACCAGGACAGTGCATGCATCCCTGATCATGGCCCACTGGGAAAAAAATCCGAGCTCCCCTGACCCTGTCCTGGTGCCATATTGCAACAGATACTCATTGATGGCCCTCTGCTGCGTGTGCAGCCGCTGCAGCATGGCCAACATAGAGTTCCACATGGTGGGCATGTCACAGATTAGGCGGTTCTTGGGCAGGTTGTATTCCTTTTGCAGGTCAGCCAGCCAAGCACTGGCATTATATGACCGTCGGAGATGCCCACAGAGTTTCCTGGCCTGCTTCAGGACCTCCTCTAAGCCCGGGTACCTGCCCAAGAACCGCTGCACCACCAAGTTAAGGACATGAGCCAAACAGGGCACATGGGTCAGTTGTCCCTGTCAGAGGGCGGAGAGGAGGTTGGTGCCATTGTCGCAAACCACCTTTCCTGGCTTAAGCTGGCATGGCATCAACCACCTCTGAGCCTGCCCCTGCAGAGCTGACAGAATCTCTGCCCCAGTGTGGCTCCTGTCCCCCAAGCACACTACCTCAAGCACCGCATGGCATCTTTTTGCCTGCGTACTTGCGTAGCCCCTTGAACGCCTACGGAGCACCGCTGGTTCCGAGGACAAAGCACAGGAAGAGGCCATGGAGGAAGAAAAAGAGGAGGGGGTGGAGGAGAGAGGTGTGTCAGAATCACCAGTAGTAGCATTTTGGAGGCGTGGTTGCGGAACAACCTCCAACACTACTTCAGCTTGTCCTGCATCCTTCCCAGCTGCCAGCAGAGTCACCCAATGCGCCGTGAAAGATAGGTTATGTCCCTGTCCATGCCTGCTGGACCATGAGTCAGCGGTAATATGCACCTTACCGCTGGCCGCCCTGTCCAGCGAGGCCAAGACATTGCCTTCCACATGCCGGTAGAGAGCCGGAATCGCCTTCCGTGAGAAAAGGTGGCGTTTGGGAACCTGCCACTGAGGAACCGCACATTCCACAAACTCACGGAAGGGGGCAGAGTCTACCAACTGAAAAGGCAGCAGTTGAAGTGCTAGCAATTAAGCCAAGCTAGCATTCAACCGCTGGGCATGTGGATGGCTGGGAGCAAACTTGTTTTGGCGGTGCAGCAGCTGGGGCAGGGAAATTTGCCTTGTACAATCTGACGTCGGTGTACCGATAGCAGATTGCCCGCAAGTACTTGGCTGTGACACACCTAATTCTACACCTTCATTCCTCTCAGTGCAGGTTTCAGAGAGGACTGAAGGTATAGTGGGGTTGGAGATCCCAGCTGATGCGGAGCAAGGAGAGGTCCACTTTGTTCTTTGGTGTGGGTCTTTTTTGTATGCTTGCAAACGGACTGCATGGCAGGTCGACATATGTCTGGTCAAGCACGTGGTGCCCAAGCGGCTCATGTTTTGGCCGCGCGAGATACGCTTCAGACATATGTTGCAAATAGCAACGGTGCGATCTGCTGCACACGTCTCAAAAAAGGCCCACATCGAAGAACTTTTGGAATAACGCGCAGAGACAGCAGCGCCCTGAACATGCGGAACACTGCGATGTGATGCAGTCAGTGTGCTGCCCTTAAGCTGGCCCCTGGAGGGCATCCTGCCTTGTTGGAGATGTGCCTCCTCCTCCTCCTTCTCTCTCCTATCAGGCACCCACGTGGAGTCAGTGACCTCATCATCCCCTCCCTCCTCATCACTGGAGCAAATCTGGCAGTATGCTGCAGCTGGGGGAACATGACTGCCAGATTGCTGTCCTTGTTGGGCACCCCCTCTCTCTGGGCTCACGTTACTGCCTTCCTCTAGCTGGGTACCATCATCGGAGCCTTCAAAACGCTGGGCATCCTCCTGAAGCATGTACCCAACACTAGTGATGAGCCGAACACCCCCGGGTTCGGTTCGCACCAGAACCCGCGAACGGATCGAAAGTTCGTACGAACATTAGAACCCTATTAAATACAATGGATGCGAACGTTCAAATTCTAAAGTGCTAATTATAACAACTATTATGCATGTTATTGTCCTAAAAAGGGTTTGGGAACCCGGGTTCTGCACCAGGGGACATGTATCAATGCAAAAAGAAGTTTTAAAAACGGTCGTTTTTCGGGAGCAGTCATTTTAACCACTTAACGACCGCCCACCGCCGATTTACGTCGGCAGAATGGCACGGACAGGCAGAATCACGTAGATCTACGTGACTGCCTTTGTACAGTTGGGGGGTCCATCCGGACCCCCCTATTGTGCCGTGAGCGGTCGTTACTTCACCGGGAGCGATCCCAGATGAGGGGGCGGCCTTTCGATTCCGGCCCCCCCCTCGCGATCGCTCCCGGCGAATGGAAATGCCCCCTCTGTCTGTGTCAGACAGAGGAAGCAGGAGGAAGTGATGTCATCTCCTGTGCGGCGCTCACATATACCGAGCGCCGTACAAGAGAAGACATCAGGTCAGTGAGCACAACACTACACTGACACCAGGACACATAGGAACACTAATCGCCCCCCCCAGGACCCCCAGACCCCCCCAGATCACCCCCCAGATCACCCCCCAGCCCCCAGTCACAGTGTCACTGATTGCAGTGACCATTTATTTAGTGATCACTGCAATCAGTGACATTTGTGACTGTGAAAGTGTCACTAAAGTTTAGTTTTAGGTCCAGTGTAGCCCCCTAACCCCCCCTAATAAAGGTTTAACCCCCTGATCACCCCCCAGATAACCCTTTCACCCCCTATCACCGCTGTCGCTATGCGATCATTTTTCTGATGGCTGTCTTAGCATCAGTGATGGCGATCGGTAGCCAGTAATTTTTTTTAGGTTCGCCGCAGGTTTTTATAGCGTCGGGTACCCCAATATATTATCTAATAAAGGTTCAACCCCCTTGATCGCCCCCCAGGTAACCCTTTCACCCCCTATCACCGCTGTCGCTAATCGATCGTTTTTCTGATGCTGTCTTAGCATCAGTGATGGCGATCGGTAGCCAGTAATTTTTTTTAGGTTCGCCGCAGGTTTTTATAGCGTCAGGTACCCCAATATATTATCTAATAAAGGTTAAACCCCCTTGATCGCCCCCCAGGTAACCCTTTCACCCCCTATCACCGCTGTCGCTATGCGATCATTTTTCTGATGGCTGTCTTAGCATCAGTGATGGCGATCGGTAGCCAGTAATTTTTTTTAGGTTCGCCGCAGGTTTTTATAGCGTCGGGTACCCCAATATATTATCTAATAAAGGTTTAACCCCCTTGATCGCCCCCCAGGTAACCCTTTCACCCCCTATCACCGCTGTCGCTAATCGATCGTTTTTCTGATGCTGTCTTAGCATCAGTGATGGCGATCGGTAGCCAGTAATTTTTTTTAGGTTCGCCGCAGGTTTTTATAGCGTCAGGTACCCCAATATATTATCTAATAAAGGTTAAACCCCCTTGATCGCCCCCCAGGTAACCCTTTCACCCCCTATCACCGCTGTCGCTATGCGATCATTTTTCTGATGGCTGTCTTAGCATCAGTGATGGCGATCGGTAGCCAGTAATTTTTTTTAGGTTCGCCGCAGGTTTTTATAGCGTCGGGTACCCCAATATATTATCTAATAAAGGTTTAACCCCCTTGATCGCCCCCCAGGTAACCCTTTCACCCCCTATCACCACTGTCACTAAGCGATCGTTTTTCTGATCGCTGTCTTCGTGTCGGTGATGCCAATCGGTAGCCAGTCATTTTTTTTAGGTTCGCCGCAGGTTTTTATAGCGTCAGGTACCCCCAAATATGATCTAATAAAGGTTTTAACCCCCTAATTGCCCCTAGTTAACCCTTTCACCAGTGATCACCATATAAGTGTTACGGGTGACGCTGGTTAGTTAGTTTGCTTTTTATAGTGTCAGGGCACCCGCCGTATATAACCCAATAAAGGTTTAACCCCCTGATCGCCCGGTGGGTGATATCAATTAGGTTTTAGCGTCAGAGAGGGTCTGCGTCACACCCCAGGCAGCGTCAGGTTAGTGCCAGTAACGCTAACACCCACGCGTAAAGCATACACCCCCCTTAGTGGTATAGTATCTGAACAGATCAATATCTGATCTGATCAGATCTATACCAGCGGTTTAGGGTTCCCAAAAACGCAGTGTTAGCGGGATCAGCCCAGATACCTGCTAGCACCTGCGTTTTGCCCCTCCGTCCAGCCCAGGCCACCCAAGTGCAGTATCGATCGATCACTGTCACTTACAAAACACAACACACATAACTGCAGCGTTCGCAGAGACAGGCCTGATCCCTGCGACTCCAGTGCTGTAGGAGGTGATTTCACCACCACAGTTAAAAAAAAAAAAGCATATATGCCGAAGCATGGGGGCAGCAGGGGCAGCAGGGCGGAGGAGCAATTTTGCTCCTAATGCCGCATACATACGGTCGAAATTCCGACGGAGGCTTGCCCGTGGAAACGTTTGACCATGTGTGTGCGGCATAACTTTTTTGCGGGAGGATGCCCCCATGCTTCGGCATATATAAATGGTGCATGTATGCCCATCATTAGAAGTGGGTGGATGAAGGGCGGTATTCTAATGGTGGGCATACCCACCAATCAATCTCTTTTTTCGTTCAGCCAACAGGCTGCATGAAAAAAAAAGATTACAATACATGTCCAACAAGGACCAGCAACGTACTGGTATGTTGCTGGACTTTGAATGGTTATACCAGATTGATGCCTGCGGGTTTAGGCATCATCTTGGTATCATTCTTTTCAGCCAGCGGCCGGCTTTCATGTAAAAGCAATCACAGCGGCTAATTAGCCTCTGGACTGCTTTTACAAGCAGTGGGAGGGAATGTCCCCCCCCGGATATAAAAAGCGCCATTGGGAAATTGGGAAAGCATTTTATCACACCGATCTTGGTGTGGTCAGATGCTTTGAGGGCAGAGGAAAGATCTAGGGTCTAGAAGACCCCAGTTTTTTCAAAAAAAGAGTACCTGTCACTACCTATTGCTATCATAGGGGATATTTACATTCCCTGAGATAACAATAAAAATTATAAAAAAAAAATATATGTAAGGAACAATTTAAAAATAAAATAAAAAAGCAAAATTAATAATAAAAAAAAAAAAAAAAAAAAAAAAAGCACCCCTGTCCTGCCCTGCTCTTGCCCAATGGCGAACGCAAGCGTCGGTCTGGCGTCATATGTAAACAGCAATTGCACCATGCATGTGAGGTATCACCGCGAAGGTCAGATCGAGGGCAGTCATTTTAGCAGTAGACCTCCTCTGTAAATCTAACGGGGTAATCTGTAAAGGCTTTTAAAGGCTTTTAAAAATGTATGTAGTTTGTCGCCAATGCGCGTTTGTGCGAAATTTTAAAGCATGTCGTGTTTGGTATCTATGTACTCGGCCTAAGATCATCTTTATTATTTCATCAAACATTTGGGCAATATAGTGTGTTTTAGTGCATTAAAATTAAAAAAAGTGTATTTTTTCCCCAAAAAATGCGTTTGAAAAATCGCTGCGCAAATACTGTGTAGAAAAAAAAAATGCAACACCCACCATTTTAATCTGTAGGGCCTTTGCTTTAAAAATATATATAATGTTTGGGGGTTCAACATAATTTTCTTGCAAAAAAAAAATATGTTTTCATGTAAACAAAAAGTGTCAAAAAGGGCTTTGTCTGCAAGTGGTTAGAAGAGTGGATGTAAGCTTCCTAATGTTGTGTATAAAATGCCAGAACAGTTCAAAACCCCCCCAAATGACCCCATTTTGGAAAGTAGACACCCCAAGCTATATACTGAGAGGCATGTCGAGTCCATGGAATATTTTATATGTTGACACAAGTTGCGGAAAAAAGACAATTTTTTTTTTTTAATTCTTTTTTTTGCACAAAGTTGTCACTAAATGATATATTGCTCAAACATGCCATGGGCATATGTGGAATTACACCCCAAAATAAATTCTGTTGCTTCTCCTGAGTACAGGGATACCACATGTGTGAGACTTTTTGGGAGCCTAGCCGCGTACGGGACCCCAAAAACAAAGCACCGCCTTCAGGCTTTCTAAGGGTGTAAATTTTTGATTTTACTTCTCACTGCCTATCACAGTTTCGGAGGCCATGGAATGCCCAGATGGCACAAAACCCCCCCAAATGACCCCATTTTGGAAAGTAGACACCCCAAGCTATTTGCTGAGAGGTATTGTGAGTATTTTGCAGATCTCGCTTTTTGTCACAAAGTTTTGAAAATTGAAAAAAAAAAAAAAAAAAAAAAAAAATTTTCTTTCTTTATTTTCAAAAACAAATGAGAGCTGTAAAATACTCACCATGCCTCCTCAGCAAATAGCTTGGGGTGTCTACTTTCCAAAATGGGGTCATTTGGGGGGGTTTTGTGCTATTTTGGCATTTTATGGCCTTAGAAACTGTGATAGGTAGTGAGGAGTGAAATCAAAAATTTGTGCCTAGAAATCCTGAAGGCGGTGCTTGGTTTTCGGGGTCCCGTACGCGGCTAGGCTCCTAAAAAGTCCCACACATGTGGTATCCCTGTACTCAGGAGAAGCAGCAAAATGTATTTTGGGGTGCAATTCCACATATAACCATGGCATGTGTGAGCAATATATCATTTAGTGACAACTTTTTGTAATTTATTTTTTATTTTTATTTTTTGTCATTATTCAATCACTTGGGACAAAAAAAAAAAATATTCAACGGGCTCAACAGGCCTCTCAGCAATTTCCTTGGGGTGTCTACTTTCTAAAATGGGGTCATTTGGGGGGGTTTTGTGCTATTTTGGCATTTTATGGCCTTCGAAACTGTGATAGGTAGTGAGGAATGAAATCAAAAATTTGCGCCCTTAGAAATCCTGAAGGCGGTGCTTGGTTTCCGGGGTCCCGTACGTGGCCAGGCTCCTAAAAAGTCCCACACATGTGGTATCCCCGTACTCAGGAGAAGCAGCAAAATGTATTTTGGGGTGCAATTCCACATATAACCATGGCATGTGTGAGCAATATATCATTTAGTGACAACTTTTTGTAATTTTTTTTTGTCATTATTCAATCACTTGGGACAAAAAAAAAAAATATTCAATGGGCTCAACATGCCTCTCAGCAATTTCCTTGGGGTGTCTACTTTCCAAAATGGGGTCATTTGGGGGGGTTTTGTACTGCCCTGCCATTTTAGCACCTCAAGAAATGAGATAGGCAGTCATAAATTTAAAGCTGTGTAAATTTCAGAAAATGTACCCTAGTTTGTAAACGCTATAACTTTTGCGCAAACCAATAAATATACGTTTATTGACATTTTTTTTACTAAAGACATGTGGCTGAATACATTTTGGCCTAAATGTCTGACTAAAATTGAGTTTATTCGATTTTTCTTATAACAAAAAGTAGAAAATATCATTTTTTTTCAAAATTTTCGGTCTTTTTCCGTTTATATCGCAAAAAATAAAAATCGCAGAGGCAATCAAATACCATTAAAAGAAAGCTCTATTTGTGGGAAGAAAAGGACGCAAATTTCATTTGGGTACAACATTGCATGTCCGCACAATTTACAGTTAAAGCAGCGCAGTGCCGAATCCCAAAAACAGGCCTGGTCCTAATGGCCCGAAATGGTCCGGGGCTTAAGTGTTTAATGATGCATAAAGTGAAAAAAAAAAAGTCAAATATTCCTTTAAATATCGTACCTGGGGGGTGTCTAAAGTATGCCTGTGAAGTGCCACGTGTTTCCCGTGTTTAGAACTGTCCCTGCACAAAATGACACTTCTAAAGGAAAAAAAAGCCATTTAAAACTGCTTGCGGCTTTAATGTAATGTCTGGTCCCGGTAATATGGATGAAAATCTTTAAGAAAAATGGCATAGCTACCCCATGACCCCCCCCCCCTACCCCAGCCCATTACCAGCCCCTTTGGGTCTTGTATGGATATTAGGGGAACCCCGCACATAAAATAAAAAAGGCCCTATATACTCTGAACAGCCGTATACAGGCGGTGCATACAAGACAGGGACTGTAGGTTTGTTCTTATGTAGAATGTGTTTGTAATTTTGAACAGGTACATTGTTGAAGTGTAGCTCCAGCCCAAAAATCTATTTTTAAACTTTTTGGAAAACATAGGTAAGGGTTATCACCCCTGTAACATTTGTTTTGCTGTCTGTGCCCCTGTTCAGAACATTTCACCTCACTTTCCGTCCCAATGACAACTGTTTTTGAAATGTGGTGTTTTTCTTGAAACAAGGATTGCTGATAAAGCATCAGTACAGAGGAGACACCTTTCTCCCATATTTATTCTTACAGGAGAGAATTTTCCTTCCTAGTGGTAGATTTCCTCTCACTTCCTGTTGTCTTCTTGCGTTTGCAAGTAGGAGTCGTTTGTAAGTTGGATGTTTGAAAGTAGGGACCTGCCGTATATACTCTGCAGAAATAGGCCCCTTAGTTGTTGGTGTTGGCACAACACTGTAAGCACTCACAGTTACTCTTGGTTGGTGCTGGAACGCCCTGCTGTCAACTATTATATCAGGAATTTTAATTACATATAATTGTTGAACAGTGGTAGTAAAAATTGGGCCTTTGATGGTGGTGCTGGTGCCACAACACTGTAAGCCCTGACAGTTACTCTTGGTGGGTGCAGCAATGGGCCCTGCTGTGAATTATTAGATCAAGAATTGTAATTGCATGCCCCTGTTGAACAGGGGCTGAAAAATTGGGCCTTAGGCACTGGTGGCACAACACTACAACCCCTCACAGATACTGTACTTGGAGCACAGCAATGAGCCCTGTTGCAAAGTATTGCTTCAAAAATTGTAATGACACGCCCCTGTTAAACAGGGGCTGAAAAATTGGGCCTTAGGCACTGGTGGCACAACACTACAACCCCTCACAGATACTGTACTTGGAGCACAGCAATGAGCCCTGTTGCAAAGTATTGCTTCAAAAATTGTAATGACACGCCCCTGTTAAACAGGGGCTGAAAAATTGGGCCTTAGGCACTGGTGGCACAACACTACAACCCCTCACAGATACTGTACTTGGAGCACAGCAATGAGCCCTGTTGCAAAGTATTGCTTCAAAAATTGTAATGACACGCCCCTTTTAAACAGGGGCTGAAAAATTGGGCCTTAGGCACTGGTGCCACAACACTCCAACCCCTCACAGATACTGTACTTGGAGCACAGCAATGAGCCCTATGGCAAATTATTGCTAAAAAAATTGTAATTACACGCCCCTGTAAAACAGGGGCTGAAAAATTGGGCCTTAGCCACTGGTGGCGGCACCCATAAACAAAAATGATCTTCCAAGCTATCATCATCAATCGTATCATTGAGGACTCGGAGGAGGAGGATAGCCAGTCAACATAACAGCACAGGCACTCAGCATCAGCATCAGTCTTGAAGGGATGTGACATGTTAAAATCAATTAGTCTGTTATATCAGCATCAGGTGTGTGGTAGCTGGTGGTGATCCAAGACTGGTTCATCTTGATGAAAGTCAGTCGATCAACCGAGTCGGTGGACAGGCGCACCCTGTGATCCGTGACAAATCCTCCAGCAGCACTGAATGTGCGTTCCGAAAGAACGCTGGATGCAGGACAGGCCAGTAGCTCAATTGCATACTGTGCAAGCTCTGGCCAGTGATCCATCCTCAAGACCCAGTAAGCCAGAGGATTTTCGGTGGGGAAGGTGTCCAAGTCTGACCTTGCCCCTAGATATTCCTGCACCATGTTTATCAGACGCTGGCGATGGTTGCTGGAACCGATCATACTTTGGGGCTGCGGACTAAAGAATTGTCTGAACGCATCGGTCAGACGGCCACCTTCCCCACCGCTCCTTCTTTGACTGGCCGAAGCCTCAGCAACTCGTTGTCCAGGACCAGGAGTTTGTAACCTCCCAGTCTCTGGGAACGCGTTGCACAGACCTTTCTGCAAGGCCTCCCGGAGTTGTCTCATCCTCTGCTCCCTCTGCGACGGTAACATAAGGTCCGCAACCTTACCCTTGTACCGTGGATCAAGGAGAGTGGCCAGCCAGTAATGGTCCCTCTCCTTGATCCGAAGAATACGAGGATCCTTCCGCAGACTTTGCAGGATCAGGGAGGCCATGCAGCGTAGGTTTGCTGAGGCATTCGGTCCGGAGTCCTCTGGGTCACTAAGGACGACATGATCCGCAGCCACCTCCTCCCAGCCACGTACAAGTCCACTGGTTTCTTGGGACTGTAAATCATCCCTAAAACACTGCTGCTGATGATGCTGAGTGCCAGCCTCCACCTCCATGCTGACACAATCCTCCTCCTCCTCCTCCTCCTCCTCCTCCTCTTCCTGTGCGATGGGTGGGACAGAAGGAACACTGTCTGGGTAAAGGGGGCCTTGAGAGGCAAGGAAGTCCTCCTCTTCCTGCCTCTGTTCTGCCTCAAGTGCCCTGTCCATTATTCCACGCAGCGTGTGCTCCAACAGGTGGACAAGAGGTACAGTGTCACTGATGCATGCACTGTCACTGCTCACCATCCTCGTGGCCTCCTCAAATGGTGCCAGGACAGTGCATGCATCCCTGATCATGCCCCACTGGCGTGGAGAAAAAAAACCAAGCTCCCCTGACCCTGTCCTGGTGCCGTAGTCGCACAGGTACTCATTGATGGCCCTCTGCTGCGTGTGCAGCCGCTGCAGCATGGCCAACGTTGAGTTCCACCTGGTGGGCATGTCACATATAAGGCGGTTCTTGGGCAGGTTCAACTCCTTTTGCAGCTCAGCCAGGCGAGCACTGGCATTATAAGATCTGCGGAAATGCACACAGACTTTCCTGGCCTGCCTCAGGACATCCTGTAAGCCCGGGTACCTGCCCAAGAACCGCTGCACCACCAGGTTAAGGACGTGAGCCACACAGGGCACATGGGTCAGTTGTCCCTGTCGGAGGGCGGAGAGGAGGTTGGTGCCATTGTCGCAAACCACCATTCCTGGCTTAAGCTGGCGTGGCGTCAACCACCTCTCGGCCTGGCCCTGCAGAGCAGACAGGACCTCTGCCCCAGTGTGGCTTCTGTCCCCCAAACACACCAGCGCAAGCACGGCATCTTTTTGCCTGCGTACTTGCGTAGCCCCGTGAACGGCTACGGAGCACCGCTGGTTCATAGGACAAACCACAGGAAGAGGCCATGGAGGAAGAAGAAGAGGAGGGGGTGGAGGAGAGAGGTGTGTCACAACCAGTAGTAGCATTTTGGAGGCGTGGCGGTGGAACAACCTCCAACACTACTGCACCTTGTCCTGCATCCTTCCCAGCTGCCAAAAGAGTGACCCTATGGGCCGTGAAAGAAAGGTAACGTCCCTGTCCATGCCTGCTGGACCATGAGTCAGCGGTAATATGCACCTTACCGCTGACCACCCTGTCCAGCGAGGCCAAGACATTGCCTTCCACATGCCGGTAGAGAGCCGGAATAGCCTTCCGTGAGAAAAAGTGGCGTTTGGGAACCTGCCACTGAGGAACCGCACATTGCACAAACTCACGGAAGGGGGCCGAGTCTACCAACTGAAAAGGCAGCAGTTGAAGCGCTAGCAATTTAGCCAAGCTAGCATTCAACCGCTGGGCATGTGGATGGCTGGGAGTGAACTTCTTTCGACGGTCCAGCAGCTGGGGCAGGGAAATTTGCCTGCTAGAATCGGACGTCGGTGTACTGCTAGCAGAGTGGCCGCAAGTACTTGGCTGTGACACACCTAATTCTACACCTTCATTCCTCTCAGTGCATGTTTCAGAGAGGACTGAAGTTATAGTGGGGTTGGAGATCCCAGCTGATGCGGTGCAAGGAGAGGTCCGCTTTGTTCTTTGGTGTGGGTCTTTGAGGTAGGCTTGCCAACGAGCTGCATGGCAGGTCAACATATGTCTGGTCAGGCATGTGGTACCCAAGCGGCTGATGTTTTGGCCACGCGATATACGCTTGAGACATATGTTGCAAACAGCAGCTGTGCGATCTGATGCACTAGCCTCAAAAAAGGCCCACACCAAGGAACTTTTTGAATGACGGGCAGAGGCAGCGCCCTGCACAGGCGGAGCTCTGCGGTGTGATTCTGTCGGTGTACTGCCCTTACGCTGGCCACCAAAGGGCATCCTGCCTCGTTGGAGATGTGCCTCCTCCTCATCCTCCTCCTCTCTCCTATTAGGCACCCACGTGGAGTCAGTGACCTCATCATCCCCTCCCTCCTCATCACTGGAGCCAATCTGGCAGTATGCTGCAGCTGCTGGAACATGACTGCCAGATTGGTGTCCTTCTTGAGCATCCCCTCTGTCTGCTCTCACGCTACTGCCTTCCTGTGGCTGGGTTTCATCATCAGACCCTTCGAAACGCTGGGCATCCTCCTGGAGCATGTACCCAACACTGTGCTCAAACAGTTCGGGGGACTCCTCAGGAGGAGGACATGGTGGGTCTAGGGAAGGAGTGACTGATGATGAGTCTGACATTGATACCAGGGAAGAGGACGCTTTGGCAGCTGCTTTGCCAGTACCCTGAGCCTGGGTGAGAGAGGATGAGGAGGAGGAGGAGGGCTTGGTCATCCACTCTACCAAGTCTTCGGCATGATGTGGCTCAACATGTCCAGCTGCCGAAAAGAAGGACAAGCGTGTCCCATGGCCATGTGCTGATGACAATGCACCGCGTCCACGACCAGCACTGTTGCCCCCAGACACAGAGCCTGCTTGCCCTCTTTTATTGCCTCCTGACTGTCTGCCTCTCCTTGTTTGCCTTCCAGACATTCTAATAGATGGCCTGCAGGGAGATGGGAAAAAAGCAATAAGGGCTACCTTCAGGTGTCCTTCTCTGTCCCTTTACTTAAGGATTTCTAAATATGGTTGAGGATGATTGCTTTTGCACAGAATAGCACAACGACAATTTCCCTGACTGTCCAAAAAACAAGGATTTCAAAGATGGTTGATGAGGAATGCTTTAGCACACTATAGCACAAGGAGAATTCCCCTCACTTTCCTTCTTTGTCCCTAGAAACAAGGACTCGCACAGTGAAAGAAACTGACACTCTCCCTACCTAGAGTTTTCTGTCCCTAGAAAAAATGTTTTTTTAAAGCACACTATAGCACAAGGAGAATTCCCCTCACTTTCCTTCTTTGTCCCTAGAAACAAGGACTCGCACAGTGAAAGAAACTGACACTCTCCCTACCTAGAGTTTTCTGTCCCTAGAAAAAATGTTTTTTTAAAGCACACTATAGCACAAGGAGAATTCCCCTCACTTTCCTTCTTTGTCCCTAGAAACAAGGACTCGCACAGTGAAAGAAACTGACACTCTCCCTACCTAGAGTTTTCTGTCCCTAGAAAAAATGTTTTTTTAAAGCACACTATAGCACAAGGAGAATTCCCCTCACTTTCCTTCTTTGTCCCTAGAAACAAGGACTCGCACAGTGAAAGAAACTGACACTCTCCCTACCTAGAGTTTTCTGTCCCTAGAAAAAATGTTTTTTTAAAGCACACTATAGCACAAGGAGAATTCCCCTCACTTTCCTTCTTTGTCTCTAGAAACAAGGACTCGCACAGTGAAAGAAACTGACACTCTCCCTACCTAGAGTTTTCTGTCCCTAGAAAAAATGTTTTTTTAAAGCACACTATAGCACAAGGAGAATTCCCCTCACTTTCCTTCTTTGTCCCTAGAAACAAGGACTCGCACAGTGAAAGAAACTGACACTCTCCCTACCTAGAGTTTTCTGTCCCTAGAAATTTTTTTTTTTTAAAGCACACTATAGCACAAGGAGAATTCCCCTCACTTTCCTTCTTTGTCCCTAGAAACAAGGACTCGCACAGTGAAAGAAACTGACACTCTCCCTACCTAGAGTTTTCTGTCCCTAGAAAAAATGTTTTTTTAAAGCACACTATAGCACAAGGAGAATTCCCCTCACTTTCCTTCTTTGTCCCTAGAAACAAGGACTCGCACAGTGAAAGAAACTGACACTCTCCCTACCTAGAGTTTTCTGTCCCTAGAAAAAATGTTTTTTTAAAGCACACTATAGCACAAGGAGAATTCCCCTCACTTTCCTTCTTTGTCCCTAGAAACAAGGACTCGCACAGTGAAAGAAACTGACACTCTCCCTACCTAGAGTTTTCTGTCCCTAGAAAAAATGTTTTTTTAAAGCACACTATAGCACAAGGAGAATTCCCCTCACTTTCCTTCTTTGTCCCTAGAAACAAGGACTCGCACAGTGAAAGAAACTGACACTCTCCCTACCTAGAGTTTTCTGTCCCTAGAAAAAATGTTTTTTTAAAGCACACTATAGCACAAGGAGAATTCCCCTCACTTTCCTTCTTTGTCCCTAGAAACAAGGACTCGCACAGTGAAAGAAACTGACACTCTCCCTACCTAGAGTTTTCTGTCCCTAGAAAAAATGTTTTTTTAAAGCACACTATAGCACAAGGAGAATTCCCCTCACTTTCCTTCTTTGTCCCTAGAAACAAGGACTCGCACAGTGAAAGAAACTGACACTCTCCCTACCTAGAGTTTTCTGTCCCTAGAAAAAATGTTTTTTTAAAGCACACTATAGCACAAGGAGAATTCCCCTCACTTTCCTTCTTTGTCCCTAGAAACAAGGACTCGCACAGTGAAAGAAACTGACACTCTCCCTACCTAGAGTTTTCTGTCCCTAGAAAAAATGTTTTTTTAAAGCACACTATAGCACAAGGAGAATTCCCCTCACTTTCCTTCTTTGTCCCTAGAAACAAGGACTCGCACAGTGAAAGAAACTGACACTCTCCCTACCTAGAGTTTTCTGTCCCTAGAAAAAATATTTTTTTAAAGCACACTATAGCACAAGGAGAATTCCCCTCACTTTCCTTCTTTGTCCCTAGAAACAAGGACTCGCACAGTGAAAGAAACTGACACTCTCCCTACCTAGAGTTTTCTGTCCCTAGAAAAAATGTTTTTTTAAAGCACACTATAGCACAAGGAGAATTCCCCTCACTTTCCTTCTTTGTCCCTAGAAACAAGGACTCGCACAGTGAAAGAAACTGACACTCTCCCTACCTAGAGTTTTCTGTCCCTAGAATTTTTTTTTTTTAAAAGCACACTATAGCACAAGGAGAATTCCCCTCACTTTCCTTCTTTGTCCCTAGAAACAAGGACTCGCACAGTGAAAGAAACTGACACTCTCCCTACCTAGAGTTTTCTGTCCCTAGAAAAAATGTTTTTTTAAAGCACACTATAGCACAAGGAGAATTCCCCTCACTTTCCTTCTTTGTCCCTAGAAACAAGGACTCGCACAGTGAAAGAAACTGACACTCTCCCTACCTAGAGTTTTCTGTCCCTAGAAAAAATATTTTTTTAAAGCACACTATAGCACAAGGAGAATTCCCCTCACTTTCCTTCTTTGTCCCTAGAAACAAGGACGCGCACAGTAAAACACACTGACACTCTCCCTACCTATCCTTCTCTTTCCCTAAACTAAAGGAATCCAGGTTAAGCAAGAAAGAAATAAATGTCACTGTCCCTGCCTATGCTTGTCTTTCCCTGCTCCGGAACACACTACACTAGGCCGCCGTGCTGGCGGCCTTTTATAGTGTGGGGCGTGTACTAAACACCCTCAGCAATAATTGGCCACAGGCATCCTGCCTGTGGCCAATCATTGCTCTCCTCGCTGCCGGCGCTGTGATTGGCCAAGCATGCGGGGTCACAGTGCATGCTTGGCCAATCACAGCGCCTGGATGACACTGCGATGGCGTAGTGCATTGTGGGGCGTTCGCGTCACTCGAATTTGGCGCGAACGGCCCAAATCGTTCGATCTTCGTCGAACGATCGAACAGCCGATGTTCGAGTCGAACGTATGTTCGACTCGAACACGAAGCTCATCCCTACCCAACACTGTGGTCAAACAGTTCGGGGCACTCCTCAGGAGGACATGGTGGGGCTAGGGAAGGAGTGACTGATGCCATTGAGCCGAGGGAAGAGGCCGCTTTGGCAGCTGCTTTGTCAAACAAAGTACCCTGAGCCTGGGTGAGAGAGGAGGATGAGGACGGCTTGGTCATCCACTCTACCAAGTCTTCGGCATGTTGCGGCTCAACATGGCCAGCTGCCGAAAAGAAGGACAAGCATGTCCCACGGCCACGTGTTGAAGAGGATGCACCGTGTCCATGACCAGCACTCTTGCCTCTAGACACAGAGCCTGCTTGCCCTCTTTTATTGGCTCGTGACTGTCTGCCTCTCCTTGTTTGCCTTCCAGACATACTAATGGCCTGCAGTGAGATGTAGCTGCACAAAAGGTGGGATGTATGTATATATATATATATATATATATTGTGAGGGGGTTAGCTCGGCAGCGGGTGTGTGTGACCCCCGGGATGGGCTCCCCACACAAAAACAGGCCCAGCAAACGGAGGTTGTGGTTTTCAAAATCAAAAAAGGTGCGGTTTATTTTCTATTTACAGTGACAAAACACAGCAAAGCAAAAGAAACATAAACAAAATAAATCCTGGTCAACTTGACCTCTGACTAAACATACAGGTTTCCTAACTAACAACTGGGATCAGCCTAGTGCTGTCCTAGTCCCTAAGTCCCTGGTTTTAAATGTCCAAGCAAATAGCCACACAGGCTTTGTCTCACCGCACAGGGGTTCACTCTCCCTAGACAGTCCACACAGGTCTGGTTCCAGGCATGAGCAAACACCTAATGAATCTGGGAGTTCTTATAGAGGCCTAAATGAGCTGACAAGCTTCAGCTGGTCTCATCAACTCCCTGTCTGCATGACGCCCCACACTCTCCCTAGAGGTATGAGTCATCCATGAGCCCACTAGCCTCAGCTGGGCTTATACAACTCTCCACCTAGTTGTATAAGTCGGCGTAAAGCCTGAATCTGGGCGAAATATATCTACCCCCCTGGATGCAACCAGGTGACTTTAACTTCCTGCTGTCACATACCCCCCCCTCTTGTTTTAACCTCAGGGTTGGAACACCAGCAATCAGGCATTCATGTACTCGAGACAAAGCATCCACATTCCCCATTTGAACGCCAGGGCGATGCTTTACTGTGAAGTTGAATTCCTGGAGGGCCAGGAACCACCTATTCACTCTTCTATTTGTTTCCTTGTTTTGAGCCATCCACTTTAACGGAGCGTGATCCGTAACCATGTCAAAGTGCCTACCTAGCAGGTAGTACCGAAGGGAATCTAGAGCCCACTTCACCGCTAAACACTCCTTTTCAACGGTGGCGTAATTTACCTCATGGGACTTCAACTTCCTGCTGAGGTAAATGACTGGGTGCTCTTCCCCGTTCCAGACCTGGGACAATACTGCTCCTAACCCCACATCTGACGCATCACTTTGTACGACAAAGTCTTTAGAGAAGTCGGGTGAGTACAACACTGGCTGGCTACATAAGGCTTGTTTCAAGAATTGGAATGCTGCCTCAGCCTCGGGGGTCCATTTAATCATGACCGACCCTTTCCCCTTCGTCAGGTTGGTTAGGGGCACAGCCTTAGAAGCAAAGTGGGGAATGAATCACCGATAATACCCAGCGATTCCCAGAAAGGCTCGTACCTGCTTCTTGCTGTTGGGACGTGGCCAACTCTGGATGGCCTCGATTTTGTTGAGTTGGGGTTTTATTACTCCCCTCCCAATGGTGTACCCAAGATATTTGGCCTCCTCCTGCCCAATGGTACACTTCTTGGGGTTAGCCGTAAACCCCGCTTCCGGAACAGAGTCCAGGACTGCTTGCACTTTTGGCAGATGTGAGGCCCAATCTGTGCTATGGACAATTACGTCATCCAGGTAAGCCGCAGCATACTTCCGATGGGGCCTCAGCATCTGGTCCATTTTCCGCTGGAATGTGGCCGGCGCATTCTGTAACCCGAACGGCATTCTTTTATATTGGAACGCCCCGTCTGGGGTTACAAATGCGGTTTTCTCTTTGGCCGACTTGGCCAGGGGGATTTGCCAATACCCTTTTGTGAGGTCAAGAGTCGTCATGTATCGGGCTGTTCCCAGCCGGTCGATCAACTCATCAATACGTGGCATGGGGTAGGTGTCAAATTTTGTAACTTTGTTCAACTGACGAAAATCGTTACAAAATCGCCAGCTCCCATCCGGTTTAGGCACCAACACAATGGGACTAGACCAATCACTTTGGGACTCCTCTATCACCCCTAAGTTCAGCATTTTCTGTACTTCCTCCCGTATTGCCTCCCGTCGGGCCTCTGGGATCCGATAGGGTTTTAACTTCACCCTTTCACCGGGTGGGGTAATGATGTCATGCTCTACCCCAGATGTTTGTCCCGGCAGCTCAGAGAATACCTCCTTGTTGCGAAGCACAAACTCCTTAACCTCCTGTTGTTGGGGTTGTGACAAGGTGGCTGCTATTCCAACCTCAGGAATCACGCAACCAGTTTGAGCTGGTGACCAAGTGTCTGCGACTAGGGACTCTCTATCCCTCCAGGCTTTCAACAGATTAACGTGATAGATCTGTTCGGGCTTTCGCCTTCCTGGTTGTCTGACCTTGTAATTCACTTCGCTCACTTTTTCCATTATCTCATAGGGGCCTTGCCATTTGGCAAGGAATTTACTTTCAACCGTAGGGACAAGTACCAGTATCCTATCCCCCGGGGAAAAGGTACGGGTCTTGGCTCCACGGTTGTACACTCTCTGCTGTGCTAACTGCGCTTGGGCCAAATGTTCCTTCACGATGGGCATTACCTGTGCAATTCGGTCTTGCATCAGGGCGACATGCTCAATCACACTCCTGTGGGGAGAACTCTCACTTTCCCAAGTTTCCTTGGCAATATCCAACAGCCCTCTTGGGTGTCTCCCATACAGTAACTCAAAGGGGGAGAATCCCGTAGAGGATTGGGGCACCTCCCTAATAGCAAACATCAGATAAGGAAGTAGACAGTCCCAATCCTTTCCATCTCTATCCACCACTTTCTTCAACATTTGTTTTAGGGTTTTGTTGAATCTTTCAACCAGCCCATCGGTTTGGGGGTGATACACAGATGTACGTAATTGCGTCACTTTGAACAATTTACACAGCTCCTTCATAACCCGGGACATAAAGGGTGTACCTTGGTCCGTAAGCAGTTCTTTACAAATACCCACCCGGCTAAACACAAGAGATAGCTCTTTGGCTATGGTTTTGGCCGAGGTATTTCGGAGAGGGATCGCTTCTGGATAACGGGTGGCATAGTCCATTATAACTAATATGTACTGGTGCCCCCTAGCGGACTTGATTATAGGACCTACCAATTCCATGGCGATCCTCTCAAACGGGACCTCAATGATGGGTAGAGGGACCAGCGGGCTACGGAAATGTGGCATCGGGGCCAACCTCTGACACACAGGGCAGGAGGAACAATAATTTTCTATGTCCTTCATCACCCCCGGCCAATAGAATCTCTGTAATACCCTCTCTCGGGTTTTCTCTGTCCCCAGATGACCTCCAAGAATGTGCCCATGGGCCAACTCCAACACCAACTTCCTGTAAGGTTTGGGCACCACAAGCTGCTCAACGGTTTCTTCTGCCCTTTTTGCCATCCGATACAGTAGGTCCTTCTCTACGCTGAAGTATGGGTAAGTGCAGGTATTATCTGGGTTCACTAACTCGCCATCTATTTTCACTACGTTTTCCCGTGCCTTTATTAGGGCGGGGTCTCTCAACTGTTCTGTGGCAAAGTTTTCCCTGTGAACCTCAAGATCAGAAAACTCCACAGACGGTAGGTTTTCGTCTGAGGAGGTGGGCTCCTCTCCAGTTTCTTGAGTCTCCCCTGCCAATACTGATAAGGGAAATTCCGGAGAGTCCTCACCACTCTCAGGGGAGTTCTGGCTATCACATTCCTGGTACATAGGGGCACCAGTGGGGGGCTCAGGATCATCCCACAGTTCCCAGAACTTCGGAAAATCCCTTCCCACAATGGCGTCATGCGGTAACTGAGATACTAAGCCCACTGGATGAGAGAGGGTACCTTTGGGGGTCTCGAAACACACTGTAGTCACTGGATACTCTCGGGTGTCCCCATGCACACAAATAACAGCTACCTTGCTATTCCCAGAGACCTCTGTTTTAACTAACTCAGCCTTTATCAGGGTCACAAGGCTACCTGAATCCAGCAATACCACAACATTTCTACCATTAACACACATTTTGCATGGATGTTTCTCAGTTCCTCGAATGGCAGTGCATGCGACTGTCGCACACAGCGACTGACGTCTGCCCGTCAGAAAGTCACACTGCATGGGTTCCTCCACAACCGGGCAATTGGCTGCAATATGTCCCGCTTGCCGGCAGCGGTAGCAAACGATCCTTCTTGCCGCCTCTTGAGCCGCTGATTTCCCAGGCTGTTCTCGCCAAACTTGGGGTAGAGCTCCCACCCTCTCACTCTCTCCACCCTCACCCCTTGGAATCCTCTTATCCGCCCCTGGGGATGGTCTGGTCTTAGGGTGGAAAGTCCGAGAGTCTCTGGAAGAGGCCGTCAGGTTCTCTGTAGCCAAGTATTTCTCCACACGATCCACAAGACCATCGGCCGTCTCTGGGTCTCCATGGCTTACCCACTTTTGGATGGCAGTAGGAAGAGCTCTCAAAAATCGATCCATTACAACACGTTCCACAATCTTTGGTGCGGACAAAGTCTCTGGCTGTAGCCACTTTCTGCTCAGGTGAATGAGATCATACATTTGAGACCTGGGGGGTTTTCCAAGCTGGAAAGTCCAGTTATGCACACGCTGAGTCCGGACAGCCTGGGTGACACCCAGCCTTGCCAATATTTCAGCTTTTAGCATCACATAGTCTTTTGCTTGGTTAGGCTCTAGGTCATAGTAAGCTTTCTGCGATTCACCAGTTAACAGAGGAGCCACCAGTCCAGCCCACTGCTCCTCAGGCCACTTTTCTCTTTCAGCGGTCCTTTCAAATGTGGTCAAAAATACCTCTGGATCATCCTCTCCAGTCATTTTTGTCAATAAACGACTCACCCCAAAGGACGCGGTATTAGTGGGACGGCTTTCCTCACTGGTCTGCGGACGTTGCTGCATTACTGCTTCCATCTGTTGTTGTAGTCTCTGCTCTTGCTTCTGCAACAGGTCTATGAAGCGGGCCTCAGATTGCTGCTGGGCTTGTTGCTGAGCCTCCAGACTCTTGCAAAGTTGCGTTTGTCTGCTGCTGGGCTGCAAGGCTCTGTTGATGAGCTTGCTGCTGGGCTGCGAAGTTCTGTTGTTGAGCTGCAAGGCTCTGTTGATGAGCTTGCTGCTGGGCTGCGAAGCTCTGTTGATGAGCTGCAAGGCTCTTTTGTAAACCTGCATTTGTCTGCTGTTGATTGGCATTTGCTAGAGCCAGCTGCTTCAGTATCTCCTCCATGCTGGCTTAAAAAAAAACTGCCACTGGTTCTCCACCAACTGTGAGGGGGTTAGCTCGGCAGCGGGTGTGTGTGACCCCCGGGATGGGCTCCCCACACAAAAACAGGCCCAGCAAACGGAGGTTGTGGTTTTCAAAATCAAAAAAGGTGCGGTTTATTTTCTATTTACAGTGACAAAACACAGCAAAGCAAAAGAAGCATAAACAAAATAAATCCTGGTCAACTTGACCTCTGACTAAACATACAGGTTTCCTAACTAACAACTGGGATCAGCCTAGTGCTGTCCTAGTCCCTAAGTCCCTGGTTTTAAATGTCCAAGCAAATAGCCACACAGGCTTTGTCTCACCGCACAGGGGTTCACTCTCCCTAGACAGTCCACACAGGTCTGGTTCCAGGCATGAGCAAACACCTAATGAATCTGGGAGTTCTTATAGAGGCCTAAATGAGCTGACAAGCTTCAGCTGGTCTCATCAACTCCCTGTCTGCACGACGCCCCACACTCTCCCTAGAGGTATGAGTCATCCATGAGCCCACTAGCCTCAGCTGGGCTTATACAACTCTCCACCTAGTTGTATAAGTCGGCGTAAAGCCTGAATCTGGGCGAAATATATCTACCCCCCTGGATGCAACCAGGTGACTTTACCTTCCTGCTGTCACAATATATATATATATTGTGGCAGAGCGTCCCAGAGAGAGCTTGGGAAAGTCCTGTTCGGGGTTTATACATCTCCCAGTCTCCTCTCATATACATTAAGGGGTCTCTGAGCCAGGATCCACTTCAGGTGTTGGTTCTCTCCACCAGCTTAATTAAAAGCTCACCTGAGCAGACAGCCTTTGCTCAGCCTGGGAAACACAGACAGCATTGGTCTGTGAGAGCAAGAAGGTTGGTAAAACTTGTTACTCTGTGAATGTGGAAGCTGACAAGCGTTAGGCTTCTTCAGCCTAGTAGTGAGGGCCTGTAAATACTGTGTAGTTAGAGCCGAGACACGGCTAGGCTTTTGTTTAGCTATTTTTCCTTCTGTTTGTTTTCAGCACACTGTACAGCACCTGTCATTGACTTTGTATATAGCACCAATAAACAACACTGTGTTTTCACTGATCCAATGGACTTGGTATCTGTGCCTGCTCATCCCAGGGAGCTTTTGTACCCGCTACCTGCCCCCCAGGTTACATATGGTGGAGAATGCGGGCAGCTGTAGTAAGTTACTACTTAAAAGGCCAGTACCTAAAGTGACAACATGGAGGACATCCTCAAACAAATGGTGTTAGCAAACGCTGCACAGCAGCAAGCAAACGCTGCACAACAGCAAACTAACGCTACATTGCAGCAAGCAAACGTTGCACAACAGCAAACTAACGCTGCATTACAGCAAGCCAACGCTATCGCACAGGAGCAAACCAAGGTGCTGTTCCAACAGATTGGTGCTGTACAGGAGCAATCGCAGAGGCTGTTTGAACAGCTTGCCACTGCTGCAAAAGCGGATAGAAAAATCCTTACTGAGGTTATGGAGACGCTAGCACAGGGGTCACCTGCGATAATGAAGGATATTGGAGACAAGCCCTCCGCCATCCATGTGGGTCGCTTTCTTTCAAAGATGACGGCAGATGATGATCCAGAGGCTTTCCTACTAACATTTGAACGGACTGCTGAGAGGGAAGGTTGGCCCCAAACCCAGTGGGCAGGACTGATCGTCCCCTTACTTTCTGGAGAAGCGCAGAAGGCCTACTATGATCTGGAGTCAGCAGAAGCGGGAGATTATGAGAAGGTCAAGCGGGAAATCCTGGCACGACTCGGTGTCACCTTGGCTGTTCGAGCTCAGCGGGTCCACAGCTGGTTCTTCCAAGATAAGAGGCCCCCAAGATCGCAGATGTTTGATCTGATCTGTCATGGATATGGAGTAGTGTTTGTCTGTCAGCTTACCTTCCTTCCCATGTGTTCATCTTAGAGGCCTGAGCCCTTTCACCTGGCTTCCTTTATAATCTCCTCCCAGCCAGACTCCACCCCAGGCCCTATCACAGAACACTATATTAACCTGTGCACTGCAAGCCTGCTTTGCTGATCAACGGGTTTGTTAGGCATTGTGTGTTTGGGTTCCTGCCTGCCGTGTGCTACGTCTGTCTCTCTGTTACATATTTGGCTTGTCCCCGACTATCCCTGTCTGCTCGTGACCCTTGACCTTCGGCTCGTTCTTTCGTTATCCTTGTCTGCTTGTGGCCCCTGACCTTCAGCTTGTTATTCGGTTCTCTCATATCTTGTGCTGCTGCTTCCCCTCTTTTCCCCTTATCCTACGGGGCGTGAGCTAGGAAACTCCAGGGGCCGCGACCTGGTCCCAGCCTGCAGCATAACATCCTCACCACTAGAGGCCCTGGAGAAGACCTGCTGGGTCTTAGACTCCGCGCCCTGGGGAATCTTGGCTCTAGCTTCCGTTAGGATCCCGGTTGTGCTCCTCTGGTCCCGCTTTCCACAACCACCCAGTTTCCTATCCGCAGCAGTCAGCCATAGGGTTCACTACCTTGCAGTGCACTCCTGTCCCCCTACGGTGTGCATCTGTCACCTGGCCACAGGTGACCTTGACAGTTTGATCAGCCATGAACCCGGCTGACATCCCGCTACCCGCGGATGATCCATTGCAGGGCATAGTTTGCAGACTTGAAACCCAGGAATCGAATCAGACTCAGGTGATGCGATTCCTCCAGGATCTGGCTTCTCGCTTCGAGCAGCTTCAGGCCTCCTTGGGAACCCTGAATCCGCAACCTCAAATACAATCAGCGGCTGCACCTATTGCACCAGTCGCAGCCACACACTCGCTACAACTGCCAGCTCCGTCCCGTTTCTCTGGGGACTCCAAGGCTTGCAGGGGGTTCCTTAGCCAATGCACGATTCATTTTGAGCTCCAGCCCCAAAACTTCCTGTCTGATCGGGCTAAGGTAGCCTATATCATTTCCCTCCTCTCTGGTGAAGCTTTAGCCTGGGCAGCCCCTCTGTGGGAACTGAATGATCCAGTGGTTTCTAGCCTGTCTGGCTTCTTGAAACTTTTTCGGAATATCTTCGAAGAACCGGCTCGTGTCTCTTCAGTGGCCAGCGCCCTTTTACGTCTCCGCCAAGAGTCTGCTTCTGTGGGACAGTATGCCCTTCATTTCCGCATACTGTCGGCTGAGTTGAGCTGGAACAATGAGGCCTTAGTCGCAACCTTTTTGCATGGCCTGTCTGATAGAGTGAAGGATGAATTAGCTGGAAGAACCATCCCCACTGATCTGGCCGGCGTTATCTCCTTGTGTAACCAGATCGATATTCGCTTTCAGGAGAGGACCTTAGAAAAGCAACGCCAGCACTCCTTGGTTCTTAGTCAGCCTGAGCTCCCCTCTCTTTGACCCGTAGAGCATCTCATACCAGCTGAGGAACCCATGCAGCTGGGTCGGACCAGGCTATCCCCCGAGGAACGTGCTAGGCGCAGAACTCTTGGTCTGTGTCTTTACTGTGGGGGCAAAGGTCATTTTCGTGACACTTGCTCTCTTTGTCCAGAAAAACGTTCGGGTCCACTTCATCTGGAAAGTGGAGTATTGGACCCAGAAATATCACCTTCCCCTTCTCGTCTTCTGCTTTCTGTGTTCCTTCATGTTGGTGCTTCTTCTCATTCGGTCTCAGCATATCTGGATTCCGGAGCCGCTGGTAATTTCATGGACTGGGAAATCGCATCGTCCATGAGACTTACTCTTTTGCCCCTCACCACGCCATTGGTGGTCTTGGCGATTGATGGTATTGTTCTCCCAGGGGGACCTATCCGCTTCCAGACCCTCCCTGTTAAGATGTCGGTAGGGACACTCCACCAGGAGTGGATATCCTTCCTTATCTTACCCAAGGCCTCAACGCCTATAATTTTGGGTCTCCCATGGTTACAGCTCCATTCTCCTCATGTGGACTGGACTACTGGACAGATCCTGGCTTGGGGTCCCTCCTGTTCCTTGTCCTGCCTACCCAAGGTTGCCCCCTGTGAATCTGAGCCGGTCATTCATTCCAGGTTGCATAACCATTTACATTTCTCTGTCCCTAACCACCCTTGGACGCACAGCCAGGCTAGCTTGTCTACAAGTCCTGCAGTCGCTACGTCTTGCGATGCGATTCAGGTAGTCGCTACACCTGACTCAGCTATTCACTCTGCCTCTGTACTAGTTATGCCAGTCCAGCCCATGCCCAGTGAGCCTCCTACTTTTTCTTGTTCGGGACATTCTGCTTGTCCTTCAGCTATTCAGCTTGACTCCGGCAACATGTCACCTTCTAACCAACCTGACTTCAGGGTTCCACTGACATCTGCCCAGTCTGATGGTCCTGTGCAAGATGACCAGTTCCCCTTTAAGGGTCTAGGGGACCCTCCTCAGATTCCTGTTGATCCTCTCATGCCCTTGCTTATTCCTAGAGAGCCTTTGGTCCTCAATAGATCTTCTTGTCATCTCCCTACCTCGTTTTCGGTCTCTGAGGATAATCTTAATTACGAGGTTAGACAAGTTCTGGATTCTCGGCTCTGCAGAGGCATTCTTCAGTACCTTGTGCATTGGAGAGGTTTTGGTCCTGAGGAGGCGTCTTGGATCGCTGCATCTGATGTCGCTGCACCTCATCTGTTGAGAAGGTTTCATCAGAGATTTCCCTTTAAGCCTGGGTCCAGGCGGGGGAGGGCCCATAAGAGGGAGGGTACTGTCATGGATATGCAGTAGTGTTTGTCTGTCAGCTTACCTTCCTTCCCATGTGTTCATCTTAGAGGCCTGAGCCCTTTCACCTGGCTTCCTTTATAATCTCCTCCCAGCCAGACTCCACCCTAGGCCCTATCACAGAACACTATATTAACCTGTGCACTGCAAGCCTGCTTTGCTGATCAACGGGTTTGTTAGGCATTGTGTGTTTGGGTTCCTGCCTGCCGTGTGCTACGTCTGTCTCTCTGTTACATATTTGGCTTGTCCCCGACTATCCCTGTCTGCTCGTGACCCTTGACCTTCGGCTCGTTCTTTCGTTATCCTTGTCTGCTTGTGGCCCCTGACCTTCAGCTTGTTATTCGGTTCTCTCATATCTTGTGCTGCTGCTTCCCCTCTTTTCCCCTTATCCTACGGGGCGTGAGCTAGGAAACTCCAGGGGCCGTGACCTGGTCCCAGCCTGCAGCATAACATCCTCACCACTAGAGGCCCTGGAGAAGACCTGCTGGGTCTTAGACTCCGCGCCCTGGGGAATCTTGGCTCTAGCTTCCGTTAGGATCCCGGTTGTGCTCCTCTGGTCCCGCTTTCCACAACCACCCAGTTTCCTATCCGCAGCAGTCAGCCATAGTGTTCACTACCTTGCGGTGCACTCCTGTCCCCCTACGGTGTGCATCTGTCACCTGGCCACAGGTGACCTTGACATGATCCACCTGGTACGGAAATGGCTACAGCCAGAGTCCCTGTCTGCACCACAATTAGTGGAGCGTGTGGTCATGGACCAATTCCTGAGGTCACTACCAATTCCCCTGCAGAAGTGGGTGAGTCAAGGAGACCCCAAGTCGGCAGACAACCTGGTGGAGCTCTTGGAGAGGTACTTTGCTGCAGAGAACCTGGTCACCACCCCTACAGCCGCACGGACTTTCCACTCAATGCCACGGTCTCCCCAGGCAACCGGTAAGACTGTTCCAGGGGAAGTGGGTGGTAAGCATGGCAAGGAAATAGGGGGGAGGATTTTTGGTGCCAGGACTGAAGTTTGGCGGCCCAAACAAAGGAAGCCACTGCCTGTCAGCAAACCAAATTGGGGAAACATCAGGTGTTTTCGTTGCCAAGAACTGGGACATGTTGCAGCAAACTGTCCATTAACAGATGAACCAATGCAGTGTGATCTATCTTTTAGAAGGCAGTCTATGTTTGCTGCTGTTTCATGCGCTGCAGTGCCAAATGTGGGAAAACACATGTGTCAAGTGACTGTTAATAATAAGCCTATTACGGCCTTGCTGGACTCTGGAAGTCTAGTTACTTTGGTTACAGCTGAGATGGTTGAAACTGTGAATTTTCATGCAAAAAAAGTTGCTGTGATCTGTGTACATGGGGATACCCGCGAGTATCCAATAGCCACTGTTCAGTTTAAAACTGGCTTAGGTGCGGTGACTAGGGATGAGCTTCGTGTTCGAGTCGAACATACGTTCGACTCGAACATTGGCTGTTCGATCGTTCGACGAAGATCGAACGATTTGGGCCGTTCGCGCCAAATTCGAGTGACGCGAACGGCCCACAATGCACTACGCCATCGCAGTGTCATCCAGGCGCTGTGATTGGCCAAGCATGCACTGTGACCCCGCATGCTTGGCCAATCACAGCGCCGGCAGCGAGGAGAGCAATGATTGGCCACAGGCAGGATGCCTGTGGCCAATTATTGCTGAGGGTGTTTAGTACACGCCCCACACTATAAAAGGCCGCCAGCACGGCGGCCTAGTGTAGTGTGTTCCGGAGCAGGGATAGAGTAGCATAGGCAGGGACAGTGACTGTTATTTCTTTCTTGCTTAACCTGGATTCCTTTAGTTTAGGGAAAGAGAAGGATAGGTAGGGAGAGTGTCAGTGTGTTTTGTGCTTCTGCTATAGTGTGCTTAAAAAAAACATTTATTCTAGGGACAGAAAACTCTAGGTAGGGACAGTGTCAGTTTCTTTCACTCTGCAAGTCCTTGTTTCCAGGGACCTGTAAGGACAGTGAGTTAATTGTCCTTGTGCTATATTGTGCTTAAAAAAAACATTTATTCTAGGGACAGAAAACTCTAGGTAGGGACAGTGTCAGTTTCTTTCACTCTGCAAGTCCTTGTTTCCAGGGACCTGTAAGGACAGTGAGTTAATTGTCCTTGTGCTATATTGTGATTAAAAAAAACATTTATTCTAGGGACAGAAAACTCTAGGTAGGGACAGTGTCAGTTTCTTTCACTCTGCAAGTCCTTGTTTCCAGGGACCTGTAAGGACAGTGAGTTAATTGTCCTTGTGCTATATTGTGATTAAAAAAAACATTTATTCTAGGGACAGAAAACTCTAGGTAGGGACAGTGTCAGTTTCTTTCACTCTGCAAGTCCTTGTTTCCAGGGACCTGTAAGGACAGTGAGTTAATTGTCCTTGTGCTATATTGTGCTTAAAAAAAACATTTATTCTAGGGACAGAAAACTCTAGGTAGGGACAGTGTCAGTTTCTTTCACTCTGCAAGTCCTTGTTTCCAGGGACCTGTAAGGACAGTGAGTTAATTGTCCTTGTGCTATATTGTGATTAAAAAAAACATTTATTCTAGGGACAGAAAACTCTAGGTAGGGACAGTGTCAGTTTCTTTCACTCTGCAAGTCCTTGTTTCCAGGGACCTGTAAGGACAGTGAGTTAATTTTCCTTGTGCTATATTGTGATTAAAAAAAACATTTATTCTAGGGACAGAAAACTCTAGGTAGGGACAGTGTCAGTTTCTTTCACTCTGCAAGTCCTTGTTTCCAGGGACCTGTAAGGACAGTGAGTTAATTGTCCTTGTGCTATATTGTGCTTAAAAAAAACATTTATTCTAGGGACAGAAAACTCTAGGTAGGGACAGTGTCAGTTTCTTTCACTCTGCAAGTCCTTGTTTCCAGGGACCTGTAAGGACAGTGAGTTAATTTTCCTTGTGCTATATTGTGATTAAAAAAAACATTTTTTCTAGGGACAGAAAACTGTAGGTAGGGAGAGTGTTTTTTTTCTTTCACTCTGCAAGTCCTTGTTTCCAGGGACCTGTAAGGACAGTGAGTTAATTTTCCTTGTGCTATATTGTGATTAAAAAAAACATTTTTTCTAGGGACAGAAAACTGTAGGTAGGGAGAGTGTTTTTTTTCTTTCACTCTGCAAGTCCTTGTTTCCAGGGACCTGTAAGGACAGTGAGTTAATTGTCCTTGTGCTATATTGTGCTTAAAAAAAACATTTATTCTAGGGACAGAAAACTCTAGGTAGGGACAGTGTCAGTTTCTTTCACTCTGCAAGTCCTTGTTTCCAGGGACCTGTAAGGACAGTGAGTTAATTTTCCTTGTGCTATATTGTGATTAAAAAAAACATTTATTCTAGGGACAGAAAACTCTAGGTAGGGACAGTGTCAGTTTCTTTCACTCTGCAAGTCCTTGTTTCCAGGGACCTGTAAGGACAGTGAGTTAATTTTCCTTGTGCTATATTGTGATTAAAAAAAACATTTTTTCTAGGGACAGAAAACTGTAGGTAGGGAGAGTGTTTTTTTTCTTTCACTCTGCAAGTCCTTGTTTCCAGGGACCTGTAAGGACAGTGAGTTAATTGTCCTTGTGCTATATTGTGCTTAAAAAAAACATTTATTCTAGGGACAGAAAACTCTAGGTAGGGACAGTGTCAGTTTCTTTCACTCTGCAAGTCCTTGTTTCCAGGGACCTGGAGAGACATTGAGTGAATTGTCCTTGTGCTATATTGTGATTAAAAAAAACATTTATTCTAGGGACAGAAAACTCTAGGTAGGGACAGTGTCAGTTTCTTTCACTCTGCAAGTCCTTGTTTCCAGGGACCTGTAAGGACAGTGAGTTAATTGTCCTTGTGCTATATTGTGATTAAAAAAAACATTTATTCTAGGGACAGAAAACTCTAGGTAGGGACAGTGTCAGTTTCTTTCACTCTGCAAGTCCTTGTTTCCAGGGACCTGTAAGGACAGTGAGTTAATTTTCCTTGTGCTATATTGTGATTAAAAAAAACATTTATTCTAGGGACAGAAAACTCTAGGTAGGGACAGTGTCAGTTTCTTTCACTCTGCAAGTCCTTGTTTCCAGGGACCTGTAAGGACAGTGAGTTAATTGTCCTTGTGCTATATTGTGCTTAAAAAAAACATTTATTCTAGGGACAGAAAACTCTAGGTAGGGACAGTGTCAGTTTCTTTCACTCTGCAAGTCCTTGTTTCCAGGGACCTGTAAGGACAGTGAGTTAATTTTCCTTGTGCTATATTGTGATTAAAAAAAACATTTATTCTAGGGACAGAAAACTCTAGGTAGGGACAGTGTCAGTTTCTTTCACTCTGCAAGTCCTTGTTTCCAGGGACCTGTAAGGACAGTGAGTTAATTTTCCTTGTGCTATATTGTGATTAAAAAAAACATTTTTTCTAGGGACAGAAAACTGTAGGTAGGGAGAGTGTTTTTTTTCTTTCACTCTGCAAGTCCTTGTTTCCAGGGACCTGTAAGGACAGTGAGTTAATTGTCCTTGTGCTATATTGTGCTTAAAAAAAACATTTATTCTAGGGACAGAAAACTCTAGGTAGGGACAGTGTCAGTTTCTTTCACTCTGCAAGTCCTTGTTTCCAGGGACCTGTAAGGACAGTGAGTTAATTTTCCTTGTGCTATATTGTGATTAAAAAAAACATTTATTCTAGGGACAGAAAACTCTAGGTAGGGACAGTGTCAGTTTCTTTCACTCTGCAAGTCCTTGTTTCCAGGGACCTGTAAGGACAGTGAGTTAATTTTCCTTGTGCTATATTGTGATTAAAAAAAACATTTTTTCTAGGGACAGAAAACTGTAGGTAGGGAGAGTGTTTTTTTTCTTTCACTCTGCAAGTCCTTGTTTCCAGGGACCTGTAAGGACAGTGAGTTAATTGTCCTTGTGCTATATTGTGCTTAAAAAAAACATTTATTCTAGGGACAGAAAACTCTAGGTAGGGACAGTGTCAGTTTCTTTCACTCTGCAAGTCCTTGTTTCCAGGGACCTGGAGAGACATTGAGTGAATTGTCCTTGTGCTATATTGTGATTAAAAAAAACATTTATTCTAGGGACAGAAAACTCTAGGTAGGGACAGTGTCAGTTTCTTTCACTCTGCAAGTCCTTGTTTCCAGGGACCTGTAAGGACAGTGAGTTAATTTTCCTTGTGCTATATTGTGATTAAAAAAAACATTTTTTCTAGGGACAGAAAACTGTAGGTAGGGAGAGTGTTTTTTTTCTTTCACTCTGCAAGTCCTTGTTTCCAGGGACCTGTAAGGACAGTGAGTTAATTTTCCTTGTGCTATATTGTGATTAAAAAAAACATTTATTCTAGGGACAGAAAACTCTAGGTAGGGACAGTGTCAGTTTCTTTCACTCTGCAAGTCCTTGTTTCCAGGGACCTGTAAGGACAGTGAGTTAATTTTCCTTGTGCTATATTGTGATTAAAAAAAACATTTTTTCTAGGGACAGAAAACTGTAGGTAGGGAGAGTGTTTTTTTTCTTTCACTCTGCAAGTCCTTGTTTCCAGGGACCTGTAAGGACAGTGAGTTAATTTTCCTTGTGCTATATTGTGATTAAAAAAAACATTTTTTCTAGGGACAGAAAACTGTAGGTAGGGAGAGTGTTTTTTTTCTTTCACTCTGCAAGTCCTTGTTTCCAGGGACCTGTAAGGACAGTGAGTTAATTGTCCTTGTGCTATATTGTGCTTAAAAAAAACATTTTTTCTAGGGACAGAAAACTCTAGGTAGGGAGAGTGTTTGTTTTTTTTCACTCTGCAAGTCCTTGTTTCCAGGGACCTGTAAGGACAGTGAGTTAATTGTCCTTGTGCTATATTGTGCTTAAAAAAAACATTTATTCTAGGGACAGAAAACTCTAGGTAGGGACAGTGTCAGTTTCTTTCACTCTGCAAGTCCTTGTTTCCAGGGACCTGTAAGGACAGTGAGTTAATTTTCCTTGTGCTATATTGTGCTTAAAAAAAACATTTATTCTAGGGACAGAAAACTCTAGGTAGGGACAGTGTCAGTTTCTTTCACTCTGCAAGTCCTTGTTTCCAGGGACCTGGAGAGACATTGAGTGAATTGTCCTTGTGCTATATTGTGATTAAAAAAAACATTTATTCTAGGGATAGAAAACTCTAGGTAGGGACAGTGTCAGTTTCTTTCACTGTGAAAGTCCTTGTTTCAAGGGACAGAGAAGGACACCTGAAGGTAGCCCTTATTGCTTTTTTCCCATCTCCCTGCAGGCCATCTATTAGAATGTCTGGAAGGCAAACAAGGAGAGGCAGACAGTCAGGAGGCAATAAAAGAGGGCAAGCAGGCTCTGTGTCTGGGGGCAACAGTGCTGGTCGTGGACGCGGTGCATTGTCATCAGCACATGGCCATGGGACACGCTTGTCCTTCTTTTCGGCAGCTGGACATGTTGAGCCACATCATGCCGAAGACTTGGTAGAGTGGATGACCAAGCCCTCCTCCTCCTCCTCATCCTCTCTCACCCAGGCTCAGGGTACTGGAAAAGCAGCTGCCAAAGCGTCGTCTTCCCTGGTATCAATGTCAGACAAATCATCAGTCACTCCTTCCCTAGACCCACCATGTCCTCCTCCTGAGGAGTCCCCCGAACTGTTTCAGCACAGTGTTGGGTACATGCTCCAGGAGGATGCCCAGCGTTTCGAAGGGTCTGATGATGAAACCCAGCTAGAGGAAGGCAGTAGCGTGAGAGCAGACAGAGGGGATGCTCAAGAAGGACACCAATCTGGCAGTCATGTTCCAGCAGCTGCAGCATACTGCCAGATTGGCTCCAGTGATGAGGAGGGAGGGGATGATGAGGTCAATGACTCCACGTGGGTGCCTAATAGGAGAGAGGAGGAGGAGGAGGATGAGGAGGAGGCACATCTCCAACGAGGCAGGATGCCCTTTGGTGGCCAGCGTAAGGGCAGTACACCGACGGAATCACACCGCAGAGCTCCGCCTGTGCAGGGCGCTGCCTCTGCCCGTCATTCAAAAAGTTCTTTGGTGTGGGCCTTTTTTGAGGCTAGTGCATCAGATCGCACAGCTGCTGTTTGCAACATATGTCTCAAGCGTATATCGCGTGGCCAAAACATCAGCCGCTTGGGTACCACATGCCTGACCAGACATATGTTGACCTGCCATGCAGCTCGTTGGCAAGCCTACCTCAAAGACCCACACCAAAGAACAAAGCGGACCTCTCCTTGCACCGCATCAGCTGGGATCTCCAACCCCACTATAACTTCAGTCCTCTCTGAAACATGCACTGAGAGGAATGAAGGTGTAGAATTAGGTGTGTCACAGCCAAGTACTTGCGCCCACTCTGCTAGCAGTACACCGACGTCCGATTCTAGCAGGCAAATTTCCCTGCCCCAGCTGCTGGACCGTCGAAAGAAGTTCACTCCCAGCCATCCACATGCCCAGCGGTTGAATGCTAGCTTGGCTAAATTGCTAGCGCTTCAACTGCTGCCTTTTCAGTTGGTAGACTCGGCCCCCTTCCGTGAGTTTGTGCAATGTGCGGTTCCTCAGTGGCAGGTTCCCAAACGCCACTTTTTCTCACGGAAGGCTATTCCGGCTCTCTACCGGCATGTGGAAGGCAATGTCTTGGCCTCGCTGGACAGGGCGGTCAGCGGTAAGGTGCATATTACCGCTGACTCATGGTCCAGCAGGCATGGACAGGGACGTTACCTTTCTTTCACGGCCCATTGGGTCACTCTTTTGGCAGCTGTGAAGGATTCAGGACAAGGTGCAGTAGTGTTGGAGGTTGTCCCACCGCCACGCCTCCAAAATGCTACTACTGGTTGTGACACACCTCTCTCCTCCACCCCCTCCTCTTCTTCTTCCTCCATGGCCTCTTCCTGTGGTTTGTCCTATGAACCAGCGGTGCTCCGTAGCCGTTCACGGGGCTACGCAAGTACGCAGGCAAAAAGATGCCATGCCGTGCTTGCGCTGGTGTGTTTGGGGGACAGAAGCCACACTGGGGCAGAGGTCCTGTCTGCTCTGCAGGGCCAGGCCGAGAGGTGGTTGACGCCACGCCAGCTTAAGCCAGGAATGGTGGTTTGCGACAATGGCACCAACCTCCTCTCCGCCCTCCGACAGGGACAACTGACCCATGTGCCCTGTGTGGCTCACGTCCTTAACCTGGTGGTGCAGCGGTTCTTGGGCAGGTACCCGGGCTTACAGGATGTCCTGAGGCAGGCCAGGAAAGTCTGTGTGCATTTCCGCAGATCTTATAATGCCAGTGCTCGCCTGGCTGAGCTGCAAAAGGAGTTGAACCTGCCCAAGAACCGCCTTATATGTGACATGCCCACCAGGTGGAACTCAACGTTGGCCATGCTGCAGCGGCTGCACACGCAGCAGAGGGCCATCAATGAGTACCTGTGCGACTACGGCACCAGGACAGGGTCAGGGGAGCTTGGTTTTTTTTCTCCACGCCAGTGGGGCATGATCAGGGATGCATGCACTGTCCTGGCACCATTTGAGGAGGCCACGAGGATGGTGAGCAGTGACAGTGCATGCATCAGTGACACTGTACCTCTTGTCCACCTGTTGGAGCACACGCTGCGTGGAATAATGGACAGGGCACTTGAGGCAGAACAGAGGCAGGAAGAGGAGGACTTCCTTGCCTCTCAAGGCCCCCTTTACCCAGACAGTGTTCCTTCTGTCCCACCCATCGCACAGGAAGAGGAGGAGGAGGAGGAGGAGGAGGAGGAGGAGGATTGTGTCAGCATGGAGGTGGAGGCTGGCACTCAGCATCATCAGCAGCAGTCTTTTAGGGATGATTTACAGTCCCAAGAAACCAGTGGACTTGTACGTGGCTGGGAGGAGGTGGCTGCGGATCATGTCGTCCTTAGTGACCCAGAGGACTCCGGAGCGAATGCCTCAGCAAACCTACGCTGCATGGCCTCCCTGATCCTGCAAAGTCTGCGGAAGGATCCTCGTATTCTTCGGATCAAGGAGAGGGACCATTACTGGCTGGCCACTCTCCTTGATCCACGGTACAAGGGTAAGGTTGCGGACCTTATGTTACCGTCGCAGAGGGAGCAGAGGATGAGACAACTCCGGGAGGCCTTGCAGAAAGGTCTGTGCAACGCGTTCCCAGAGACTGGGAGGTTGCAAACTCCTGGTCCTGGACAACGAGTTGCTGAGGCTTCGGCCAGTCAAAGAAGGAGCGGTGGGGAAGGTGGCCGTCTGACCGATGCGTTCAGACAATTCTTTAGTCCGCAGCCCCAAAGTATGATCGGTTCCAGCAACCATCGCCAGCGTCTGATAAACATGGTGCAGGAATATCTAGGGGCAAGGTCAGACTTGGACACCTTCCCCACCGAAAATCCTCTGGCTTACTGGGTCTTGAGGATGGATCACTGGCCAGAGCTTGCACAGTATGCAATTGAGCTACTGGCCTGTCCTGCATCCAGCGTTCTTTCGGAACGCACATTCAGTGCTGCTGGAGGATTTGTCACGGATCACAGGGTGCGCCTGTCCACCGACTCGGTTGATCGACTGACTTTCATCAAGATGAACCAGTCTTGGATCACCACCAGCTACCACACACCTGATGCTGATATAACAGACTAATTGATTTTAAAATGTCACATCCCTTCAAGACTGATGCTGATGCTGAGTGCCTGTGCTGTTATGTTGACTGCCTATCCTCCTCCTCCGAGTCCTCAATGATACGATTGATGATGATAGCTTGGAAGATCATTTTTGTTTATGGGTGCCGCCACCAGTGCCTAACGCCCAATTTTTCAGCCCCTGTTTAACAGTGGCGTGTAATTACAATTTTTGAAGCAATACTTTGCAACAGGGCTCATTGCTGTGCTCCAAGTACAGTATCTGTGAGGAGTTGCAGTGTTGTGCCACCAGTGCCTAAGGCCCAATTTTTCAGCCCCTGTTTAACAGGGGCGTGTCATTACAATTTTTGAAGCAATACTTTGCAACAGGGCTCATTGCTGTGCTCCAAGTACAGTATCTGTGAAGGGTTGCAGTGTTGTGCCACCAGTGCCTAAGGCCCAATTTTTCAGCCCCTGTTCAACAGGGGCATGTAATTACAATTCTTGATCTAATAATTCACAGCAGGGCCCATTGCTGCACCCACCAAGAGTAACTGTCAGGGCTTACAGTGTTGTGGCACCAGCACCACCATCAAAGGCCCAATTTTTACTACCACTGTTCAACAATTATATGTAATTAAAATTCCTGATATAATAGTTGACAGCAGGGCGTTCCAGCACCAACCAAGAGTAACTGTGAGTGCTTACAGTGTTGTGCCAACACCAACAACTAAGGGGCCTATTTCTGCAGAGTATATACGGCAGGTCCCTACTTTCAAACATCCAACTTACAAACGACTCCTACTTGCAAACGCAAGAAGACAACAGGAAGTGAGAGGAAATCTACCACTAGGAAGGAAAATTCTCTCCTGTAAGAATAAATATGGGAGAAAGGTGTCTCCTCTGTACTGATGCTTTATCAGCAATCCTTGTTTCAAGAAAAACACCACATTTCAAAAACAGTTGTCATTAGGACGGAAAGTGAGGTGAAATGTTCTGAACAGGGGCACAGACAGCAAAACAAATGTTACAGGGGTGATAACCCTTACCTATGTTTTCCAAAAAGTTTAAAAATAGATTTTTGGTCTGGAGCTACACTTCAACAATGTACCTGTTCAAAATTACAAACAGATTCTACATAAGAACAAACCTACAGTCCCTGTCTTGTATGCACCGCCTGTATACGGCTGTTCAGAGTATATAGGGCCTTTTTTATTTTATGTGCGGGGTTCCCCTTAATATCCATACAAGACCCAAAGGGGCTGGTAATGGGCTGGGGTAGGGGGGGGGGTCATGGGGTAGCTATGCCATTTTTCTTAAAGATTTTCATCCATATTACCGGGACCAGACATTACATTAAAGCCGCAAGCAGTTTTAAATGGCTTTTTTTTCCTTTAGAAGTGTCATTTTGTGCAGGGACAGTTCTAAACACGGGAAACACGTGGCACTTCACAGGCATACTTTAGACACCCCCCAGGTACGATATTTAAAGGAATATTTGACTTTTTTTTTTTCACTTTATGCATCATTAAAATGACTGCTCCCGGAAAACGACCGTTTTTAAAACTTATTTTTGCATTGATACATGTCCCCTGGTGCAGAACCCGGGTTCCCAAACCCTTTTTAGGACAATAACATGCATAATAGTTGTTATAATTAGCACTTTAGAATTCGAACGTTCGCATCCATTGTATTTAATAGGGTTCTAATGTTCGTTCGAACTTTCGGTCCGTTCGCGGGTTCTGGTGCGAACCGAACCCGGGGGTGTTCGGCTCATCACTAGCGGTGACCCATTCGGTCGGACTGGTGCCCCACTTGGTGCACGAGGCTATCATTGGTAGGGACTTCCCTAAGTTTTGGGAACTGTGGGATTGTCCCGACCCAGTCGCAGTACCTAACTCAGTCGCAGAGCCAGAACTCATTGCCATTACTGACCTTGCGAGTTCAGGGGACTCCTCTCAGGGCTCTCCGGGTGATCCTTTCTCAGTTATGGCAGGAGAGCTGGGGGAGCCTGAAGAAGTCCCCACAACCAGTAGAGCTGGACAGCCGTCTGCTGAATCTGAGCCTACGTTAGAGTTTACCGATCTTAATGTGCACAAAGAAAATTTTGGTACGGAGCAGAGAAAAGACCCTACCCTTGCCAGGGCCTGGGAAAATGTAATGGTGATTAATGAGGTACCTGTCGAACCAGGGGACAGGCCCTGTTTTCCATATTTCTGCAGCAATGAGGATTTACTGTATCGTGTATGTAAAACTAATGATGAAGTGGTTGAACAGTTGGTAGTCCCTAAGCTATACAGACGGGTGGTGTTGGAACTTGCCCATGGGCACTTGCTAGGAGGTCATTTAGGGGTTGAGAAAACAAATGAAAAATAATATTTTTTTTCATGGTAGAAGGATTTCTCTGTCTTCTACGGTTTGCTTACTTGCTTACCATCTTTGTCAAGCGATTATTTTTCTTCTTTTTTCAGTTTTTTTGTCTCATTCCTGTCTCTGTCCTTGACACACAGCCGGTCCCCTATCTAGTGTTCGCTGTGGTCACACATCCGCACTCCTCTATTTACGGGGTGACCGTCGCTCTTGATCCTGTGTTTCCTGGTGGTGCGTTCTAGACATTACGGGAGGCTTGGTAAGTTACAATGGGAGGGATCCAGCTTCGCATTTTAAACCTGTTTATATCCAATCTGTTCATATATAGTTTACCATTTACTTATGTAAATGTATAACTTTGTATCCCTTTTTTCTTTTGTATAGTCGTATTTGACAAATATTGATGGTCACCGCATACCCCGCATACCCCTGAGGAAGCTTGTTAAAGCGAAACATGTCGGGTTCTTATGCGAGCTTTTTGTATTCCATCTAAATCTCGTGTATTTGTGACCACCATTCTTATATGACGTATCATGTATTGAATTTATCCAGGATCTATTTTTATATTCATTGTTTAAATTTGTAATAATAAAAATTGTATTTTTAGAAAACTTTCTCTCATTGGTTTATCTATGCACCACCAAAATCCCCTTTGTTCTAATTCCCTTATATCATAAATTATCTGGGATGAGGTGCCTATTTCTATGAGTGTTTCACCAATGAATGGACAAACCAAATATGATATTTCTTTCCGGTGTTTTAATACACCATTTTCTTCAGTCCATCATTGGGGAATACAATAAATAAATTACTCATGAAAATATAGATTATATATCAATGAGAAAGTTTTACTTTCACCCATTAATTGTACAATATTTTCATTGCCACATTGTGGTTATTCAGTACGTGGAATCCATTGTTTTTGTTTTTTTTTTCTTTTTTTTTCCCTTCCTCCATTTTGTCCCCCTTCCATTCCCTTCCCCCTTTTTTTTGTTTCACCATGGCTGCCTTCAGCGGCGAAGCATGGGAGGGACTCATGAATAAGGTACAATTAAATAGTAAATCCGGTAATATCTCTGATAGAGATTTAGATCAAGCATTTCTCAGACTTCAAAGAATTTTGGAGAAAAAAGTCAGAATTTTTTGGCACAAACGATATTTTGAAAAATATAATGAAATATAATGAATATACCCTGGGGCCTGAGGGTTCAGATCTTTCCAAACCTTAGAAATGTAGGGGATCTTCTCAAAACACAATGGGAGGCAAACCTACAAACATGTTCAATAGGTATGATGACTATCCTATGTACCCAATATGAGCAGGAGCTAACTGCGTTGGATGCCTCTGTTTCCAAATGGTATGATGATTATAGTCTGGTCATGACCAGCACAAGATTTAAGAAAAAAGAACAGACTCTCAAAGAACATATAGAATCCTATACGATAGACATCATTAGAACAAAAGAGGATAAATTTGTACGTGATAAAAATGCCTATACAAACAACTTTGCTTACAAATGGAATGTCAATGCCAATCAGAAACCATTTAGATCTAACAGTTATAGAAATGCTAAAAAAGATGATAATGCATCAAATCCTTCTACTAACTCTTCTTTATTGTCTAGCCAATCTACGATTTATCGTGATCTGTCCGGGGACAGATTGCCTAAAAAACGTAAAGGCAACTCGGATGCAGCGTCAACCGAATCACTACGACACCAACTCGGCACTTCTTTATCTCGTCGACCATCGGACACTCAACCTAAATTAATCTCTTCTCACCTCTCTACTTTGCTGCACCCTTCCTCTGGCGCACCTCGTGGCCCTCAATCTACAGCATCGCATGCAATCGTTTCTACTGCACTCTCCACATCTATCACTGCGTCACCCATGCATCTTGGCGCAACTCCGAAGGTGAGTAACACCGATATAATGGTATCACCATCGGGGATACTTTTACCATCTGAAACCAGGATTGCACCTATTTTTTTAGTGAAGGACTAGACTCCCCTCCACGTTTAAGCGATTCATCTAATCCAATTAAACAGGTTGATAGTGGTCTTGAATTATCCATAATCAACCTGTCTAGCTACAATTTATCTGAAAGTGAGATTCAAATTTTGAAACTAGGGTTGACTTTCTGCCCAGACTCCAACGTTGACAAATTTCATTTTATAAAAGATGTACACCTGTTTGCACGTTGTCTCATGTATAAAGTGATTTATGATAAACCCCCAGTTGATCAACCCACATGTGATATAAACACAAATACCAAATTGAATATAATTGAACATAATGCAATGGTCGATCTGATCGATCTGTGGGAGGAGGGCCATGTCCCCGATGAGGATCCCTGGTGGAGTGATGCACCGGGTTTATCCGTCGCTGGCATGTCCTTCCCCCCTCCTCAATCTTTCAGATCTAAATCCCGAAACTTTCCCCTGTTGAACACCAACCCAAATATTTGGGCTTTTGTTCAACAGGTTTCAAATTGTATTCAAACAATGAACCTGGCCCCTCCAGCAACCCCAAACCTAACCACATTACAAAAAGCTGCTATCAAATCTTTACAAAACAATTCCGAGATAACAATCAAACCCGCAGATAAAGGCGGCAATCTTGTTATCATGGACGTGGAAAACTATGAGACCATGTGTATGAAGATTCTGTCTAACTCTGAATGGTATAGACCAATTTCCAAAACGGTATTGGAAAATTATCATGTAAAATATCGTTCTATTATTCTTAAAGCTTTTCAACAGGGCACTATAGATCAGGAGACATGAAAATTCTTGGACACCAAAAATCCAAGGATTCCTACGTTTTACGCCTTGCCAAAGACACACAAATCACTGACCAATCCACCGGGACGGCCCATAATTTCTGGCTGTTCCAGTCTCACTGAAAATGCCAGCTCCTTAGTGGATAACTATCTATCTCCTCATGTCACCTCGCTTTCATCCTATGTCCAGGATACGATTGATCTATTAAGAATAATCGAGGGTATACAGTTGCCGGCCAATACCTGGCTGGTTTCTCTTGATGTTGAGAGCCTTTACAATACAATACCCCACGATAGGGGTTTAGAGGTTATCAAGGGCCATCTTTCTGAAAGAGGCCCCTCGTCACGGGTATATAATGACTTTGTTTTGGAGCTACTAAGCTATATTTTGAAACACAACATTTTTCTTTTTGGATCTTCCCACTACCTCCAGGTACAGGGGGTTGCGATGGGGACCAAGTGTGCCCCATCGTATGCCAACCTGTACCTGGGGGGGTGGGAACGAGAGGTCTTCTCTAGAGAGGACCTTGCTCCCTCCCTGGACCACGTCATCTCCTGGTACAGGTATATAGATGACCTACTGATCTTTTGGTCTGGTGACGAAATTCAATTGCAGCAGTTTTTTGATCTTTTGTCTATCAATGATTTTAATTTAAAATTTACCATTAATTATAGTCAAACTACCATCAATTTCCTGGACCTCAATATTTCAATCGATGGTACAGGAATAATTAATTCATGTCTATACAGGAAACCCACCGCCGGGAACACCATCCTCCATGCCAATAGTGCACACCCAGCACCCCTTCTGCAGAGCATTCCCTATAGTCAATACCTTCGACTTAGGCGTAACTGCAGTGGGGATGCAGACTTTAGAGATACTTCAAAAGACCTTTATCGGAGACTAAAAGCCAGAGGCTACAGTCATAAATGTTTAAAACGAGCCTTTAATCGGGTAAAAACCCAAAAAAGAAGTTCTCTCATTTTCTCTTCCAAAAATTCTGCAACCACTGACACAGTTAGATTAATTACGAGATATGCCTCTCAACATAAAGAAATGAGAAACATCTTACAAAAATTCTGGCCATTATTATTAGCTGACTCAACTGTGAACAAATATGTTAAAAAACACCCTGAGATAACTTTTAGACGGGTTCCCTCTTTGAGAGACCGTCTTGTACACAGTCACTTTCAGACTTCTCCAGTTTCTAAAAATATATCTACTGGCGGCACATCGCCTTGTGGTCATTGCGATGTCTGTCGCTTTGTAGATACTAAAACTAAGTTCAGATTACCTAATGGCAATTGGCATTCTACCCGATATGCAGTCACCTGCCAAACAGTGGGGGTGATCTATCTGGCTCAGTGTCAATGTGGTGGGTACTATGTTGGAAAAACTAAAATACCTTTTTTTAAGAGAATAAGGGACCACATGAAACCCATTTTGAAGAGAAAGGTAGTGACGGCGATCAGCAGGCATGTTGGTCAATGTCACAACTTTGACCCTGATGTCATCAAGTTTGTGGCCCTGGAGCATGTCCCGCTCGACTCGAGGGGGGGCAGTGTAGACAGGACCCTGCTCCAACTCGAGGCGCGCTGGATCTATGACCTTAGGGCCACTTATTTTCCAGGATTTAATGAAAACCTTAGTTTCAGATCATTTCTGTAATATCATCCCCCGGCTTGATCTGTGGTTACATTTATATATCTGTACATCTACTGTTCTTTTGAAAAAATCCCCCCCTCTCCTTTTTTTTTTTTTTCCCCCCCTCCCATCTTTTTTGTATATCCACCCCTTTCCCATTTATTTAATTAATTTTTCTTATATGGCCAATTGGTTGCCTACTGTTGCCACAGTGAAATGGCGCATGTCCCTGCATCAATAGTCATGAGTAATTTCTCATGGCCCTTTATGCCACGGACATTCTAGTCTTAACTTTATTTAAAGTTCATGCTGTTCCATAATGTATTGTATTATTATTTGATATTATGTAAACTGTATTATTCTGTTTTGGTAAAAGTATTCACAGATCATTATAGGTTGTTTTGCGTTGCTGGTACTTTCTTCCCCCCCCCCTCCCTCGGAGCATCGGGCCATGCAAGCCGATCCTTCGGCTGGGCTCGCGGCTCTGTTTATATGTGCTTATCCTTTTACATCAGCCACCTGCCCTGTCTGTCACGCGCCACCATCTCACCCAGGCTATGATCCCCCCTTGATTCGTGCGGGGTGACCACATGGGCGCCCAGGGTCATCATTTACCCTCCAATGGTGACCCATCTTTAGCGCAGCGCAGTCCTTGGTGACAGGCACTTTGTCCTTTTGGCTGCCTTTTACCATCCTATCAGAGGATGTGTTCACACATCCTCTATTGACCAATTGTTCCAGCGGGGGCTGTGCGCTTTGTCCGCCCTGTCAGTCAGTGGCGGCGAGCGGCTCCTCCCCCGCCCCTGGTGCATTCTGGTCTTTGCAGTCCTCAGCTTGTGTCTTTCCCAATGGAGTGACGTCATGCGCTCTCAGCCCGCATTGCCGTCGGCGATGTCAGACGCCGACCGCAATGGTGGACACTATATAACCAGCTCACACGCTCCTTGCAGCAGTGTGGGCTGGTGGAGCCTGAGCTGGAGCCTTAGACTTTCACAGGTAAGTAGCTACTTTAGCTTTTCTAATTCTTACCTTTTGGTTTATTATTTTCCTCATAGTCCGCACTGATAATGCAGGACTATATTAATCAACTATATATGATATTTCCCCCCCCCCCTTTTTTATTGGCTACAGTGGGCCATTGTCCCACTCTATATTTGACTGTGGGATCTGCAATCACTATTTGTCCCAACAACACCATTTTTAGTTGTATTGATATATGGAGACTGCTGTCCAATATGTTCCACTTTTATATGGAACCACTTTTTATTAAATACATATCTATAACAATATTGCATAATATGCTACATATGTCCTTTATATACCCAGTCTCTTAATTCCTTTGATCTTTTTAAAAAAATAAAATAATTTCCTTTTGTTTTTGCATGCCTATTTATGGAGGATATAGGCATGCTATATCAATTATACTCAAATAAAATCCAATTTAATTTAATATGTTTTCTTTTAGTGGCCTCCACATTATAACATCTGTGCTTGTCTTCAAGCAGACAGCCCTACACCGTTTGAAAGTGAACAGAACCCTGTTCACTTAATCTTATGTAAGTACATTCTACTTTATGTACTGTAAAAAAAAAAAAAAAAAAATTAAAAATATTTTTTTTCATGGTAGAAGGATTTCTCTGTCTTCTACGGTTTGCTTACTTGCTTACCATCTTTGTCAAGCGATTATTTTTCTTCCTTTTTCTGTTTTTTTGTCTCATTCCTGTCTCTGTCCTTGACACACAGCCGGTCCCCTATCTAGTGTTCGCTGTGGTCACACATCCGCACTTCTCTATATACGGGGTGACCGTCGCTCTTGATCCTGTGTTTCCTGGTGGTGCGTTCTAGACATTACGGGAGGCTTGGTAAGTTACAATGGGAGGGATCCAGCTTCGCATTTTAAACCTGTTTATATCCAATCTGTTCATATATAGTTTACCATTTACTTATGTAAATGTATAACTTTGTATCCCTTTTTTCTTTTGTATAGTCGTATTTGACAAATATTGATGGTCACCGCATACCCCTGAGGAAGCTTGTTAAAGCGAAACATGTCGGGTTCTTATGCGAGCTTTTTGTATTCCATCTAAATCTCGTGTATTTGTGACCACCATTCTTATATGACGTATCATGTATTGAATTTATCCAGGATCTATTTTTATATTCATTGTTTAAATTTGTAATAATGAAAATTGTATTTTTAGAAAACTTTCTCTCATTGGTTTATCTATGCACCACCAAAATCCCCTTTGTTCTAATTCCCTTATATCATAAATTATCTGGGATGAGGTGCCTATTTCTATGAGTGTTTCACCAATGAATGGACAAACCAAATATGAAATGAAAGGGTGTTGCGCAGGTTTTACTGGCCTGGGATATGGAAAAATATCGAGAATTATTGTCAATCCTGTCCTATGTGTCAGATGTCAGCCCCCCAACCCCACTTCCGAAGTCCGTTAGTGCCCTTGCCCATTATTGAAGTGCCCTTTGAGAGGATTGCCATGGACCTTGTGGGTCCACTCCCCAAATCTGCCCGCGGTCATCAACATATCCTTGTGATCATGGATTACGCTACCCGTTACCCCGAGGCCGTTCCCTTACACACTGCATCTGCTAAAAACATTGCCAAAGAGCTGTTTATGGTGTTCAGTCGGGTTGGCGTCCCGAAAGAAGTCCTTACAGACCAGGGTACCCCATTCATGTCACGAATAACTAGGGAGCTGTGCAAGTTATTTAAGGTGACGCAGTTGCGATCCTCGGTGTACCATCCTCAAACGGATGGCTTGGTGGAACGCTTCAATAAGACATTAAAGAGTATGTTAAGAAAGGTTGTTGACAAAGAAGGGAAAAACTGGGACTTCCTGATACCGTACTTGATGTTCGCCATCAGGGAAGTTCCCCAGTCCTCTACAGGGTACTCTCCATTTGAGCTGCTTTATGGGAGACACCCTCGGGGACTCTTAGACATAGCCAAGGAAACTTGGGAGGGGGAGCAGACACCTCACAAAAGTGTTATTGAGCATATCGCTCAAATGCAGGATAGGATTGCAGCAATCATGCCGGTAGTAAAAGAACATTTACTGCAGGCCCAAGCAGCCCAACAGAGGATATACAACAGGGGGGCCCAACTTCGTGTTTTCTCACCTGGTGACAGGGTCCTCGTGTTAGTTCCCACTGTTGAGAGCAAATTCCTGGCTAAGTGGCAGGGACCCTTTGAAGTAATTGAAAGAGTTGGGGAGGTCAATTACAAGGTGTATCAACCAGGTAAAAGGAAGCCCGAACAGATTTACCACATAAACCTGTTAAAGCCCTGGAAGGATAGACTAGCATTAACTGCCAGGTCTCTCCCGGTAACCCTTAGGGGTACTGAATCCCCTCTGATCCCTGAGGTCACGATTCCAGACACCCTGTCATGTTCCCAGAAACAGGAAGCTAGAGAGTTCCTGATAAGGAATAAAGAGAAATTTTCAGAGTTGCCGGGCACGACTTCAGCAGTTCAGCATGATATTGTTACTGAACCTGGGGTCCGTGTCAAGCTCAAACCATACCGAATTCCCGAAGCTAGAAGAAAGGACATCGGTGAGGAAGTTAAAAGGATGTTGGAGCTAGATGTTATTGAGGAATCCAATAGTGACTGGTCTAGCCCCATTGTATTGGTCCCAAAACCGGATGGCACTTGGAGGTTTTGTAACGACTTCAGAAAGCTTAATGCGGTAACAAAGTTTGACACATACCCAATGCCCAGGGTAGACGAGCTTATAGACCGACTTGGCAAGGCCCGTTATCTGACCACTTTGGACTTGACCAAAGGATATTGGCAAATACCCCTGACTGGTAGTGCCAAAGAAAAGACTGCGTTTGTGACCCCGGAGGGGTCGTTTCAGTATAAGAAAATGCCTTTTGGGTTGCAAAATGCCCCTGCAACATTTCAGAGGGCTATGGACAGGACCCTAAGACCTCACCGACAGTATGCTGCAGCCTATCTGGACGACATAGTGGTACATAGCACTGACTGGGAGTCTCACTTGCCCCGTGTCCAGGCTGTCCTGGATTCCCTCTTCAAAGAAGGGTTTACGGCAAATCCAAAAAAATGTGCCATTGGGCTAGAGGAAGCCAGGTATTTGGGCTACACTATTGGCCGGGGTGTCATAAAGCCCCAGGTGAATAAAATAGAAGCCATCCAGGAGTGGCCACGTCCTGCAAACAAGAAGCAGGTCAGGGCCTTTCTTGGCATTGCGGGGTACTATAGAAGATTTATCCCAAATTTAGCAACTATAGCTGCCCCACTGACAGACCTTACGAAAGGGAAAGCCTCCGTAATGGTGAAATGGTCTCCAGTAGCAGAAGAGTCTTTTCAAGTCCTGAAGAAGGCTCTTTGTGCACAGCCAATCCTATACTCCCCCGATTTCTCCAAAAACGTTTTGGTCCAGACAGATGCGTCTGATGTTGGTATCGGGGCAGTACTTTCACAGGTACACAATGGGGAAGAACACCCTGTGGTGTACTTAAGCAGAAAGCTCAATGACCATGAAAAGAAGTACGCAGTCATTGAAAAGGAGTGTCTGGCCATAAAGTGGGCCGTGGACGCGCTCAGGTACTACTTGTTGGGGCGCCAGTTTGAGTTGATAACTGACCATGCTCCCCTGAAATGGATGGCCCAAAAGAAGGAGACTAATAGGCGGGTGAACCGGTGGTTTTTGGCCCTACAAGATTACGCCTTTACGGTAAAACACAGGCCAGGTGTGGAGATGGGAAATGTAGATGCCCTGTCCCGTGTTCACTCCTGTTGGGCTACAGGTGTTCCAACCCTGGGGTTGAAACAAGGGGGGAGGATGTGTGGCAGAGCGTCCCAGAGAGAGCTTGGGAAAGTCCTGTTCGGGGTTTATACATCTCCCAGTCTCCTCTCATATACATTCAGGGATCTCTGAGCCAGGATCCACTTCAGGTATTGGTTCTCTCCACCAGCTTAATTAAAAGCTCACCTGAGCAGACAGCCTTTGCTCAGCCTGGGAAACACAGACAGCATTGGTCTGTGAGAGCAAGAAGGTTGGTAAAACTTGTTACTCTGTGAATGTGGAAGCTGACAAGCGTTAGGCTTCTTCAGCCTAGTAGTGAGGGCCTGTAAATACTGTGTAGTTAGAGCCGAGACACGGCTAGGCTTTTGTTTAGCTATTTTTCCTTCTGTTTGTTTTCAGCACACTGTAACAGCACCTGTCATTGACTTTGTATATAGCACCAATAAACAACACTGTGTTTTCACTGATCCAATGGACTTGGTATCTGTGCCTGCTCATCCCAGGGAGCTTTTGTACCCGCTACCTGCCCCCCAGGTTACAATATATATCTCTCAATACTGATTAAACTGCAGCAAGCAGAATCAACTGCCTGCTGTGGTATTAGTATGAGAACACCAACAATTGTCTTCAGTTAGTTTTAGGTGCACAATGTGCAGAGGACACAGTACACTAACTGAAAATACTTGCAGCTCCCTGCCTGTGGTATTTGTATGAGAACACCAGCAATTGTATTGAGGTAAGCTTTAGGTGCACACTGTGCAAAGGACACTAAAGCAAAATACTGCAGCTCCCTGCCTGTGGTATTTGTATCAGAACACCAGAAATTGTATTGAGGTAATGTCAGGAAAGCTTCCATCCGCTGGTGATATTTATTATTTGGCTTGCAGTACTGTGGTCCTGCAGCAGGTGTCTCCTGGCAGTGTGGAACTGTCAGGAGAATTTCTCCCTGCTGGTCTTATATTATCCTTCGGACGCAGTACTGGTCTCCACCAGCGGATGGATCCTGGCAGTGTGGAGCGAACTGTTCTTCCTGCTCTCAGGTGTGACTTGAAGCCAATTACAAGCCTTCCTATTTATACCCGGCAAGTACAAACACACCTTGCCCTGGTATCTCTCTCCCTGACTTAGAACCTGCGATCCTGACTTTGAGCCTGCATCCTACCTGACTCGATCCGACCTGATCCCTATCCTGAGCCCATCCTGCACCTGTCCCTCCTGTCTCCTGATAACCACGGTCACCTGTCCTCCTGTTACCTGCACGGTGTTCTGTTGGAGGTGGTTGTGTGTTGATCTTAATAAATTATCATATTTTCACCTACATCCATTTGGTCTCCTCTGTGCAGTCACACAGTCTGGTCTACTAGCTTCTCTGACAGTATACCAGGGCCATCCCTGATCAGATGTGGCTGCATTGAGGAACCATCCTGGTGTTGTGAGTTCTGCTGATATGGATCCCGATGAAATCCTTTACTATTCTCTGCTGGCGGCAGAGGATGGCGAATATTGTCGCCAGGTTTTAAAGGGATGGACTAGTGATCAGCTGATGGAAACGATCCGATCAGCTCATTTCTTGGTGGATCAGGGTTACATGCAGTCTGAGGATGTTCAGCCGTTAATCCAGTTATGTGTAAAACCAGCCCTGTCATGCGTTCCCGAAGGAAGTAATGATTTCTCTCCCCCTTTAAATGGTGACCAAGTTGAATCCCTATTAGAGGATAATCCAGCTTCTTTCAATGAACATTATTTCCCTTGTTCCCAGCAGGTATTATCCGATTGTATTAGTTCAGTGCAGTCTCTGATTAGACAGGGTGTGTGTGAACCAGTTTTTGTTCAACCTGTGCTGCAGGCATGGTCAGATCTCCTGAATTCAGCCAAGTTACAACATTCCAGCCCTGCCATTAATCACCTGCCTTCCCAAGAATTTATCCGCCCATCGTCTATGGCAACCCCAGCTACAGCCCAGTTTGCACAGCCTCCTACCAAATATTATTACCCAGTCTCTACTTGTCGCACCTACCCTGCCTTCAATCGACCTGCTTCTTCCCTTCCACCTGTAGCAAATCCACAAGAACCTCCTCCAGCCACTGTTCCCGTATTTCTGCCGCATTCCAATCCTTCCTCTTACTCAATTCCATCCTTTTCATACATCCCCCCATTATTTACAAATCTGCAGTGACTAAACCTAAGAAGAAGCGGAAGTACTTTCCGACCCACACAATCCTACCAGTAACCCAACCTGCCTCCACACCCAACAACCTGCTCCAGCCTGCGTTCATGCCAGTTGAACCTGACGATCCACCTAAATCCGCCAACCCTATGCCTGCTACACAGTCTGATGTCCCTGTGCCCTTAACCCAGTCTGACATCCCAGTGCACTTTACCCAGTCTGACGTCCCAGTGCCTTTTACCCAGTCTAATGTCCCTGTGCCTGTTACCCAGCCTGAGGTTCCTGTGCCAGTCGGCCGGCCTGAGGTTCCTGTGCCAGTCTGCCGGCCTGAGGTTCCTGTGCCAGTCTGCAGTTCCTGTGCCAGACTGCAGTTCCTGTGCCCGTGTTCCAGCTTGATGTCCCTGTGCCCGTGTTCCAGCCTGAAGATCCGGTGCCCGTGTCTCTGCCTGAAGTCTCAGTACCTGCCTTCCAGTCTGATGTCTTGGCGCCTGCCTTCCAGTCTGATGTCTTGGCACCTGCCTTCCAGTCTGATGTCCTGGCGCCTGCCTTCCAGTCTGATGTCCTGGCGCCTGCCTTCCAGTCTGATGTCCTGGCGCCTGCCTTCCAGTCTGATGTCCTGGCGCCTGCCTTCCAGTCTGATGTCCTGGCGCCTGCCTTCCAGTCTGATGTCCTGGTGCCAGTGTTTTAGCCTGAGATGTCAGTGTTTCAGCCTGGGGTGCCAGCGTTCCAGCCTGAAGAACCAGTACCAGCATTCCAGCCTGAAGAGCTAGAGCCAGCGTCCCGGCCTGAGGTTATGGTGCCCGTTTCCCAGCCTGAGGTTGTGGTGCCCGTTTCCCGGCCTGAGGTTGTGGAGTCCATTTCCTGGTCTGAGGTTGTGGTGCCCGTTTCCTAGCCTGAGGTTGTGGTGCCCGTTTCCTGGCATGCGGAGCCTCTATCTGCTGCCCAGCTCGATGACCCAGGACCTGCTGCCCAGCTTGATGTCCCGGAGCCTGATGTGTTCCTGCCTGCTGCCCAGCCTGGTGTGTTCCTGCCTGGTGCCCAGCTTGATGACCCAGAACCTGCTGCCCAGCTCGATGACCCGGAGCCTGCTGCCCAGCTCGATGTCCCGGAGCCTGCTGCCCAGCTCGATGTCCCGGAGCCTGCTGCCCAGCTCGATGTCCCGGAGCCTGCTGCCCAGCTCGATGTCCCGGAGCCTGCTGCCCAGCTCGATGTCCCGGAGCCTGCTGCCCAGCTCGATGACCCGGAGCCTGCTGCCCAGCTCGATGACCCGGAGCCTGCTGCCCAGCTCGATGTCCCGGAGCCTGTTGCCCAGCTCGATGACCCGGAGCCTGTTGCCCAGCTCGATGACCCGGAGCCTGTTGCCCAGCTCGATGACCCGGAGCCTGTTGCCCAGCTCGATGACCCGGAGCCTGTTGCCCAGCTCGATGACCCGGAGCCTGCTGCCCAGCTTGATGTCCCGGAGCCTGCTGCCCAGCTTGATTTCTCCCTGTCTGCTGCCCAGCTTGATTTGTCCCTGTCTGCTGCCCAGCTTGATTTGTCCCTGTCTGCTGCCCAGCTTGATTTGTCCCTGTCTGCTGCCCAGCTTGATTTGTCCCTGTCTGCTGCCCAGCTTGATTTGTCCCTGTCTGCTGCCCAGCTTGATTTGTCCCTGTCTGCTGCCTAGCTTGATTTGCCCCTGTCTGCTGCCCAGCTTGATTTGCCCCTGTCTGCTGCCCAGCTTGATTTGCCCCTGTCTGCTGCCCAGCTTGATTTGCCTGTCTCCTGCCCAGTTGTGCCCGCTTTCCAGTTGGATGTGCCCGTCTTCCAGTCGGATGTGCCCGATGTCTGCCCGGATGTGCTCGCTGTCTGCCCGGATGTGACTTTGCCTTCTGCCCAGCTTGTTGCCATGAACTTTCCCCAGCAACAGTTAGTTGGAGCATCCGAAGGCCGCTCCTTTGAGGGGGGGTACTGTCAGGAAAGGTTCCATCCGCTGGTGATATTTATTATTTGGCTTGCAGTACTGTGGTCTACCAGCCAGTGTCTCCTGGCAGTGTGGAATTGTCAGGAGAATTTCTCCCTGCTGGTATTATATTAACTTTTGGACCCAGTACTGGTCTCCACCAGCGGATGGATCTTGGCAGTGTGGAGCGAACTGCTCTTCCTGCGCTCAGGTGTGACTTGAAGCCAATTACAAGCCTTCCTATTTATACCCGGCAAGTACAAACACACCTTGCCCTGGTATCTCCTGACCTAGAACCTGCGATCCTGACTTTGAGCCTGCATCCTACCTGACCCGATCCCTATCCTGAGCCCATCCTGCACCTGTCCCTCCTGTCTCCTGATAACCACGGTCACCTATTCTCCTGTTACCTGTGTACTTCAATCCCTGCTCTGCAGCCTACCCATCCATCCCATCCCTGTTCCTGTTTGTCTCCCGTCCTTACCCATCTGCTGACATCCCCTTGTGTATGACCTTGGCTTGGCTTTACTACGATTCTGGTATCTCCCATTATTGTACATATTTTCTATAGGTCACTGTTTATTTGTTGATTTATTGCACTGTGTTCTGTTGGAGGTGGTTGTGTGTTGATCTTAATAAATTATCATATTTTCACCTACATTCGTTTGTTCTCCTCTGTGCAGTCAAACAGTCTGGTCTACTAGCTTCTCTGACAGGTAAGCTTTAGTTTCACACTGTGCAAAGGACACTAAAGCAAAATACTGCAGCTCCCTGCCTGTATGTGTATCAGAACACCAGAAATTGTATTGAGGTAAGCTTTAGGTGCACACTGTGCAAAGGACACAAAAGCAAAATACTGCAGCTCCCTGCCTGTATTTGTATGAGACCACCAGCAATTGTATTGAGATAAGCTTTAGGTGCACACTGTGCAAAGGACACTAAAGCAAATTACTGCAGCTCCCTGCTTGTATTTGTATCAGAACACCAGCAATTGTATTCAGGTAAGCTTTTGGTGCACACTGTGCAAAGGACACTAAAGCAAAATACTGCAGCTCCCTGCCTGTATTTGTATCAGAACACCAGCAATTGTATTCAGGTAAGCTTTTGGTGCACACTGTGCAAAGGACACAGTACAGTAAGTGAAACACTGCAGCTAGCACCATCACCTGCCTGCCTCTCAGTTTAGAGAATAACAGGAACAGATCTAGCTAAACTGAATACAGTGTGTAAATATATATACACAACACCTAGGATGCATATGTATCCTCTACACACTGTAACTGCAGCTAACTGACTCGCCTGCCTGCTCTATCTAACTCAAATCAAATTACACTGTCTCTCTCTCTCTCTCTGTCTTTCCTTTAACCAACGCCAACACACTACACAAGGCCACCAAGCCGGCGGCCTTATATAGTGTGGGGCGTGTACCTACTCCTCTGAGCCATGATTGGCCAAAGCCACCCTGGCTTTGGCCAATTACGGCTCTCTGTACCTACGGCGCTGTGATTGGCCAAGCATGAGGGTCATAGTGCATGCTTGGCCAATCATCAGCCAGCAATGCACTGCGATGCCGCAGTGAATTATGGGCCGTGACGCGCCACTTGAATTCGGCGCGAACGGCCCATAATGTTCGAAATTCGGCGAACAACCGATGTTCGAGTCGAACATGGGTTTAACGCGAACTCGAAGCTCATCCCTAATAAAAACCACAAAATAACAGTTCAACATATAGCACAGTCCTAACATTCCTAATCCCTAACTACAGGCTTGTGACTGCCCCAGCATACCTGCACAGGAAAGAATCCATTCTTGGCAGAGTCCACGGTTGGTATCCTCAGGGAGGACTGCAAGTGCCAGCAATCCCCCTACACGTGGAAGGCTCTAGGGCACAGGTGTCTGGCATAAACAGGGACTCCCAGAGAAGCAATGAGCCCTGCCAGAAATAGCAGCTGGAGGTCACATCTTGCTGGCTGTCTGTTTCTTTAGGGAGGACTGCAGGTCCCAGCAATCCCCCTTCTCTCTTCTTTTTTAAGCAGATGGGGGTTACACGCTGTGGCCTGTCTGGACTTGTTTCCAATGCAGACTGACTGAGGGCAGAGCCCTCCCCCCTTTTATTTACAGCACCTGGAGAGAGAGAGAGGCAGAGCTCAGAGAAAGTTCAGGTACTGGGTTAACTCTTTCCCTCCATAACTAGAACATTTTCCAATCTGCTTACACAGAGGACAAAAAAGAAGCCAGAAAACAAAGGTAAGTGACCTTTTAAACAAAACAAAAGAGCAATGGTATACTTGATATTTTAGAATAATTGATGTAAAAAAAAACATTAAGTGTCACTTTAGGGGGGAAATAAAACCACAAACAGCCTATTTTTACAGCCGTCTGTGTGAATAAGCCTTAAGTTACAAACTCTAGTTTAGAGAAATGTGGCATGAGAGGAGAGATGAGAGACCCATTATTCACAGACAGGGTGTTCGCTGGTATTTCATAACAGCTGCTACAGGCTCATGCCCTGTACACACGATCGGATTTTCCGATGGGATAAACTCCGATGGAATTTTCCGTCGGAATTCCTTTCAAGCTGTCTTGCATACACACTGTCAGACCAAATTCCGACCGTCCAAAACGCGGTGACGTAAAACACTATGACGAGCCGAGAAAAATTAAGTTCAATGCTTCCGAACATGCGTCGACTTGAGTCTGAGCATGCATGTTTTTTTCTCCGTCGGAGTTCCACACAGACGATCAGAATTTCCATTGGAAAAAAATAGAACATGTTCTATTTCTAAACTCCGACTGAAAAAAGTCCGATGGGGCACACACACGGTCGGAATATCCGATGAAAAATTTCCGTCTGACTTTTTTTCATCGGAAATTCCAATCGTGTGTACAAGGCATAGGAGAAAGTTAAACAAATATTGCTCAACTGTTGAACTCCCACTTAGCTGAAAACGCTGCAGTTAGTAATTTTAAGTGTAGCGGGGTGTTCCCCTTTAATGCAGAGAGACAAGAAGTTCCAGGTGAGAGGTGAGTCGGGAGGAAGTAAAGAGACATTATGGAAGTGAAAGCAGAGGAGAGAGAGACTACATCTCCCAGTACATCTTGCAGCACCCAGGGTGCATTGCTCCAGAACAGAGACTGCTGGGGGAGACTTTATAAAGGGGAGGCGGAGTTTTGGTCGGTCTTTTTGGACACCCCTCTCCTAGCAAGAGGATGTCTGTGCTGAACTGCTGTGTGCACAAGGCCTGAAGCCTGGGCCGTGTGCTCCTTTCCAAAGAGCCCTCTGCCAGCCTAGCAGAGCCTTAGAGACATCTAATCCTCCTTGCTGCAGTACACCAGAAGGATTGAAGACTTGGATGTCGGTGGATTCCTGTTCCTAGACGAATCGATGGAGGAAACGGACTTTGACTTGCCCGGGTGGTGAGAGCTGTTTAAAGACAGATACCTTTATCTTTACTATTCGTTGGGATTACAAAGTTGTTCTTCAAGTGCACCACCGAAAAGATTGCTAGCGAATATTGTTTCACTGAACTTCCATCTAGATCAGTCAGGCCTGACTGCATAGGTAGACATTGCTGGGTGTTAGTCTACCCATGAGGGGAAGTAGCTGTAAAAGGGCAGCGCTAGAGTTGCATAGCAATACTTTATTATTCTGATTACTCTGTTTATCTTTATTACTGTTTATTGCAGGGATCTGCAACTTGTTATACTGTTGTTTATTACTTGCCCATTAGCCTCAGTAAAATATCTGGGTAAAGTACATTTGGTGTCAGTTCCGCTTACTTTAATAGGAGTTTTAAAGTATATTCTGTGTATGTTTGTTATAGGACTGCGTCACCAACAGTTGCGGTCACGCGGTCCTATCCCTCTATCACCAGCTGTGCCACGGGAGGTTAGAGCCGATTGCCAGGGGTTGACAGCAGTGCACTACAGGGCCCAAATCAATATCAGCGGCTCTCTTAACTGGGGGTAGCGCTACACGTGGGGGCTCGAGTCCGGGATCCTTGTACGTTGCACGCTGCAATCAAGCCGGTCAGAAGTACCAGCATGGACCCGCTGGCAATGTCACAGTGGTGCGCAGCGATTGGCGCCGATCCAACCGCGGCGGTAGTCATTGTACTCCCGGGGGAAAGATGGAAGGAAGAGGAGATAAAACAGCTCGTATTGTTACTGTCTCCGAGCCACAAAGCATGGGTGATGGATTTTAGGCCAGATCCAGTGATCTTGTTTACATACGCACTGGTAGAATGGAAAAACGAAATCCCAGAGCATTTTAAAAGTCAGAGTATACAAGCCATAGATAATCAGATCTATCACTTGATACATACGCTGCCAGTGAAGGAAGAATGGTTTCAGACACCAAAGCCATCACTCCCACAATTATCTCCACCACTATCCCCTAAAGCAGAAAAGCTTAAGGAACTATTAAGCCCGGGATCACCGCTGGCCGCTATAGGGCCTGAATTGTTGAATGCTCTAGGAGACCTTGTAATTAAGTGCCAGAAAAGCAGTACGGTGCATGTGGAGGCCGGTTACCGGAAGCTTAGCACCTTCTCAGGGAAGCTCCCCGTCCCTGCGGGGGAGGAAGATTTTGACACTTGGGTGGAACAGGCATTGCAGGCAGTAGAAGCATGGGAGGTGCCTGAGGCACAGAAGAGACAGCGAGTCTTAGAAAGTCTGAAAGGTGCCGCGGCAGAAGCGGTGAAGAGCTTCCGGTTTGGAAATGAAAACTGTACAGCTCAAGATTGCCTGGCCATGCTGCAGGAAGAGTTTGGTCATCTGGAGAAGGTGTCAGAGATGATTTATCAAATTGAACACACTCTCCAGCAGCCGAATGAGAAACTGTCAGAATATGTTAGAAGGCTGAACAGGCAGTTATGCAAGATTGTACTGAAGAAGGGAATGCTGCCCAAAGATGCAGATGAAGCACGCATGAAGCAGATCATGAGGGGAGCGCGGCGCTCAGACCCGGTCTGGCTGCACCTGAAAACCTCAGGAGGAGGAATGTCACTAACCTACTCTGATCTAATAAAAATTATTAGGGACGAAGAGGCGCTGGAGGAAGATCAGCAGGTGGCCAAGGCGAATGTCACACCTGTACCAGTGTTGGTCCATTCGGTCAAGAGCCCAGAAAGAGATGCGGAGGTTGACACTCTGAAATCGCAAATGGCCCAAGTGTTGGAGATGCTGACCTCTTTGATGGAGAAAGATCAGAGAAGACGAGAGAAACCAAGCCCAAGAAAGGAGTTGTTCCCGAACACCTCAGCACCGGCCTCCCTACAGGACCGAGAAGAGGTGATTTGCTATAACTGCGGAGGGAGTGGCCACTTTGCTAACGTATGCTCCAGCCCAAAGAAGAAGAGAACAGATAATTGCAAGCCGGCGGGAAACTCCAAAGGGGCCCCGGTGAAGGAGTCAACCGGGTGCCCATCATCTTCAGTGCGCTCCAAACTAAAAAAAAAGGCCAAGAATGGAGGAGACAAAACTCCTAGGAGGAGGTATAGTACACCCCCACCAAGATGTACCCCAGAGGGAGGGGGCAAGACCCCTCAGTGGAAGTACAGCACCCCAAACAAGGAACATCCACCTAAAAGGAACAATAACATCCCTCAGCGGGTTTGTGCCCCCATTGAGAGGGAGAAAGTCAATGCATGCCAGGCTCAGGAAAAATTAAAGTCCAAAAGGAGCAGGGCAAGGGTCGAAAGCAAAAAAAAAGAGGTGACCCCAGTCCGGCCATACCCAAAGGAACTGGTGGGCCCGTCTCCTACTGTGCCCATTCAAGTGGAAGGAGTCTATACTAAAGCTCTTTTGGACACCGGAGCACAGGTGACTTTACTATACCGGGACTTCTATGATAGGCACTTGAGTCATCTGCCTATCCAGAAGATAGAAGAGCTGGAGATATGGGGACTTGGAACCCAGAGTTTCCCTTATGATGGGTACCTGCCCATAAAGATGACTTTCGACCCATCCGTGGCTGGGAAGGCTGAAGTGTTTGACACCCTGGCAGTTGTGTGTCCCCGGCCGCCTGGAGCCAGCAAGATTTCCCTGATCATTGGGACAAACACGGATCTAGTCAGGAGACTCCTGACTCCTCTAGTGAAAGAGAGAAACCATTCAGCCACCAAAATCCATCCCATGCTAAAGACGGCCTACCAACGACTGGTCTTAGAGCAGAAGACCCCGGGAGAGGGGATAGGGAAGGTGTGGAGACTTGGCAGAGAAGGAGTAGTGCTACAGCCCGGAGAAGTAACCTGTCTTAGGGCCACTGTGAAGCTTTCGTGGGAACAACCTGGCCCCTTTGTCATGCTGGAATCAGACCCAAGGGAAGAGTCCTCAGGCCTGGAAGTGATACCAGAAGTGATTCCGTTCAAGGCCCTGAAGAAGGCCCATGGCAGAGTTCCGGTGAGTGTTAGGAACACTACGGGAGGACCCATGGAGATCCCTGCCAGAGTGTTGCTTGGTCAGGTGAGCCCTGTTGCCCCGGTCACTTGGTCCGAAGTCAAGGGGATGGGTGACGGAGGAGATGTTTGGGAGAAACTGTCCGTGGAAAACCCGAACCTACCCAGGGCTTGGAAAGAAAGAGCCAAGGCCCAGCTGACCAGGTGGGAGAAGATCTTTTCCGAAGATGAATTCGATGTGGGGTGTGCAAGAAGTGCCACCCATCGGATCCGCCTCCAAGAAGATAAGCCCTTCCGAGAGAGGGTCAGGCGGGTCCCCCTGGCAGATCTGGAGGATCTGAGGGAACAACTTGTAGAACTAAAGAAGACTGGTGTTATCCGTGAGTCTAGAAGTCCCTATGCCTCCCCAATCGTGGTGGTCAGAAAGAAGAATGGGTCGTTGAGGCTTTGTATCGATTACAGGACTCTCAACAGGAGAACCATCCCTGACCAATACACCACGCCAAGGATAGAAGATGCCCTACAAAGTTTGTCTGGAGCCAAATGGTTCAGTGTGATGGACCTCAAGAGTGGGTACTATCAAATCCCTATGCACCCAGAAGACAGGGAGAAGACAGCCTTCATAACCCCGATGGGATTCTTCGAATTCAATAGGATGCCTCAGGGTCTGTCTGGAGCTCCTGCTACCTTTCAACGCCTTATGGAGAAGACTGTTGGAGACATGAATCTTATAGAAGTCCTTGTGTACTTGGACGATGTCATTGTCTTTGGAAGAACCTTGGAAGAACATGAAGCCAGGTTGGAGAAAGTATTGAGAAGACTCAGCGAAGAGGGACTTAAGCTTTCCCCCGAGAAGTGTCGGTTCTACCAGTCTTCTGTGAACTATCTGGGGCACATAGTGTCTGAAGAAGGGGTGGCCACAGATCCTGAGAAGTTGGAAGCAGTCACTTCCTGGCCACGACCCACCACAGTAACAGAGCTCAGATCCTTCCTGGGGTTCTGCTCCTATTATAGGAGGTTTGTGGAGGGGTTTGCTCGGATTGCCCGCCCGTTGAATGAATTGCTAAAGGCAGAAGGGGAAGAGGATGACTCAGGGCCCAGGAGGCCTGGTGAGTCAGTTCAAGATCAGTGGAACTCAAGGTGTGAAGAGGCCTTTCATGCTCTGAAGAGGAGCTTAACCACTGCCCCAGTCCTGGCCTACGCCGACCCTACCAGACCTTATGAATTACATGTGGATGCCAGCCATGAGGGTCTAGGTGGTGTACTCTACCAAGAACATGAAGGACAACTGCGACCAGTGGCCTATGTGAGCAGGAGCCTGACCCCCTCAGAAAAGAATTACCCCACTCATAAGCTGGAATTCCTGGCCCTCAAATGGGCGGTAGTAGACAAGCTAAAAGACTACTTGTATGGGGCAGAGTTTACTGTGAAGACAGACAACAACCCCCTGACCTACCTCTTCACCACCGCGAAACTAGATGCCACCGGACACAGGTGGTTGGCCGCATTGTCTGGATTCAACTTCAGTCTGAAGTACAGACCAGGAGCCGGAAATAGGGATGCAGATGCCCTGTCCCGGAGGTCTCATGCCACGACAAATGACTGGGAAGATTGGACCCAAGTGGCACCGGACGGGGTGCGGGCCCTTTGTCAAGGGGCTGAATTCCAAGCCAGAGGAGGCTCCAGAGCAGAAGAAATAGGGGTTACCATGGTAGGAGTCCCCAAACACTATTGTGGGGTAACTCAACTGGAGGAAGACAACCTACCGAGACTGTCCAAGAAGGAGTTGAGGTGTGACCAATTGGAAGACCCCATGGGGAGATTGGTCCTCGAAGCCCTGGAGAATCAGGATCCCAACAAATTCCTACATCACCCCTCAAAGGAGGCTCGCCTGTTGAGGAAGGAATTGGACAGGCTACAGGTACATCAGGGAGTGGTCTACCGAAGGGGCCCCTCTGATGACTCAGAAGATAAGTGGCAGTTATTTCTTCCAGAGAAGCACCGAGAGACTGTACTAATTGCCCTGCATGACCATCATGGTCACCTAGGGGCAGAAAGGACCTTCCAGCTCGTCAGAAATCAGTTCTATTGGCCCTGCATGAGGGCAGAAGTAGAGGAGTATTGCCATTCCTGTGCACGATGCATTCAGAGAAAGACCCTACCCCATCAAGCTGCCCCAATGGGCCACTTACAGAGTCAAGGCCCAATGGATCTGGTATGCATTGACTTTCTCTGCCTCGAACCCGACCTGAGTGGATTGGGGAATGTTCTGGTAATAACCGACCATTTCACCCGCTATGCTCAAGCTTTCCCAACCAAAGACCAGAAGGCATCCACCGTGGCCAAGATACTTATGGAGAAGTATTTTGTCCATTACGGACTACCACAGAGACTCCACTCAGATCAAGGAAGGGACTTTGAGAGTCGGTTGATCCGAAGACTTTTGGATTCATTAGGAATAAAGAAGACCAGAACCACGCCTTACCACCCACAAGGAGATGCTCAGCCGGAGAGATTTAACCGGACCCTGCTCAACATGTTGGGAACCTTAGAAACAGAGAAGAAGCAACACTGGAGTCAGCACATATCAGCCCTAGTACATGCCTATAACTGTACCACAAGTGACGCCACTGGCTACTCCCCTTATCGACTTATGTTTGGGAGAGAAGCAAGGCTACCTGTGGACCTGGCCTTTGGCACTTCTATAGACAATACCTCAGCTACATCCCACAAGGGATACGTGGACAGATTTAGACGTAGCTTGCAGGTGGCCTATGAACAAGCCCAGGCGGCTTCGGATCAAAGGGGGGCCCGCAACAAGAGAAATTTTGATCTGAAGGTTCGAGTGCAAGATCTGCAGCCCGGGGACCGAGTACTGCTACGCAATCTGGGGGTCCCTGGAAAACACAAGCTTGCCGACAGGTGGAGATCTGAGCCCTATGTTGTCTGTAGGAAGTTGCCCGGTTTGCCTGTCTACAAACTAAAGCCAGAAGGAAAGGTGGGTCCACTGAAGACGTGGCATCGGAACCACCTGCTCCCACTTGCTGAGGCAGTCAGAATACCTCCCGTGAGAGACTCCCCTGAACCGGCCTCTATCCTGGATATTCCTAGGCCGAACACTCGGTCCCAGACCTCTCGAGCCAAAGATGGGGAGGCCTCCCAATTGAGTACAGAAGAAGGTGGAGAACTGGACTGGCTGTGGCCTCCCTCGACTCTGGGAACGTCCGCCATAGATCTCCCAAATGGAGGGGATACCCCAGATGCAACGCTGAATCCGGAGGCTACTGAATTCATACCCTTCAGTCCCTCAGCTGATTACTGGGAAGATGTTCCTGACACTTGCGCAGAGGAGGACTCTAGAGATTCCATACGTCAGTCGACTTCTGAATCAGAGGTTCCAGAACCAGCAATGTTACCTGAACTTACTCCTGAAGAAGAGCCTGTGGTGCCAGAGTCAGAAGCACCAAGAGAGCAGAGGGCTCGCAGAGTCATCAGGCCTCCCAAGAAACTAACTTACCCCCAAATGGGGACGAGCTCAGAGGACTCTGTTGTAACGGCTAGGAGAAGTGTTGAACAACCTGATCCTTCCACCGTCCATTTGGTGGAGGGCAACCCCAGCTCACTCTCTGGCACAGTTAGGCAGGCCACTCATGGTAGTGTGACCTGTGGGCAAGAGAGTTCCATCCCAAAGTTTTGGTGGGAATTCCCTATGCCAACATCATGCTCGACATTGTCCAAAATGGTAAACAGTATTTGTTGAAGTTTATCTTTGGGGACCAAAGAGTTCAAGTGGGGGGAGTGTGTAGCGGGGTGTTCCCCTTTAATGCAGAGAGACAAGAAGTTCCAGGTGAGAGGTGAGTCGGGAGGAAGTAAAGAGACATTATGGAAGTGAAAGCAGAGGAGAGAGAGACTACATCTCCCAGTACATCTTGCAGCACCCAGGGTGCATTGCTCCAGAACAGAGACTGCTGGGGGAGACTTTATAAAGGGGAGGCGGAGTTTTGGTCGGTCTTTTTGGACACCCCTCTCCTAGCAAGAGGATGTCTGTGCTGAACTGCTGTGTGCACAAGGCCTGAAGCCTGGGCCGTGTGCTCCTTTCCAAAGAGCCCTCTGCCAGCCTAGCAGAGCCTTAGAGACATCTAATCCTCCTTGCTGCAGTACACCAGAAGGATTGAAGACTTGGATGTCGGTGGATTCCTGTTCCTAGACGAATCGATGGAGGAAACTGACTTTGACTTGCCCGGGTGGTGAGAGCTGTTTAAAGACAGATACCTTTATCTTTACTATTCGTTGGGATTACAAAGTTGTTCTTCAAGTGCACCACCGAAAAGATTGCTAGCGAATATTGTTTCACTGAACTTCCATTTAGATCAGTCAGGCCTGACTGCATAGGTAGACATTGCTGGGTGTTAGTCTACCCATGAGGGGAAGTAGCTGTAAAAGGGCAGCGCTAGAGTTGCATAGCAATACTTTATTATTCTGATTACTCTGTTTATCTTTATTACTGTTTATTGCAGGGATCTGCAACTTGTTATACTGTTGTTTATTACTTGCCCATTAGCCTCAGTAAAATATCTGGGTAAAGTACATTTGGTGTCAGTTCCGCTTACTTTAATAGGAGTTTTAAAGTATATTCTGTGTATGTTTGTTATAGGACTGCGTCACCAACAGTTGCGGTCACGCGGTCCTATCCCTCTATCACCAGCTGTGCCACGGGAGGTTAGAGCCGATTGCCAGGGGTTGACAGCAGTGCACTACAGGGCCCAAATCAATATCAGCGGCTCTCTTAACTGGGGGTAGCGCTACATAAGCATGGGTTTTGTTCTGCGTCAACTGCCACTTTATGCATCAGCATACCCCCATATATCTAGATCTGTACAGAAAGTACACCCACCTGCTGTTTCAGAAGCATCCACAGACACAGCTCTTCAATAATGACACAGAAGTGGAATCCAAAGCAGAATAGAGGATGAAACATTAAAGAAAAAGTCCACCCTAAAACTAAAATCCCTGCATCCACGATCTAACACTAACCTACAGAGCCTTGAAAAAGTATTCATATACCCCTTGAAATTTTCCGCATTTTGTCATGTTTCAGCCAAAAACTTAAATGTATTTTATTGGGATTTTATGTGATAGACCAACATAACGTGGCACATAATTGTGAAGTGGAAGGAAAATGATAAATGGTTTTCAAAATGTTTTAGAAATAAATATGTGAAAAGTGTGGCGTGCATTTGTATTCAGCCCCCCTGAGTCAATACAGTGGAACCTTGGATTACGAACATAATTAGTTCCAGAAGAATGCTTGTAATCCAAAGCACTCGTATATCAAATCGAGTTTCCCAATAGAAGTCAATGGAAACTCAGATAATTTGTTTCACAGTGACTTCTATGGTATGCAGTACCGCATGTGGCCAGAGGTAGGGGGGCGCCGGAGATACTCGGAAACCGCTCAGAGGCATTTGGAAACACTCGGAGAGGCTCGGGAACGGAGTGTTTCCGAGTGGCTCTGAGTCCATCCGAGTGCATTCAGAGCGGCTCCGAATGTCACCGGCGCCCACGCACTTCTGGCCAAATGCGGTACTGCACACTGCAGAGGCTTAAATCCTGCTCGTTTTGCGAGACAGCACTCGCAAACCGAGTCAGGATTTAAAAAAATAATAGCGCGTATTGCGAAACGCTCGTTAACCGCGTTACTCGCAATCCGAGGTATTACTGTACTTTGTAGAACCATCTTTCACTGAAATTACAGCTGCAATTCTTTTTGGGATGTCTCTACCAGCTTTCCAGTTCTAGAGAGTGAAATTTTTGCCCATTCTTACCAAATTGCTCAAGCTCTGTCAGATTGGGTGGAGATCATCTGTGAACAGCAATTTTCATGTCTTGCCACAGATTCTCAATTGGATTTAGGTCTGGATTTTGACTGAGCCATTCTAACACATGAATATGCTTTGATCTAAACCTTTCCATTGAAGCTCTGCTTGTATGTTTAGGGTCGTTGTCTTGCTGAAAGATCAACCTCCACCCCAGTCTCAAGCCTTTTGCAGACTCTAATGCCGCGTACACACGGACGTTTTTCTCGTTGAGAAAAACGACATTTTTCCCATTCGACGAGAAAAACGATAGTCTGTGGGCTTTCTGTCGTTTTTTTCGACGAGAAAAACGGCATTAAAAACGACGAGAAAAATTAGAACATGTTCTAATTTTTCTCGTCGTTTTTTTTTAAATGTTTTCCGCGGCAGTGTTTACCATAGGGAAACACTGCCGCGGAGCCCACAGACGGTCGTTTTTCTCGACAAGAGAGAAAACGACGTGAAAAATGACCGCGTGTGGGGAACAAGCCGTTCCCTCGTTTTTAATGACATTATTCACGGCGGTTTTTTAACCGCCGTGAATAATGATCGTGTGTACGCGGCATGACAGGTTTTCTTCTAAGATTGCCCTGTATTTGGCTCCATCCATCTTCCCATCAACTCTGACCAGCTTCCTTGTCCCAGCTGAAGAAAATCATCCCCACAACGTGATGCTGCCACCACCATGTTTCACGGTGAGGATGGTGTTTAGGGTGATGTACAGTGTTAGTTTTCTGCCACACATAGCATTTTGCTTTTAGGCCAAAAAGTTCAATTTTGGTCTCATCTGACCAGAGCACCTTCTTCCACGTGTTTGCTGTGTCCCCCACATGGCTTCTCACAAACTGAAAACAGGACTTCTTATGGCTTAATTTCAACAATGGCTTTCTTCTTGTTATTCTTCCATAAAGGCCAGATTTGTGGAGTGCACCACTAATAGTTGTCCTGTGGACAGATTCTCCCACCTGAGCTGTGGATCTCTGGAGCTCCTCCAGAGTTTCCATGGGCCTCTTGGCTGATTCTCTGATAATGCTCTCCTTGCCTGTCAGTTTAGGTGGACAGCCATGTCTTGGTAGGTTTGCAGTTGTGCCATACGCTTTCCATTTTCGGATGATGGATTGAACAGTGCTCCGTGAGATGTTCAAAGCTTGGAATATTTTTTATAACCTAACCCTGCTTTAAACTTCTACACAACTTTATCCCTGACCTGTCTGGTGTGTTCCTTGGTCTCCGTAAAGGGTGTTTGTTCACTAAGGTTCTCTAACAAACCTCTGAGGGCTTCGCAGAACAGCGGTATTTATACTGAGATTAAATTACACACATATGGACTCTATTTACCAATTACGTGGCTTCTGACGGTAATTGGTTCCACTAGATTGTAGTTAGGGGTATCAGAGTAAAGGGGGCTGAATACAAATGCACGCCACACTTTTCAGATATTTATTTGTAAAAGAAATTGAAAACCATTTATAATTTTCCTTCCACTTCACAACTATGTGCCACTTTGTGCTGGTCTATCACATAAAATCTCAATAAAATACATTTAAGTTTTTGGTTGTAACATGACAAAATGTGGAAAATTTCAAGGGGTGTGAATACTTTTTCAAGGCACTGTATCTAGCCCTGTAAAGAAGAAATCAGTATACATACATTTTTTGAAGGTCCCAGCTCTGCCACCTTCAGTAACCCCCTGTGGCTTGGCACTCTCCTGTCTGGGGAAAGGCAAGCTCTCCAGGGCATCAGACTATTTATCAGCTTCCCAGCCCTATCTGGGCACACCTCCCCAAGGATTTGGCTAGATCTTGCTTAATATTCTGGCTGGTTATTTGAATTTTCCCTCTCTAAGCTCTGGAAACTTCTTCAAACTCCCAGCCTGTCTAACCTTGAACAGACCAGACCAAACAATCACTGCTCCCTTGATTGCAGAAGGAGCCAAAAACGAAAATTACTTGGCATTCTTTGCTACGAGGGTGCAAAAAAAGCTTAAACGGTCATCTGCAATCCAGTCAACTGATATAAAAGGGCACATTAGTTGTGCAAACAGCATTCTAGTGGTAACAACCTTATGGGAAACTCTGTAGCCATAATGAAAAGGTTATTAACGCTCAGTATGGCTTGGTGAACTTAACCCCTTTACTCCACATGTGTGGCAGCAAAAAGCTGGGCTTTCACACCCACACACTTCACATATGTGTCGCTGGGCGAGCAATGTGCCACTCCCAGCACAAAGACTGAGCTGCTGAAAACTGAACTGGGTCGTGAGAAAATATCAGTAGCTGGCGGGACCAGCTTCCAATCATGTGACTACCGTGACAGTCAAACACAGTGGTCACATAATCGCCAACCCTTTCCGCTCCCTTGGGGGTTAGGAATTTTTAAAGGGGATGCCATGGTGGGCGGTAAGGGGTTAAAGGCCCCAGCAGGGTTATTTTATTTTTTTTTAATGTTGGAGGTGGGGTATGTATGGCTGGGGATGGGGTGATAAAGAGGAGGGAACCAAAACTAGTATATTTTTATATTAGTCTAGATCAGACCAAAAAGAGGCACAAAATGAAGTAAAAGCGGCATAGAGTGATTTGATCCCAAAAGAGGGACAGTTCCTTTACAGGGGCAGCCAGTGGGTGGTAAAAGCAGGCAGATGAGCCATGGTTTTCCTGCTCACCTAATGAAGGTGATTTGCAAAAATTAAACCGCATGCCACATTACTCCAAATGTGAGCCATTTAAAATGTTACTAAACCCGCAACAGTAAAATCAGTCTGTATATGCAGTAAAGCATGTTTGTTATACTCACTGTGGAACCTAAGGTGTTGATCCTCCACATTGTGTAAAAAGACTGTTTGATCCTGTCTTCTCCGATCCTCCTATTCTTTTGCTGTCCCCAATCCATCTACTGATAGAACAGAGCCTTAGAGGCTCTCTGCAAATGCTCAGTTTGGTGTGTGTATGTAGCGCCCCCCCCCAATATTTGGGGGTGCTATGTGTCTATTTAGCGGTAGTCTGGGCCAGTAGTTGGCCTCAGACCAATTGATATTTCGTTGTTGCTTCTGCTCTGGGTGTGATGCTGCCTGGCAGTAGTGTTCCCTGTTGCCTGTAGGTGGCACTGTCACCACTGGCATAGGTTGAACCACAGGGGGTATCACAGCACCTTGGGTGTCCTCTCTCGGCAGCCGTGCAGTGGGCGTGGTGAACCTGCGATGCATGCTGGGAGAGGGTACATAAGGGGCAGACGCCATTGGGTTGTGTTCGTTCCTGGGGACCCATTGGTCCTGTGTGTGCGCCTCGTGGCCCGTATGGCACGGGGTGCGCGTGTTCTGGTCCCGGGCACCTTCAGCCCGAGGCCGCATCGCTGCTTCGTACGCCCGGCTCTGCTGGCTGGGGCCTATGTTTTAAGAAGGGATCCCAAAGCTATCCACCTGTGGGGGGCCATAGTTTAGGAAAGGAGTCCAGGGGAGGATCAGTCCCAGAGGAGACTAGCGACGGTACTGCTGTCTCGGCAAGTGGCCTGGAAACTCGCCTAAGGAGGGATCCATAAGTACAAGCCCTGCAATATGCCAATCTGGCATAAAAGGTTCTCTTCATTATTGCTTGGCTGGGAGGTTCAGGACTTTTAATCCTGTGGCAGAGGGTTCCCGATCATATCCTTGATACAATACAAAGGAAAGATTGATTTGTACTGCATTCCGGCTGCTAGGACCACTAAATGGGACTATCCGGGTGAGCAATACCCACTCAGGCTTGAGTGGCGACGAGTGCTGTTTAAGTGTTGCTTGCCTGAACCTTCCCCTGGGTATTTCTCTCTCGTGTCCTACTCTTCCTCTAAAGTTCACTCAGCAAAGATAAAAATAAAGTCTAACTGTTTTGGTTTTACATGGTGTCTTACACCCCTGACAACGGAAGCCATGAGGTAATTCGCAGACCCAACAAAATCCAGCAGCTCCCTTAATCTGGGTGTAAGTGCTACATGTAGAATTGCTAGAGGTTGTTTTTTTTGGGAGGGTGCATGTGATCAGCAGAGGGCTAATCAGCACTATCCTGACAGAAAGTCAGGGGTCATGCAGCCTCATAGGACAATCAGGGGAGAATTAAAACTCCTCCCACATGCTTGAGGCTGGGTTCACACTATGTGCAGCCGCGGCTCGCACCAGGGGGTCCAGTGCGTCCCCGTTCACCATTTCAGTTCCGAATTCTTGCCTGAGCCAAGGACGCACAGGATCCTTCTGCTGTGCGATCCGCGGCCGCCCCAGAGATGTATGAACCAGCTCCATTTAGAGTCGGCCACACACTCCTGTCATGCAAATTGGATTTGGGCAAAGTGGAAACCCACATCCAGTTGGCATAAGTGTGAACCCAGCCTTAAACAGGCACTGATAGAAGTCACAAGGCTGCTATATACTGATGAGAAAAGGTATTTAGCAGTTTATATTTACTAACATAACTGCATTTCCATGTTGTGTGTACTGTTGGAGACCAGATATAGTGAATGCAGGGTCCTGGGTTTAAAAAAACTTTGTGTATATGGAGCTGCACTGCAAGTGTCCTGCATGTGGCTGTAGCACAGTGGTTAGGGTTAAAATAGGCAGTGAGGAAGTAACTTGCCAACAAGGGTCTGCAAGGGCTCTAGACAGTTGGGAGCTTTGTTTGTTGACATGGCAGGCCACAGAACAGTGTGTTTGTGAGTAGGCCTTTCCCTCTTTGTCTGTGATGTAGTGCTCTGCAATGCCAGGGCGGTAGTACTAGAAAACAGACACCAGAGGGCGACATACTTGGAAGAATTGGCTGAACAGGCGTCGTCTGTCTATCCCCCGCACAGGGAAGAGAGACTGAGAGGCAGTCTGAGGTCGTAGTGCAGAGCTCTCCTCCATCATAAGGTGTGTTATTGCAGTCACTGGGAGCTAGCATGTTCAGGTTATGTGTCTACAGATGATGTAAACTAATAGTGCTAGCAGGCTTGGGATGTGTATAGACCCGGAAGGAGCCTGTGTATTAATGACAGATCATGTTATCCTGGGTGGAGGTGCAATCACACTTCTTCCTGCACTGGGCTGACTACAGTCTATGGACTTGTGATGGCAGGCTGTGGGTTGCTGCCTCTACACCAGTTCTTGGTGTCATTTATAAAAGGCTGTGTGATACAGTCACATGCTGATCGGATTGTGAATGGATAAAATATTGTTCCTCTTGTAATAAAATAAATCCTCCAAGCCACCCCCTGCTGTACAGAGGTCACACTCCATGGCCTATACCTAGTACCATCCCTGCACCTTGTCACTGTTCTGATCACCACCAGCACTCTACATAGATCTGTGCAAATGTGTCCCTTCCATACCAGACACTTTCATCGGGGTACCAGCAGACAAAGGGATCATGGAGCCTTAGCACTAGAGGGTGTATGCTGCATGGGGTGGGGGTACTCACCTCTGACCCCAAACCATCTATATGACCTAGTTTTGCAGAAGGGACCTGGTTAACTCCTTCACGCCTCAGGGGAAAACAAAATCACTTCCATTCCATAGTTGCCAACAGTCCTGGATTTTCCGGGACATTCACGGATTTAGGACCCTTGTCCTGGATTGTTTTTGTCCCGATTTTTTCCCGGGACTTTCTTTTTAATGTCCCGGGAAATTCGGGAGTGTTAGGAAAAACCGGCAGCAGCGGCTACACCAAAATGGCCCCCGCCGCCGCCACTGTATTGTCCTCTTGTGTTTAGTACAGAGGAGAGGGGCAGCCAATTGGCTTCTCTCTTTTGGCGGCCCCTCCCCGCTATACTGAACATGTGGATCTGGGGTGCGCGTATATTCCTCCACCCGCTGCCTATGGGTCCCCGAGGTACGATGGGGAAAGGAATGTGCGTTGGGGGGGCTCTGATGGAGGACAAAGTGTGGAGGGGCACCGATGGAGGACACAGCCGCTGGGGACACTGATGGAAGGATCGGGGCTCTGATGGGGACACTGATGTAATGTAAGGATCGAGCTCTGCTGGGGGCACCTATTGTAAGGAGGGACTCCGCTGGGGGCACCTATTGTAAGGAGGGACTCCGCTGGGAGCATCTGGTGGCAGGTGACACGCTCAGGGGTCCCACTGATTCTGCATTATTGTGCGTTGAATGATTTCATTTTATATTGCAATGTAATAATAGTAATAATGCGCTTCAATCCCCCTGACACCATAACAACCATGGTGCCGGGATAATTGAAGCGCCAACAACAGGTGTTTGGAGTATCTTTATCTGCCGATTTTGGAATACACAGATTTCTATTGTGGTGTAGGATCTTCCTTCCTCTCTCTCGGACTCTAACCACACCAGTTCTGAACCACGCCATTTAAGCCATGCCCACTATCGCGCGTAAACCACTTTGATTGACAGCAGCGGGAGCCAATGGCACCGCTGCTGTGTTTCAGCCAATCAGGAGGGAGTCCCTGACGGCCGAGGGACTTGTGGACATCGCTGGACAGAGATGGGGCTCAGGTAAGTATAAGGGGGGGCTGGGGGCGCTGTTGCACACAGAAGGCTTTTTATGCTAATGCATAGAATGCATTAAGATAAAAACCCTTCTGTGTGCAGCAGCCCCCCCTAATACTTACCTGAGCCCATTTCGATCCAGCGATATTGCAGTAGAGTCCCGGCTGTCCGGGCGGGACTCTCCCTCCTCATTGGCTGAGACAGCAGTGCGGCGCCATTGGCTCCTGCTGCTGTCAATCAAAGTCAGTGAGGGGAGAGAGGGGGTGGGGCCGAACCACGGGTCTGTGTCTGAATTGACACACAAAGCAGTGGCTCGGCTCGGTTGCCCCATAGCAAGCTGCTTGCTTTGGGGGCACTCGGCAGAAGGGAGGGGCCAGGAGCGCCGGGGAGGGACCCGAGAAGAGGAGGATCTGGCTTGCTCTGTGCAAAACTACTGCACAGAGCAGGTAAGTATAACATGTTTGTTATTTTTAAATGAAAAAACAGAGACTTTAGTATCGCTTTAAGGATCCATGCACACTGGGCTTAAAAAAACGCTGCTTTTAGAGGAGTTTTAGTGATTTGCCTGTAGAAGCAGCTCAGTGTTATCCTATGTGTCTGTTCACATTAGGACGTTTAGAGGCAGGGAAAAAAACATTCTGGTTTGTGGTTTTGAGAGGAGTTTACTGGCAGGAAAAAAACGCTCCTAAACGCCTGTACAAAAAGGCTCTATATATTATTCTGCCAAGGGGGCTGGCGTTTTTTTAAGCCCAGTGTGCATGGACCCTAGTTCTTCTCTCTTTAACCGCTTACTGCCCGCTGGCCGTCAAATGACGGCTGGGCGGTGCGGCTCTCGTTCTGGGCGGGCGTCTTATGACGTCCTTGGCTTCCCGGCCCTCTAGGGGGGCGCGCGCGCCCGCCGCTTCACTCAGGAGCCGATGCGCGTGCCAGGCGGCCGTGATGTCCGCCGGGCACCCGCGATTGCCCGGTAACAGAGCAGGACCGTGGATCTGTGTGTGTAAACACACAGATCCACGTCCTGTCAGGTGAGAGGAGACCGATGGTGTGTTCCCAGTACAGAGGAACACCGATCGGTCTCCTCTCCTTGTGAGTCCCCTACCGTTAGAATCACTCCCTAAAGCCCCGTACACACGGTCGGACTTTTGCCCAACAAACTTCATTTTGAGCTAGTTGGACCAACAATCCGACCGCGTGTACGCTCCATCGGACAAACTTTTTTGAGTTTGGTTTTGTTTTCATCGGACAAAAGTTGGGTCTGCGAACGGACAAACTTTTTCCCAACAAAAGTCCGATGGCGCAAAGTCCGACCGTGTGTACAGATAACCATCGGACTTTAGTCCGATGGACAAAACAACTAATGTTAAAATCAACCAACAATAGCAGAAGTTGACCAAAGGGTGGCAGTAAAGATCAGAAAAGAGCAGAAAAAACACGTGATGTTGTAAGAAGTTTTAAGAAAGTTTGCAGAAAAGTCCGAGCGTGTGTATGCTATGGGTGTTCCCAACCAACTCCGTTCGGACAAAAAACCACGGAAAAGTCAGATGGAAGTCCGACCGTGTGTACGAGGCTTAAGACATACAAATAACCCCTTGATCGCCCCCTAGTGTTAGCCCCCTCCCTGCCAATCACATTTACACAGTAATCAGTGCAGTTTTATAGCACTAATCGCTGTACCTATAAATGTGAATATGTGAATGGTCCCAAAAATGTGTCAAAAGTGTCCGATATGTCCGCTGCAACATCACAGTCACGATAAAAATCACGATAAAAAAATAAAAATGCCATCAAATCTATCCCCTATTTTATAGACGCTATAACATTTGTGCAAACCAATCAATATACGCTTATTGCGATTTTTATTTTTTTACCAAAAATGTGTAGAAGAATGCATATCGGCCTAAACTGAGGGAAAAAAAAATGTTAAAAAATTGGATATTTATTATAGCAAAAAGTAAAAAATATTGTGTTTTTTTTTCAAAATTGTCACTATTCTTTTGTTTATAGCGCAAAAAATAAAAACCGCAGAGGTGAAATACCACCAAAAGAAATCTCTATTTGTGGGTAAAAAAACTCTAAAAATTTCATTTGGGTACAGTGTTGCATGACTGTGCAATTGTCATTCAAATTGTGACAGCGCTGAAAGCTGAAAAATTGTCTGGGCAGGAAGGGGGTTTAAGTGCCCTGTATTGAGGTGGTTAATGAGACAGATACTTGTGTGCATATAGAGCCATGCTTTGAACTTTCATCCCATTTTTCTCTCTTCTTTTTCTTTTTGTGTTCATGTGTCAGGTGCAGAGTCCACTTTTCTGCTCAATGCTTCGCCTGTCCTTACACCGTTTTCTGTCCGTATCACCTCGTGCTGGAGGATCCTTCATAATGCAGAGTGTAAGGGGGGTGCAGACCCCTCCAAAACTTCAAGGCAAAGTGGCTCTAGTAACAGCATCAACAGATGGGTAATTCAGATCCCGTGTGTGACCCTTTTCTTTATTGATGATTTTTCTTTGTCTTCATTGTTCTTGTGTGTTTCTGTTTGTCATTTGCTCACTGTCTGCTACTTAAATCTATATACAAGACCAGTGGCCCTACTCCAGCCCAGACGTTTTTCTTGTATCCCCACTGAGAAAGAAAGCAAGGGAAAAGTTTTCCAATGGGCACTTAGTAACAAAGACACATTTATTATGTTGGAGTGTGGAAGGGATAGAATGTAGAAGGGATAACTTTGTCTATTGCTTCCTTTTCCCATGACCTGTGTTCTTTTTTAATTTCCTGTTTTCACAGGGATAAAAAAAATAAATAAGACAAAATCCCCCCATTAGTCACATTCACTAATGGAAACCAAGCAGAACCCTTTCTTAGGCCCCATGCACACGAGACGCCGGTGCAAACTCTGCTGAACACACATTTTTAAACGCTGAAACCGGCGTTTATAAACGCGCGTTTTGCCGCGTTTGCGGCCGCGTTTAGCGGCGTTTTACCGCGTTTGCGTTTATAAGCGTTTCATCATAGACCCTCCCTAAGCTCAAAAAACAGTAAATTTTAACCATTTCAGCCAGTTTGTGAGACCAGAATGAGTAGCAGCAGCTGAGAGAGCAGCAGTGTACTTGTATTTAGCGTATCACTTGCCACATCATCTGCCACAAGTTGTGGATTGTCCACTTGCCACGTCACCTGGCCACATCACCTGGCCACATCACCTGGCCACGTCACCTGCCACAAGTTGTGGATTGTCCACTTGCCACGTCACCTGGCCACATCACGTGCCACGTCACCTGCCACAAGTTGTGGATTGTCCACTTGCCACGTTACCTGGCCACGTCACCTGGCCATGTTACCTGGCCATGTTACCTGCCACGTCACCTGGCCACGTTACCTGCCACGTCAGCTAGCCACGTCACCTGCCACAAGTTGTGGATTGTCCACTTGCCACGTCACCTGCCACAAATTGTGGATTGTCCACTTGCCACGTCACCTGCCACAAGCTGTGGATTGTCCACTTGCCACGTCACCTGGCCACGTCACCTGACACAAGCTGTGGATTGTCCACTTGCCACGTCACCTGCCACAAGTTGTGGATTGTCCACTTGCCACGTCACCTGCCACAAGCTGTGGATTGTCCACTTGCCACGTCACCTGGCCACGTCACCTGGCCACATCACCTGACACAAGCTGTGGATTGTCCACTTGCCACGTTACCTGCCACAAGTTGTGGATTATCCACAATGCAATGCAAGCAATTACAGTTTTCTTTTATATTTTTTAATAGTTTTTCATCATTTGCCATCATTTTTGAGATTTCTAATGTTAAAAAATAGGTCACCTTTAAAAACGCTTATAAACGCAAACACGGCAAAACGCCGGTACCGCGTTTAGCCGCGTTTAGCGTCTGAAACGTGGAAAACTTTTGCGTCTGAACCCATTTTTTTGCTTCTGGAAAAACGAGGTTAAACGCAACTGCTTGTAAACGCCAAAAAACGAGAGTGTGTGCATGGACACATAGGATAACATTGAATGGGTTCAGGAGCAGTTGAAAAAAGCGTCCAACTGCCTCTGAACGCGCGTTCAACAGCAAATAACAGCGTCTCGTGTGCATGGGGCCTTACTTGCCCTGCACATGTGCACTCATAGAGCATGTTGGCAAAGGCAAGCATATGAACAGGGCTCATAGATATGGATGACATTTCTACTTGTGTTTGGGTTTCCTGTAATAAAACAAATTAGAAGTCCACCGCTGGAAAACTCCTAAATATCATGAACATGCTCCGATTAGCTTGGCTTACCATTCTTTGTAGATTTTCTATTTTCAGTGCAAAATGATATGCTACCTTCATGATAGAAAGCTTAAATCTAAATTTTAATCGAAGACATTTTAATTGGACATTTAAGTGCTTATATGCCATGTGTAATTAATAAAGATAATGTCTAAAATAGTAAAATGCTGTGTTCAGTTAGGCTCTGTTTCCACTATTGCAACCCCAAAGTGCGCGATTTTGGCGCAATTTTTTGCCGCGACTTGAAACAATGCCTGTGTATTCTTGAGGTCTATGGACCTCAAGTCGCATCAAAGTGGGACCAAAGTAGCGCAGGGACCTGCTATTAAGCTGTTAACTGCCAAAGGTGTATTACATATGTCATAGTTGTTCTATCTCTAAGGTGATAAGTGACATATGTTTTACATTAGGGCAATAAAGGGGTTAAACAAGCTCAGGGCTGCAATAGATTGTTTTTATGATTATTTATTACAGGTACTTAGCGCCGTCAATTTATGCAGCGCTTTACATATATATTGTACATTCACATCAGTCCCTACCCTCATGGAGCTTACAGTCTAAAGCCGCGTACACACGATCGGTTTTACCAATGAAAACAGTCCGATGGACTATTTTCATCGGACAAACCGATCGTGTATGGGCCCCATCGGTCTTTTTTCCATCGGTGAGAAAAAATACAACATGTTTTAAATTTATCCGATGGGAAAAAAAACGATAGCAAATTCTGATCGTCTGTGTGGAACTCCATCGGAGAAAAAACCCACGCATGCTCAGAATCAAGTCGGTAGGCAAGACTGATGGAAGTCAGCTTCATTGGATTTCCGATGGAAAAATCCATCGGATTAGAATCCATAGGAAATCCGATTGTGTGTACAGGGCTTTAGAGTCCTCTCACATTCATACATACACATACTAGGGCCAGTTTAAACTGGTGCGAATTAACCTACCAGCATGTTTTTTGAGTGTGGGAGAAAACCGGAGTACCTAGAGGAAACCCACACAGGCCCATCGAGAACATGCAAACTCCATGCAGGTAGTGCCGTGGTTGGGATTTTATTAAAATTCACAGCCTCTGCACTAGATGGAAAAATGATGGACAGCTGCAGAGCCCCCCAATTACACCCCACAACTCCAAATATTAATACTGTCCATGGCTGACAATGAAGTCCAGTTTTAAAGCCAATAAAATGCAGAATGTATGTGATGATGGAAATACCAGCACTAGCTACCCTGGTTTCTAGGCTAACACTCAAAAACATAGAGCTGCTTTTTCTACAATCAAGAAAAGGCTCCCAGAACTAGATACAGCCTATAACAGTGATGGCGAACCTTGGCACCCCAGATGTTTTGAAACTACATTTCTCATGATGCTCAACTACACTGCAGAATGCATGAGCATCATGGGAAATGTAGTTCCAAAACATCTGGGATGCCAAGGTTCGCCATCACTGGCCTATAACATGCTCTACCCAGCTAAAATATCCGATTGCCTCTCGGGGGATCAGGAAGGATTTTTTTTTCCTGCTGTAGCAAATTGGATCATGCTCTGCTGGGGTTTTTTGCCTTCCTCTGGATCAACTGTGGGTATAGAATTAGGTATATGGGATGGTACGATATTTTTTTTTTTTTTTATGGTTGAACTGGATGGACTTTGTGTCTTTTTTCAACCTGACTAACTATGTAACTATGTAAAGTAAGAATTGTTGACCTGGGGAAAAAGCATTTATTCTCTACACCACAGGAGACTGATCATTGGCTGGACCGCAGAGGTCATAACCCATCATGACATTACCTAAGCACAAGTAATCACAGAAATATGTGGCACTTGTATGCTGACTGTATCCCCATTTCTAAAGCATAAAATCCTGGTCTTTGATGGATATTCTGTGGAATGGTATGATACTTCTAAACACCAAATTATCCTCCCATCTAATTACAGTAATCTTTTTGAACATGTGCATAAAATGGGTATCTTCCCGCCTTGGGTGCGCAAAATCCTAATCTTAATATGCAAATCTCAAAAAGATCCTTTACAATGTGAACCTTATGGGACTGTATCAATCACATATTAACTCAAACACAAAATTCTTAGCTAGAATATGAGCCCACAGATTAAATGCTGTAATCCCTACTCTTATAAACTCAGACCAAACAGGTTTTATACCTGGCGGAGCAACAACAAATATATCAACACACTACAAAGTTAACATGACTCTCCTAGACCCAGAGCTGTCCTAACATTAGACAAGCATTAGAATCTGTTTGTGATACAAGCCTTGTGTAAATTCAGTTTTGGCCCAGTATTTAAAAAAAATGGATGCAGATACTATATAATAACCCAACTACCTAGTAAACAATATAGTCACTGATCCATTCCCCATACAAAGAGGTATGTGACGGGGCTGTCCCTTGTCTCCTTTTTTTTATTTGCCCTAGCCATTTTGCCACTTGCAGAGCTGATCAGGAAGACTCCAGTAATTCAGAGACTCGTTATTGGCTCTTCTGAGAAGCAAGTGTCACTCTGGCAATATATTTGACTAACCTTGAGTGTTCCCTAAATGTATTCCTGGATTTAATCAAAGCATTTGGAACATAATCAGATTTTATAGTAAATTGGGGAAAATCTACCATATTCCCAGTTGATGACAGCACAGAGTTGAGCCTTGACATTGCATGTATACCTCAGTAGGAGTTCAACTGCCATTATTCAAATACATAGAAAATTACTCTTTACAACAGTGTGACAACTCTTAGGCCCCGTACACACGATCGGTTTTCCTGTTGGAAAAAGTCTGATGAGAGCTTTTGGTCGGGAATCCCAACCATGTGTATGCTCCATCTGACTTTTTCCAACGGAAAAACTGCTGGAAAAAGATAGGGAGCATGTTCTCTATTTTCCCGTCAGGAAAAAAAATGATCGGAATTTCCGATCGTGTGTACAAATCCCGACGCGCTAAATTCTGACCCATGCTCAGAAACAAATCCACGCATGCTCTGAAGAATAGAACTTAATTTTCTCGGCTCATCATAGTCTTTTTCGTCACCGCGTTCTTGGCAGTCAAAAGTTCACCGAACTTTTGTGTGACCGTGTGTATGCAAGGCAGGCTTGAGAGGAATTCCGTCGGAAAACCATCCAACTTTTTTTAGACGGGAAAACCGATCGTGTTTACAGGGCATTATACTAAACTTCAAGGTTAGCCAGCTTGGCAGATAGACTAGTCAGATGACACTCTCAGATAAGACCAATTACTGCTCCTCTCGCCTTCACCGTTTCCGTTTTGAAGACCCCTCATATTATTAATTATGTGACTCCTATGATTGTCCTATACTTGAACTAATAGTCCATCTTAGGCACCATATCCTAAGCATCATGCAACATCCAGTTGATGGCTGTTATTTCTTGTACAGCTAAATTCTGAGGTGTAGGCTTTTTTTTTTTTTTTTTTTACATTTTAAAAGATTTTTATTGAGTTTTCCAAAAATAAGAGACAAGGATAAGTAAATTCTTATTCGGACATTGTGATCATCATCACAAAGGTGCCTGGAAAGGTGTCAGACATCCAACGTTACATAACATAGATATTATAAAACATTTATTCATCTAGATATTGTTCAAGTGCTTAATCAAGTATATATAAATCCCTGTTTACCCCAACGGGATCATACTCTAAACATGGGATTATGCCTCATTATAATGAAAACCAAAAAAAAAAACAAGGAAGGAAGGGAAGGGGATGGGGGGTGATGTGGAAGTTATCTTATACATCCATCTAATGTTAATTTTAATATCGTAGTCTTTCAGGAGCACATTTAATAGTTTTTAGAATTCTTCAGAAAATTTGAGGCCCTAGGATGAGTAATCCATTCATGTTTTTTTTTTTTTTTTTTTTTTAATCTTTGGGTCAGTGCAGTGGCCTAATGAATATATTTGTGTTCCTGAAAATTCTATTCTAAAATCATCATTCCTGTGTTGAAGTGGAATTTGTTCTTTATGAAAAGCCTTGAACTATTATACCAAATGACATGAAGTGCCTCCTCCAAATCAGGATCGGTTTGGCTATTGCTCAGAAGCTTGCTCAGGATGGAGCACGAGTTCTGATTAGCAGCCGGAAGCAGGAAAATGTTGATAAAGCTGTGAGAGAACTTAAAGAACAAGGACTAGATGTTGAAGGAACAGTCTGTCATGTAGGTCGGAGTGAGGACCGAGAAAGACTAGTGAATACGGTAAGAGCTTTATGTTTTCTTTAGCACTCAACAGTTCAGTTCAGAGAACTGTGCAGTAAGATGACAATCTAGAGCAGTAGTGTCAAGCTCAATTTCATTGTGTGCCGCATGAGCATTATGGTTGCCCTCAAAGGGCCTGTTGTATCTGAAAGACTATATACATTTTATCCAGGGCTTTTTTCTCAAAATAAGTGCAGGAACTGAACCAGCCCCCCCAGCCTTGCCGAACCACATTGAATGGGTGTGGCCAAGTTGCATCAACAGTGGGAGGATCTTAAAAGAGCAAATACCAGGAGTGTGTTATGTGCCGAGTTCAGGGGTGCAAGGTGTACAGAGTGCAGGGTTCCGGCTGAAAAAAAAAGCCCTGGGTGCGAGGGCCCCATGAAATGGCCTGGCGAGCCGAATTTAGCCTGCAGGCCTTGTTTGATGCATGTGATCTAGGGAGTGATGTAACGGTGTGCATGCAAAATATTGGCCTATTTGTGGGGCAAAAGTAACCAAACCAGGCCTATTTGTTTTCAGCGTTCTCTTTGCAATTCTCTATTTCGCAAGCTTATGTGAACCGTTACCTTGTAAAACAACCCATTCATATAAATACCTTTTTTCTCTTTTTCGTACACGTATATGGTACAACAGACACATATCATGAATATAAAATGTTGGGGTAAAATACACTTTAAGTTTACAGACCAAAGTGAATGACTCATCAGCAGTGTCTCATGCCTTATTGAAATTAAGTTTTAATTAGACAAGCTGAGCCTTTAAGCAGGCAGATAACCCATAGTGCACTGAGAATCCTTTGCTGCTATTTCTGTTTTACAAATGCACATTTAATGCATGACAGTTTGAAAATGTAATAAAACCACAAAAATAAACTTTCACAAGGTGGGAGACCTGAAAACATCAAACACAATGTTAATATTTTCTACTGGACTTTTGTTAATTATTATTTCTGAAATGCTTGCTGAAGGCAACACTGTGTTGATTACATTGTTTCTTTTCTAGGCTGTCCAGAAGTTTGGAGGGGTTGATATTCTTGTTTCTAATGCTGCAGTTAATCCCTTTTTTGGAAATATGTTGGACTCTACTGATGAGGTTTGGGAAAAGGTAAGACAATAACTAAAGCCACACATTTTATAAAGCACCTTTTCATATTTTTACATCTATAGACTTATTCAATAACCAGCGCAAAAAACAAAGTGCAAAGCGCAAAATAAATTGCCACCAGACACAAATCACCAAACCAGTACAAAATTAACTCCACTTGCCTGCAGTGGATACCAGACTTAGCAGTATTTCACTAAATTAGCACTAGTGGTCTGTTCTCCAAAAATCCACTGGATTAACACTCTAAGCTGGATTCCAACTGCATTACATAAAGGAGAAGTCATTTATCACCCTCAACTGCCTCCTCTTTCAGTTTTTATTCTCTGCATCTTAACCAGAGGTTGCTCCTTCTCCTTTTGTCACACGTGTACCATGGTTTCCTGGAAAAGGGACCAAGAAAGACTGACCAATATCTACAATAATTTTTTTTATAAAAAATGTCTTCACTGGCAGAACAAACCATCTCAGTTTTTTATGACCACACTATCTGGCAAGATTATGGCAGCAAAAATACCGGTAATGCCGCGTACACACGGCCAGACTTTGCCACGGGCAAAACTCCATCTCAATTTTAGACGGAAAAATAGAGAACCTGCTCTCTATCTAAGTCCATTGGAAATTCCGATGGGAAAAGTCCGATGGGGCATACACACGGTCGGAATATCCGATGAAAAGCTCCCATCAGACTTTTTCCATCAGAAATTCCGACCGTGTGTACGCGGCATAAGTCTCTTCTGTCCTCTAAACAGTCATTAGATGGCCCTTGCCCATCTCCCCATTAGGTACACCAAGCTGACCAAGACCCAAAACATGTCCTGGAGTGTGGGGTCATTTTTATGCCCTGGCCTATTCTTTTCACTGAATATGTCAAAACAAGTACATTTTGGAGTTTTCTCTATGACTATTCTCTATTCACAGAAGGAAGAAAGTATATTCAACAGAAATCCACCGACTTAATTATAAAACACCTAATTTGCTTTAATTTCAAAATGATTTTTGCTATACTTGTTATGTTACGCAATTCACACTCATTTTCTTCTCAGATTTTAGATATAAATGTTAAAGCTGCATTCCTTCTGGTGAAACTTGTGGTGCCCAAAATGCAGGAAAGAGGGTGAGACTCGGGGAAGACTGTATTCACTGGGTTATTGTCCTCTTGGCAGTAAATAATTATGAGGGGGCATTACAATGTTTTCCATGTAACATGTTACTAAAGCAGCAGCCCACACCCCCTGATCCCCCATTGTGACAGCGGGCATGGGATCCATACCCCGCCCCTGCTGTCACAATTTAAAAACAGCGCAGCTGTGCGGGGCTCCACCAACACTGCCACGTCTTTCAATCACAGAGTTCTCTGAATGAATAAACTACAAGTCCCGTCTGCCACCATGGCAGACAGCTTGTAGTTCTCAGTTTGAGTTGCTTTTGCAATATTTGCCTCAAACTTTTTAATGTGAGTTTCTCCATTTAAATGTTCATGCTTTCATATTTTCTCTTTATTGTATTACATTTTTTATGACTCAAACTTGCATTTTGAGAAGGAGTAAAGCATGGCTATTGTGTTACATGTCAAAGCAGGAAGCAGAACCTAAGTATGTAATGGGCCATTAGGGCTACCCCAAGTTAATCTATGGTTACAATTTTTTTTTTTAAGAGTTAGCACACAGTGACAAGATTGTTTACACTGAGCTGATACCTTTTGACATACAAGTCTAAAAACTAATTGACTTCTGCTGGTATTGCATAGCAGGCAATTCCAGGTGTTTGTATTTCAGGTTAGTTTTTTCGCTTCAGTGTTCTAGATAAATCCCAGGCCAATTTTGCATGTATTCTTCTGCAATATAGAGCCTGCCTGCACACATTTTTTGATAACAGGACTTTAGTTCCCCTTTTAAGAGCTAATTTCAGAAATACTACAACTGTAAACTAACGCAAACAATCTATTTCCTTTACTAATCAATGCAGTTGCTATCAGCGCTGTATAAACTGTATGTAGCCTCAGCTAAGTACAGTATACAGCACTGTGTTTCAGCAGTGGTACGGGGACTTCTTGTCCTTTTCCTGGAAAAAGACTACTTATCTTCTACTTATTATACCAAACATTGTTCACCTAAAGTAAGGCTGGCCATACACAATTTGAATTTCAGCTGTTTCAGCAGGAACCGGACGGAATTTGAACCGTTAATGGGCAGGCTGAATGTACCAAGTTGATCGATTGATCAACTTGGCTACAACCAGCCTGACGGTTTCACTTGCGATTATCGCTAGTGGCTGCTTTAGCCGCTAGAAATAATCACTGTCTGCTCCCCCCCTCTGGGAGCAGACCATGGCTTGGCAGGAGGGATTCACCTGTCAGCACTGTTTGTTTGTGTTGAAGGGGGAATTGTGTGAATTCCTTTACTGCAACCCGTGGCTGTAGGAAATACATTTTCAGTGTATGTCCTGCCTTACATGTCGTCTAAAGCCTGGTACGCGCAGGCAGTTCTTTTTCATTTAACCCAGCAGGCTGAACGAAAAAGAAACTGAGGAGCTTGCGGAAGCTCACTGTACTAGCTATATGATGTTAGTACAGCGATCTCCCTGCTATTGTGTTTTGTGTTCTGACACCGGGATTGTCCGGGCACCAGAACACTCCGGTCAGCACTTGCAGCCATTGGCTGGGAATGCTGATCGGAAGCCAATCGGCAGCTGTTTTTCCAGCATGCCTGTTCGAAAGAATCAAAATGTTCAGCCGGATTCAGCTGACAGGCTGCTGTACATACGGGTTGAATGTTGGCCGGTATCTATTGAACCGACCGATATTCACCCATTGTGTACCAGGCTTTACAAACTATGGATGATTCTGTGTATCTTTCTACAGTTCCGTAACTTTTCTTCTCTTTCCACAGAGGTGGCAGTATTGTGATTGTTGCTTCTGTGGCTGGATTTACACCATTTCCTGTAAGTAAATCACTATTATTAGCATTATTTTTTTGGTGTTGATGTATTGCTGTTATATTATTCTGTTCTTATGTTTCTGTTCATGTTCTCCTAGGCTCTGGGCCCATACAGCGTCAGTAAGACTGCACTGCTTGGCCTTACCAAAGCTCTTGCACCAGAGTTATCACCTCTAAACATCCGAGTGAACTGCCTTGCACCTGGGCTCATTCGCACCAAATTCAGCTCCGCTGTAAGTCTCTATATTTGAGGGGTTTGAAACTATAGTGGGGAGCCTATTTGATTGTACGGGTTTCATATACACCACAATTATTCTAAAGAACTATACTGCATAATATCAACTTTTCTGCCTAAAATAACTTTCTAACTTTGATGCTATGACTGTCAGCATCTTGTAATAAGCATAAATAATGTATAGCAGGGTTAGGCAACCTGGGGCCCTCCAGCTGTTGCAGAACTACAAGTCCAATCATGCCTCTGGGAGTAATTGTAACTGCCAGCCTTGCAGTGCCTCATGGGAAATGTAGTTTCACAACAGCTAGAGGGCTACTGGTTGCCTACCCCTGATGTATACTGATACGATGGTGGTAAAAGTACTTACTAGTGCTAAACTGCAAGCTATTATCATTTTTCACTTTAAGACCTTGCAGAGAATGGTACATTAAAGAGAGACAAGACGTATTCCTTTTAAAAAGTATGTTCTGCACATAGGACCATACAAACAATTTAAATTTCATATTTCTGATCTAGAACTTTTTTGATTTGGTGGAGTCATTTGGAAAGATTTGCAGCTCAGAGTTGAGGTGCAATGTCACATGTGTGCACCAACACATTAACCACTTGCTTACTGGGCACTTGAACCCCCCTCCTGCCCAGACCAATTTTCTTTTTCGTACATCACGGGACACAGAGCGACTTAGTCATTACTAATGGGTTATATAGATTACCTTCAGGTGTTGGCACTGGCCAATTCCAAACCGGAAGTACCCTCCCCTATATAAGCCCCTCCCATCCGGGAGCACCTCAGTTTTTTGCCAGTGTCTAAGGTGTTGGCCAAAGAGTAACATGTGTTTTCACTGGGCTTGCGTACAGGTTCTTTTGGGCCTTAGTAAGCTGTTCCGGATCCCACCAAAAAAGCTTCATAGCTAAACGGTCGGTACCCGGGCCTTGCAGCAGAAGAGCAAGGTTTTGCCTGTAATGCCTCTCTTAGGAGGGCTGGACCCTGGGATCCAGAGCTCTGGTCATACCCACGACCAAGATGTTGTCTGTGCAGGGTGCTATACAGGTCCAGGGGAGTGGAATCCTTGGGAACCCGGTCCCTGAAGGTTTAATTACAATGCCTGCCGTGATAGGTGAAGTTTGGACTTCTGTGGACCAAACAAAGTCCTGCGGCGGGGATCAGGTAAGTGGGGGCCCCCAGGAACTTGGTTCTATTGGGGGACCCCCAAGCCTAATTTGTCTTTCTGTCTGTTACCTAACGGTATTCCCGCTAATATCTGTGTTTGCCTGTAACTACTGAAAATGTAAAATTTTAATAGTAGTCAAGAAAAAAAAAAAGGGACCGCGGTACCTGTGTTAAACCACTAGAGGCCGCTGTAGTCCATTTTTCTTGTCATGTGGATCTTTGGTTTTCTCAAGTCAAAAGATCCAGGCAGTTGGTAAGTTTCTCTGTGGGAATCCACTTCCTCTGCCCTGTTGCTGCGCTCATCCACCGCACAGGCCCTCCGGCAAAAAGGGCCCTGGCTCCTAGTCCCTGTTTGATTTCGAAAAGGGCGCCAATGGCGCACGGGCGCGCGCGCGGGCGCGTGCACGCGCCTCCTATGAAAAAAAAGGGGCGGGGCGGGTGGATGACGCTCGGTGCGCGCCGCGGCGCTTCTGCGCATGTGCAGGCGTCCCAGCATGGTTAAAAGACACAGTACAAGTGTCAGCTGGATGCAAACAGAGCTAGCAACAAACAGTGGCACACAGAGGCGGTTGATGCAGGCATCCCCATAGAAAGGCACTTTAGTGGACACCAGCTGGTATATAGTAGCAACTGTGTTAGACTATTACCAGCAAAAATTGGTGTATGACGACGGGAATACCTCAGCTTTGTGCTTAAAGGATATGTCGTCCAGACGCTCCGGAAATAGGTCTTCCAGGAAGCCAAAGGGTTCTCCATCGGGCTCTGAGGATATTGGGCATGCTTGTACTGCACCAATCTCCCCTGAGAATTCAGAGGTCAGTAGCCGTAGAAACCCCGCAGGAGTGCCTGGTGCTGCGGTTGTCCCCAGTCCACCTGCTTCTGTATATATAACAGAGGAGGTTTCATCCTCAACTCTGGGAGGATTGGAAGAGAGATTAACAGCATTGATCGCTGCTTCCCTGTCACAGGAAAAGCGCGTCCGATCTCCGTCTCCTCCTTCAGAGTGCCTGTTAGTGGAGGAACAGCCCCACACAGAGATCGACCTACCTGAAGGGGATCAGGATGAGGTTGATTCAGTTATGGAGGAATCAACAGTGGAAGAACCTTTCTCAGCATCTCAGGCTGAAAGATTATGGGTTCAGTCTCTGACTAACATGGTCCGATCAGCATTTAAAATGCCTCTGGCGGAACCACCATCCACTACGGTTTCCTCGCTGGGGTCGCTAAAAGCTCCCCAGGCTGTCTGTTCCTTCCCAATCCACCCTTTATTAGAAGGGCTTATTTACCAGGATTGGGAGCATCCTGATAAAATATTTGCTCCCCCCAAGAGATTTCCGGTGATCTATCCCGTGGAGGATAAGTTCATAAAAAAATGGAGGGTCCCTACAGTGGACGCAGCCATCTCTTCTGTGAACAAATCACTGACATGTCCAGTAGATAATGTTCCAATGTTCAAAGACCCAATAGATAAAAATTGGAGTCTTTACTAAAATCTGCTTTCTCTACAGCAAGCATGGTGACACAACCTGCGGTAGCAGCGATTGGAGTCTGCCAAGAAGTGAAAGATCAGTTGAAACAAGTCTTAAGGGACTTACCAGATCAGCAGGCTCTTGCCCTAGCTGACCTGCCTAGAGCCTTGTGTTTTGCGGTGGACGCCATAAAGGATACAATCCAACAGGCCTCCCGCTTTACGCTGTCTATAGTACATATGCGTAGGCTCAAAAACTGGTCTGCTGAAGCTCCCTGTAAAAAACTGCTGGTTAGCTTCCCATTTCATGGAGAACGCTTATTTAGAGAAGATCTGGACAAATATATCCAGAAAATTTCTGCCGGTAAAAGTTCACTCTTACCGGTTAAGAACAACGGTAGAAGTCCTTCTTTTAAGAGGCCTACTTCTCCAGTCCCTGGCACATCGGCTGTGAAACAGTCCGACGGCCTCCGCGGTCAAATCCAGGGGGCAGAAATCAGGGACAATCACAGGGTAACAAGAAATCCTGGGTCAAGAGAGGTACAAAACCTCCCCCTAAGTCATGAAGGGTTGCCCCCACTCAGTCGGGTGAGGGGAAGACTTCAGTTGTTAACAGAGACCTGGCGGGACACCATCAGAGATGGGTGATCTCCGCAGTAAGTCTGGGATACAGGCTGGAGTTAAGACATTCCTCCTGCCCATTTTATAAGGTCAAACGTGCCAAGCGATCCCCAGAAGAGTGGATCCCTCCTTCTGGCACTAGAGCAACTATTGCCCCAAGGGTAATCATGAAGGTTCCCTTGGAAAAAAACGGGTTCGGGTTTTACTCGAACCTTGTCACAGTCCCCAAACCAAATGGGGACATGAGGCCCATATTAAATATAAAAGGGCTAAACAAGTTCCTACATATCAGGACTTTTTCGGATGGAGTCGATCCGATCGGTGGCCACCGCCTTACAAGGGCAGGAATGGTTGGCCTCGATCGACATAGGGGATGCTTATTTGCATATTCCCATCTGTCCGGCCCACCAGAAATTTCTACGCCTTGCAGTAGAAGGGCGCCATTTTCAGTTCAAAGCCTTACCTTTCGGTCTGGCCACGGCACCACGAGTGTTCACAAAAATTCTGGCCCTACGATTGGCCAAACTAGGAACACAAGGTGTAACGATAATGGCATATCTAGACGACTTGTTGCTGATAGACCACTCAGTGAAAAAAACTAGAAGTGGTCGTTCACAAGATAATCAAGTATCTGGAATCTCACGGTTGCATTATCAACCGAGACAAGTCAGCCCTAAAACCAGTCAAAAGCCTGGAATACTTGGGGGCTAAGACTGGATTCAAATCAGAGAAAGATTTTCTTACCTCCAGAGAAGGTTTCGTCTTTGAAAGATTTGACCCACTTAGTGGGTACAAAAAAGAAAAACCATCCATACGCCTGTGTATAAGGCTGCTGGGAAAAATGGTGGCTTCATTCGAAGCGGTACCCTACGGTCAATTCCATTCAAGGAACTTGCAGAGGGCCATACTGTCAGCCTGGAACAAAAAAGTTCAGGCTTTAGACTTACCAATGTCCCTGTCCCTTTCCGTTCGCAAGAGCCTCCATTGGTGGTTGGTGCCCCAGAATCTGGAAAAAGGGAAACCCTTCAGTCCGGTTTCTTGGAAGGTGGTCACTACAGTTGCCAGCCTCATAGGCTGGGGGGCAGTACTGGAGCAATGGTCTCTCCAGGGCAAGTGGTCAGAAGCAGAGAAGGCCCTGCCCACCAATCTCTTAGAGATACGAGCAGCCCGGTATGCCCTAGTAGCATGGACATCCAAACTCCAAGGGTCCCCTGTCAGAATTCAATCAGACAATGCCACAGCAGTGGCATATATCAATCACCAGGGTGGCACCAGGAGTCGTGCAGCCCAGAGGGAAGCGAATTGCATCCTGGAATGGGCAGAAAGATATGTCCCAGCCATATCCGCGGTTGTCATCCCAGGAGTGGAAAATTGGAAAGCGGACTTTTTAAGTCGCCAGCAATTATGCCCGGGGGAATGGTCTCTTCACCCTGAGGTTTTCCAGGTAATATGCCAGCGGTGGGGAACACCGGATGTAGATCTGCTAGCATCCAGATTCAACGCAAAGGTGGACAGATTTGTGTCTCGCACAAAGGATCCCCTAGCTTGCGGTTCGGATGCCCTAGTGTTCCCTTGGGATCAGTTCAAGCTGATATATGCATTCCCACCGCGATTAATCCGCAGAATCAGGGTAGAAAAGAAACCAGTGATTCTGGTGGCCCCAGCGTGGCCCCGAAGGGCATGGTACGCGGAGATTGTAAAAATGTCAGTGGGAAGTCCTTGGACCCTCCCACATCGTCCGGACCTGCTTTCGCAAGGACCGATATACTACCCTTCCTTACCAGCCCTAGGTTTGACGGCCTGGCTATTGAAGCCCACATTCTAAAAAAGAGAGGGCTCTCTAATCCTGTGGTATCTACCATGATCAATGCCAGGAAGCCGGTATCCAGGCAGATCTATTATAGGATCTAGAAGGCGTACATCACGTGGTGTGAGGCCAGGAAATGGCATCCACGTAAGTACGTAATAGGTAGGATTCTGGACTTCCTACAGTGGGCTGTACATAGGAAGCTTGCCTTGAGTACTATCAAGGGTCAGACGGCCTTGTCAATATTTTTTTCAAAGGCCCTTGGCTTTGCATTCATTAGTCAAAGCTTTCATACAAGGAGTGATGCGTATTAGCCCTCCGGTTAGTATTCCCATATGTCCATGGGACTTAAACCTGGTTCTGTCGGTTCTACGGAAACAACCATTTGAACCATTGCGGCACATTTCCTTGGTTCTTTTCACCAGGAAATTGATTTTCTTAGTAGCCATTTGTTCGGCTAAAAGAGTATCGGAATTAGCCGCCTTGTCCTGTAAGGAGCCATATCTGGTTATCCATAAGGACAGAGTAGTATTACGTCCTCATCCAGCCTTCTTCCTAAGGTGGTATCGAGGTTCCATTTGAACCAAAATGTGGTTCTTCCTTCCTTTTTCCCCAAACCTAGTTCAGTAGAGGAAAAGTTATTGCATTCTTTGGATGTAGTAAAAGCAGTTAAAGCTTATCTTAAAGCCACTGCTCAGATTCGTAGAACGGATACTTTGTTTGTTCTGCCGGAAGGCCCCAGAAAGGGTCAGGCAGCATCAAAAATCTACTTTAGCCAAGTGGATTCGACAGGTCATAATACAAGCCTATGGCTTGAAAAGGAGACCGCCTCCGTTCAAAGTTAGGGCGCACTCCACAAGAGCAGTTGGAACTTCATGGGCAGTGCATCACCAAGCCTCCCTGGCTCAAGTCTGTAAGGCCACAACATGGTCCTTAGTACACACGTTTACTAGATTCTACCAGGTAGACGTCAGAAGTCAGGAGGATGTCGCCTTTGGGCGCAGTGTGTTGCAGGCCGCAAAAGAGCCTCATGCCTGATGGCGCCCAGCTTATGTATCCCTCCCTTCATTTGGCATTGCTTTGGGACGTCCCATTAGTAATGACTAAGTCGCTCTGTGTCCCGTGATGTACGAAAAAGAAAAAGGGATTTTTATAACAGCTTACCTGTAAAATCCTTTTCTTGGAGTACATCACGGGACACAGAGCTCCCACCCCTCTTTTTGGGACACTTATTGCTTGGCTACAAAACTGAGGTGCTCCCGAATGGGAGGGGCTTATATAGGGGAGGGTACTTCCGGTTTGGAATTGGCCAGTGCCAACACCTGAAGGTAATCTATATAACCCATTAGTAATGACTAAGTCGCTCTGTGTCCCGTGATGTACTCCAAGAAAAGGATTTTACAGGTAAGCTGTTATAAAAATCCCTTTTTTCAGCTTTCAGCCCTGATGCAATTTATGATGCTGTCATACAACGCTGTACCCAAATGAAATTGTTATCATTTTTTTCCCACAAATATATCTTTCTTTTGGCGGTATTTAATCACCTCTGCGGTTTTTATTTTTTGTTAAAAAAAATTAAAAAGACTGAATAAAAAAAAAAAAAAATTATATTTTTTTATATTTTGTTATAAAATTTTGCAAACGGGTAATTTTTCTCCTACATTGATGTACGCTGATGAGGCTGCACTGATGAGGCTGCACTGATGAGGCTGCACTGATGAGGCTGCACTGATGAGGCTGCACTGATGAGGCTGCACTGATGAGGCTGCACTGATGAGGCTGCACTGATGAGGCTGCACTGATGGGCTGCACTGATGGGCTGCAGTGATAGGCACTGATGGGCACCGATAAGGCGGCAATGGTTGGCACTGAAGGGCATTGATAGGTGGCACTGGTGGGCACTGAGAAGTGGCACTAATAGGAGGCATTGATAGGTGGCAGTGATGGGCACTGGATGGCAGTGATGGGCACTGATGGGTGGCAATAATGGGCACTGATCGGCGCTGGTAGGTTACAATGATAGGCAGCACTGCTAGGTGGCATTGATAGGGGGCACTTGTGGGCATTGATAGGTGGCACTCGTGGGCATTGAAAGGATGCACTGGTGGGCACTGGCAGGGGGTACAGATTGGCACAGATGAGGCAGATGTGCCTCTTTCCTCTTCGGGAATGATGTCCCTTGCACCTAAGCTGGTGATCGGCTTTTTTTTCTCCTCACGCTGTCAGCGTGAGGAGAAAAAAAATACGATTACTGAGCTTTGTTTACATCACGTGATCAGCTGTCATTGGCTGACAGCTGATCACGTGGTAAGGGGCCAGGATCGGCCCCTTACTCAGATCTGTGATCACCCGAGTTTCAGTGACTCTTGTTTTTCACAGCGCACGCTGCACGTGCCCTGCAGGGGCGCACGAGGAGCGCGCAAAGGGGAGGACGTCTATTGACGGCCTCCTGGCAATTGGGGTCCGCGCTGTGGCCGTCATTCGGCTAAAGCGTGGACCCCTAGTGGTTAAACAACTAAATGCTTCTGTATGACAGTCTAAACAAGTACCAAGTCCAGATAGTATGTGATGAACAATCCTTATAAAGTAAACAAAAACCTTTTTCTTAAACCTACAGTACAGGACACAAGCACCTTTAGGCTCCTTTCACATTTGTGCGACTTGTCCTGCGACTTGGGACTGCAAAGTCACATGACAAGTCGTACCCCATGATTTCCAATGGGTACCATTCATATCTGTGCGAATTCAAAGTAGTCCCTGTACTACTTTGGTCCGACTTTAATGCGACTTGAGGTCCATAGACTTCAAGATTACGCAGGCATTGCCTCAAGTCGCGCCAAAGTTGTACAACTTTTAGGTTGCACAAGTGTGAAAGGGGTCTTAATCGTAAACTTTTAGCTAATTGAACACTGGCCAACAGAGTTGTGGGACAGCCAATATAACCCCTCCCACACCCTGCACTCCTCTTTTTTTTGTTAGGGTCCTTGGATGATAGACAACCTCTCAACTGTGGGAGCAGGTTTCAGGCTTATGATCCCTAGATATATGGGCCTGTTGGCATTGTTGCTGTGTTGCCCACCCCTCTGTTATATTGATTTGGGTAATCACAAATAGGGATGAGCTCAGGCGTGTTCGCATTGAACACGTGCAGAACCCGCCTAGGAAGTCGGAACCGCGTTGCGCTAATCACAGGCAGGGAGACATTTCCCGATCTCTGCAGCCGAGCATCGGGACAATGTCTCCCTGCCTGTGATTAGCGCAGAGCAGTTTCCGACGGTGCCGACTTCCTTGGCGGGCTCTACACCTGTTCAATGCGAACACGCCTGAGCTCATCCCTAATCACAAATTCTAAGATTAAGACCCCTTTCACCTGTAAAGTGCCTGAAAAACACCTCCTCTGCAGCCCCAGTGTAAGAGCCTGAGTGCTTTCACACTAGGGCGGTGCGCTTGCAGGACGTTAGAAAAAGTCCTGCAAGCAGCGTCTTTGGGGGCGGTGGGGGGAGCGGCGTATACACCTCTCCTCCACCACCCCTGCCCATTGAAATGAATGGGCAGCACTGCCAAAGCGCCTGAAAAACGCTTCAGGAGCAGTGCTTTTCGGCCACATTTAACCCTTCGGCTGCTAGCGGGGGTTAAAAGTGCCCCGCTAGCGGGCGAAAAGCACCGCTAAAACTAGTGGTGCTTTTTCCACTTACGCCTGGCGTGGCTCAGTGTGAAAGAGCTCTAAGGGAGCCTGTGTTCTGTACCATTAAGATATTTACCTTACCTGAAAGTACATAGGCCACCCCCACCCTCTACCTTTATTCTGGCAGTTCATCCTATGGCTTACTACAAAACTGAGGATTGCTGGGAGTGAGAGGGGTTATATGAGCGGTCCCAAAATTTTGTTTGCCAGTGTCCAATCACCTGAAGGTGGCTGACTATAACCCAGGGTCTATGAATAAAGATGCTTGTGTCTTGTAGTCCAAGAAATAGATTTTACAGGTAAGTGTAAAATCCCTACTTACCTTCCCTGACTGAGTCAAACCGTCTCTTATTTGTGTCTTACTAGTTCCTGCTCCCAGGAAGTGCGACTCACAGTTCAGCAATGCTGTCAATCTATTTATTTTACTAAAAGAGTAGTTGCTGCTTGGAATAGACTACCAGCAGATGTAGGTAGTCAGTCAACAGTATGTGGACAAAAACTGGCTTGGGACAAACATAGATATATACTCAGACATAAAAGTAAAAATATATATATATATATGTATACACACAAACACACACAGTGTGTGTGTATATCTATACTATACACCAATCTGCCATAACATTTAGACCACTCACGGGTAAAGTGAATAGCATTGATAATCTCGCTACAATGGCACCTGAAAGTCAGTGGGACTTATTAGGCAGCAAGTTGTCCAATAAGTTAATGTGTTTAAAGCAAAAAAAAAATAGGCATCACAGTTTGTTGTGTATGGGGCTGTGTAGCCACAGACCAGTCAAGGGTGCCCATGAATCATCTCTTCATTTACATCATGTGGGTGGCTGGGTGTGTGTGTGACTTACCTGTGGAAGAGATGGCACCAGAATGCGGTATGAAAGAAAGGCAAGCAGGAAGAGGCAGTGTGATGCTTTGGGCAATGTTCTGTTGGGAAACTGTGTCCTGCCATTCATGTGAATGTTACTTTGACATGTACCACCTACCTACCTAAACATTGTTGCTGACCAAGTACACCCCTTCATGGAAATGGTATTCCCTGATGGCAGTACGGTTTAGGGATATTTTCTTTCTCGTACATCACGGGACACAGAGCGACATAGTCATTACTATGTGGGTTATATAGTTTACCTTCAGGTGCTGGCACTGGCAACTTCCAAACCGGAAGTACCCTCCCCTATATAAGCCCCTCCCATCTGGGAGCACCTCAGTTTTTTGCCAGTGTCTAAGGTGTTGGCCAAGAAGTAACGTGTTTTTCACTGAGCTTGCGTACAGGTTCTTTTGGGCCTCAGTAAGCTATTCCGGATCCAAGCAAAAAAGCTTCATAGCTAAACGGTCGGTACCCGGGCCTTGCAGAGAAGAGCAAGGTTTTGCCTGTAATGCTTCTCTTAGGAGAGCTGGACCCTGGGATCCAGAGCTCTGGTCATACCCACGACTAAGATGCTTTCTGTGCAGGGTGCTATACAGGTCCAGGGGAGTGGAATCCTTGGGAACCCGGTCCCTGAAGGTTTAATTACAATGCCTGCCGTGAGAGGTGAAGTTTGGGCTTCTGTGGACCAAACAGAGTCCTGCGGCGGGGAAAAGGTAAGTGGGGGCCCCCCAGGAACTTGGTTCTATTAGGGGACCCCCAAGCCTAATATGTCTTTCTGCCTGTTACCTAACGGTATTCCCGCTAAATATCTGTGCATGCCTGTAACTACTAAAAAATGTAATAATTTTAATAGTGGTCAAGAAAAAAAAAAAAAATAGACAGACCGCGGTACCTGTGTTAATCCACTAGAGGCCGCTGTGGAACGTTTCTTGTCATGTGGACTTTTCTTTATCGTACACCACGGGACACAGAGCTAGTCATTACATAATGGGTTAAGGGTCACCAGCGGTGATTGGACACTGGCACAACCAATGGAAGACAGTTCCCCTCCATATAACCCCTCCCATCAGGGAAGTACCTCAGTTTTTTCGCCAGTGTCGAAAGGTGTTGGACGCGTTAGGAGGTGCTAAAGGAAAGCTCTACCAAAGAGACCCTCTGGGGGTAAAAGAGCTATGCTTTCGGATCCATCCAAGACGCCTACAAATGAGCTGAATCTGGATGGGATCCGGGCCTCATCCATGAGGCGTCGCCTGTAATGTCTCTCTTCGGAGGACTGGGCTCTAAGATCCAGCACTTTCGCTATTTCGCTATAAAGTCCTGGTAAGAGTCTTGTACAAGGCCCAGGGGAGAGGTATCCTTTAAATAGGAACCCATATCCCTGAAGGTTGGCACACATAGCCCACCGTGAAGGGTGAAGTTTGGTATCTGTCTGAAATCTTTCAGCAGAAAAACCTGCGGCGTGGATAAGGTGAGATTAGAAGGTCCATAACTAGGTTGGGACCTTTTTCAAAAAGTGGATGTCTTCTTTTTTTCCACCACTGGGGGGAGTAAAGAGCTGAATATACTCACCTCACTCTGTTCAGTGTCGGCTTCGGCGAAGTACACTGCTCGTCGCCTCCGCTGCTGAGCTTGCTGGGGCACCCCGATCCTCCTTTCGGTGGCCGACCAGACACCTGCAGATGCAGGTAAGTGGGAACAAGGGCTGATGAGAGTCCTCTCTCACTATGGCCACCGCCATAGCGCTAAGGGCCGCGCGCGCGGGAGCGCGCTTTATCGGAGGGGGGGGCGAAGGCGTGCGCGGGCACGTGGCGCGCGCAGGCACAGAAACGGCGCCAAATTTAAAAGACTGTCAGTGTGAGAAGCACTGCAGCAGCAAGCAAGCTCGTTAGTTCTCTTATTCCTGGCAGAGAAACACAGCAGCTATACAGGGACGTAAGACTCCATGTGGTTGGATTGGGTACTTCCTAGAAGACATCCATGTTATGCATAGTTATGTGTTAAAAGTTGCATACTTAATGTATTTGCTAAACTAAACACGGTAGTATATGCATTTAGGTACCTTGTATTTTGTCTAAACAGTAAGCCTTCCAGGGGAAGTAATACGGACAAAAAGAGATAAGAAAGCACCACCGCCTGAGAGGAGGCTCTAACTGTGCTGACTCGGTACCTTTCTCTCCTGTGTTGCTAAATGCACCTGTTCAGGATGAGCCATTACCTCTGTCAGGTATGGCGGCTTCCCCAGTGAAGCCTGGGCCTGTATATGTCACTGAGGACACTTTATCAGCTGCCCTAAATAATCTGGAGGAAAAAATTGCTACCTTAATCGCTAAGTCCTCTAAAAAGGGACAATAAGCGAAGCAGGTCTCTTCCAGTATTGGACCTCCCTTCAGAAGTACCTGAGGGAGGAGGATGAGGAGGAGGAGGAGGCTACATCAGCAGAGGATGAGGAGCCAGATTTTAAGGTCACAGGTACAATGCTATAGCAGTGCATTTAAGTTAACCTCTGCGGAGGTAACGGAATTACCTGTCTCCTCCCTAGGGTCATTAAGATCCCTGCAAGGTGCATGCTCCTTCCCGGTTCATCCGTTACTAGAGGATCTAATATACGCAAACTGGCAACATCCAGATAAGCGTTTCTTACCTCCAAAAAGGTTTAACATTCTTTATCCTATGGGGGAAATTTTTTTTTAAAGAAATGGAGCCTGCCTGCGGTAGTTGCGGCTATTTCTTGTGTAAATAAAAACCTGACATGTCCGGTGGATAATGTACAAGGGTTTAAAAGATCCTTCTGAGAGGAAGTTGAAATCCTCCTTCCTTTTGGCCGGCTCAATTACCCAACCTGCAGTAGCAGCAGTCGGTATGTGTCAGGTCATCAGCCAACAGGTAAAGCAGGGGCTGAAGGAACTGCCTTCAGAGCAGGCTAGAAATTGGGAAAATTTGCCTAAAGCCTTATGCTTCACAGTGGATGCCATGAGAGATTCTATCATACAGGCATCACGCCTTACACTCCAGCTGGTACAGATGCGCAGAGTACTTTGGCTTAAGCATTGGTCAGCGGAGACCCCATGCAAAAAGCTGTTGGCAAGTTCCCGTTCCATGGCGAACGCCTATTTGGGGAAGATTTAGAAAAATAGATACAGAAGATCAAGTGGTAAAACGACTTTTACCTGAGAGAAAGAAAAACAAGAGATCTTGTTTTAAACGCTCTCTCCCCAGCTCCCGGGAAATCTGACTCCAACCAGTGGCGGCTGCCTGTTTTAGCCGCCCACAAAAGCCAAGGGGCAAGCTCAGAAGAACAAGAAGCCGTGGGGTGCAAGAGCTAATAAGCAAGCCCCCAAAGCCTCTCAGTGAAGGGGCGCCCCCGCTCGGCCGAGTGGGAGGAAGGCTTTGTCAGTTCTGAGCAACTTGGTGGTCAGAAATCCAGGACAATTGGGTAGTATCCACAATATCCTCAGGGTACAAACTGGAATTTCGAGAGATCCCATCTTCTCAATTCCGAGGTTCAAGACTCTCCAAGGATCCACAAAAAAGAGAATCCTTCTTCAAAGGTTTGAATCACTTAATGGCTCAAGGGGTAGTTACAGACGTACCCCAAAAAGAGCGAGGTTCAGGTTTTTACTCAAACCTCTTTGTGATTCCAAAGCCAAATGGAGATGTCAGACCCATCCTGGATCTAAAATCCCTAAATCGGTTCCTGAACGATCGCCATTTTCGAATGGAAACGATCCGATCCATGGCCGCCACTTTAAAGGGCGGAAAATTCATGGCGCCCATAGATATCAAGGACGCACATTTACACATACCCATCCTCCCCGCTCACCAAAGATTCCTAAGGTTTGCGGTAGAAGATCGCCACTTTCAATTTGTGGCTCTGCCGTTTGGTGTAGCCACCGCGCCCATAGTATTCACAAAGGTGCTAGCTCCTCTGTTAGCAAACCTAAGAACACGGGGCATTGCGGTAACAGCCTATCTGGACGATCTACTAGTAATAGATCAGTCAAAGGACGGATTGGGTCACGCTGTACACACTACAGTAGGATACCTGGAGCATTTAGGATGGATTTTAAATTTACAAAAATCCTCTCTCCAGGCCCAAAGAAGGATAGGGCACCTGGGCATGATCATAGATACAGCCCAAAACGGGGTATACCTGCCAGAACCGAAGATACAGTCTCTGAAAGACCTGATCCACAAGGTCAAAGCAAACAAGAGGCCGTCTATTCGCCTTTGCATGAGACTATTGGGAAAGATGGTAGCCTCCTTCGAGGCGGTCCCTTACGCCCAGTTTCATTCAAGACTACTTCAAGGCAATATTTTAGCTTCCTGGAACAGGAAGAGCCAAGCTCTGGATATACCCATGCGCCTGTCCTCACAAGTACGCCACAGCTTCGATTGGTGGCTAGAAGCCAGGAATTTACGGAAGGGAAAGTCCTTCCTCCCAGTGGCCTGGAAGGTGGTATCTAGGGATGCCAGCCTATCGGACTGGGGTGCAGTATTCGAGGAGGCTTCTACCCAGGGAACCTGGGCCAAGACTCAGGGGATCCTGCCCATCAATGTGCTAGAGATCCGGGCGGTATATCTAGCCCTCAAAACCTGGACATACAGGTTACAGGGCTACCCAGTTCGGGTTCAATCCAACAATGCTACTGCAGTAGCTTACATCAATCACCAAGGAGGCACCCGCAGTCGGGCAGCCCAAAGAGAGGTGAACCGGATCCTGGCATGGGCAGAAGAGCATGTACCTTGCCTTTCTGCAATCTTCATTCCAGGGATGGAAAATTGGCAAGCAGACTACCTGAGTCGTCAGCAGCTGCTACCAGGGAGTGGTCTCTTCACCCCGAGATCTTTCAGGCCATATGTCTGAGATGGGGAAACCCAGATGTAGACCTGCTAGCTGCCAGGTTCAACAAGAAATTGGACAACTTTGTGTCCAGAACGAGAGATCCTCTAGCCTACGGGACAGACGCTCTAATAATACAGACGCTCTAATAACTCCATGGAATCAGTTCTCACTGATCTAGGCATTCCCTCCGATCCCTCTTCTACAAAGACTGCTTCGCAGGATCAAGGAGGAGGGAATACCAGTAATCCTAGTGGCCCCAAACTGGCCCAGGAGGCCTTGGTACGCCGAGATTGTAAAAACGGCGATAGGAAGGCCCTGGAAGTTTCCACTCCGACATGACCTGCTGTCACAGGGTCCAGTATTCCACCCTTCCTTACAAAGGCTAAAGTTGACGGCCTGGCTGCTGAGACCCACATTTTTAAAAAGAGAGGGGTCTCTGGTCCGGCTCTTTCTACGCTCATTAATGCTAGAAAGCCAGCCTCCAGACTCATCTATCAGAGAGTCTGGAGAGCATACGTTTCCTGGTGTGAATCCAGATGTTGGAATCCTCAGAAGTATGAAATAAGTAGGATTCTTGCTTTTTGCCAGTTAGGAGTGGATATGAATTTAGCCCTTAGTACCATCAAAGGGCAAATATCGGCTCTATCAGTCTTCTTTCAGAGACCATTGGCATCTCACTCCCTAGTTCGGACATTCATTAAGGGGGTACTGAGGATAAATCCTCCAGTTAGGACTCCCTTGTGTCCATGGGATTTGAATTTGGTATTGTCAGTGTTGCAAAAGCAACCTTTTGAACCTATTCGCCATATTCCTTTAATTATATTAAGTAGGAAGTTGGCCTTTCTGATTGCTATAGCTTCTGCTAGGAGAGTATCAGAGCTAGCAGCTCTTTCTTGTAAAGAGCCTTATCTAATTTGTCACAAGGACAAAATCGTACTACGACCCCATCCGGCTTTTCTACCTAAGGTGGTGTCGGCTTTTCACTTGAATCAAGACATTGTTCTGCCTTCCTTTTTTCCAAACCCGCGGACGGCGGGGGAAAAATTATTACACTCTCTAGATCCAGTGAGAGCGGTAAAGGTGTATCTGCAAGCAACCGCTCAGATACGTAAAACAGATGTTTTGTTTATTTTACCAGATGGGCCCAAGAAGGGCCAAGCGGTATCAAAATCCACCATTTCCAGGTGGATTAGACAAGTAATTATTCAAGCTTATGGTTTAAAGAACAGGACTCCTCCTTTTCCTGTTAAGGCGCACTCTACCAGGGCGATAGGTGCTTCATGGGCAGTGCACCACCAGGCTTCGATGGCTCAGATCTGTAAAGCTGCAACTTGGTCTTCAGTCCATACATTTTCCAAATTCTATCAAATAGATGTGAAAGGACATGAGGATTCCGCCTTTGGGCGAAGTGTGCTGCAGGCAGCAGTATAGGGCTTCTGGTCCGCAAGCGGCCTGTTTTGATCTGTGTCTCCCCCCCTTCATATGAGCATTGCTCTGGGACGTCCCATTATGTAATGACTAGCTCTGTGTCCCGTGGTGTACGATAAAGAAAATAGGATTTTTATAACAGCTTACCTGTAAAATCCTTTTCTTGGGGTACACCACGGGACACAGAGGTCCCCCCTTCTTATGGGAACCTTACTGCTTTGCTACAAAACTGAGGTACTTCCCTGATGGGAGGGGTTATATGGAGGGGAACTGTCTTCCATTGGTTGAGCCAATGTCCAATCACCGCTGGTGACCCTTAACCCATTATGTAATGACTAGCTCTGTGTCCCGTGGTGTACTCCAAGAAAAGGATTTTACAGGTAAGCTGTTATAAAAATCCTATTTTTTCTTTTCATCAGAGTCAAGTCCAGGCAGATGGTGAGTTCTCTTGTGGGAAACTGCTTCCTCTGCCATGTTGCAATGCTCGTCCATCCCCCGGCCTGCGGCAAAAGGGCCCTGTCTCCTGTCCCTAGTTTACTTTTTCAAAAAAGAGCGCTGAAGGCGCACGTGCCCGCGCGCGCGTGCACGCGCCTCTATATATAGAGGTGAGCTGGAAAAGGGGTCGGAGCTTGGGGGATGACGCTCTGTGCGCGCCGCAGCGCTTCTGCGCATGTGCGGGCGTCCCAGCATGTTAAAAGGCACAATTATGTGTTGTGAGCTGGCTATGGAGTGCAGAGACAGAGCTGGCAACATTTAAAAAAAAAGGCATACAGCAAGCGGTTGATGCAGGCATCCCCATAGAAAGGCACATAGTAGACACCAACTGTTTTTATAGCAGCATTTGTGCTAGACTATTGTCAGTAAGTGGTGTATTTCGGCTGGAATACCTCAGCTTTGGGCTTAGGAATATGCCGTCTAAAAACTCCGGGACTAAAAATCCCAGGAAGCATAGGGGGTCTCCATCGGGCTCTGAGGATCTTGGGCATGCTTCGGCTGCACCAATCTCCCCTGAAGAATCAGAGGTTAGTGACCGTAGAGCACCCTCAGGAGTACCTGGTACTGTGGCTGTCCTCAGTTCACCTGCTCCTGTGTATGTAACAGAGGAGGTTTTTTCCTCAGCTCTGGGAGGGCTGGAAGAGAGATTGTCAACATTGATCGCTGCTTCCCTGTCAAAGGGAAAGCGCGCCCGATCTCCGTCTCCTCCCTCAGAGTACCTGTTAGCAGAGCAACAGTCCCATGCAGAGATCGACCTACCTGAAGGGGATCAGGATGAGGTTGATTCTGTTGTAGAGGAATCAACAGTGGAAGAGCCATTCTCAGCATCACATGCTGAAAGATTATGGGTTCAGTCCCTGACTAACATGGTCCGATCAGCATTTAAAATGCCCCTTGCGGAGCCATCATCCACTTCTGTCTCCTCATTGGGGTCGCTAAAAGCTCCCCAGACTGTTTGTTCCTTTCCAATCCATCCTTTACTGGAAGGGCTCATTTACCAGGATTGGGAACATCCTGATAAAATATTTACTCCTCCCAAGAGATTTCAGGTGGTCTATCCCAGGGAGGATAAGTTCATCAAAAAATGGAGGGTCCCTACAGTGGACGCAGCCATCTCTTGTGTGAATAAATCACTGACATGTCCAGTGGATAATGTCCAAATGTTCAAGGACCCAATAGATAAAAAATTGGAGTCCTTATTGAAATCTGCTTTTGCTACAGCAGGCTTGGTGACACAACCAGCAGTGGCAGCTATTGGGGTCTGCCAAGCAGTGAAGGATCAGTTGAAACAGGTCTTAAGGGACTTGCCAGATCAGCAGGCCCTTGCCCTAGCTGATCTACCTAGGGCCTTATGCTTTGCGGTTGACGCTATAAAGGATTCAATCCATCAGGCCTCCCGCCTTACGCTGTCTGTAGTACATATGCGCAGGCTTCTATGGCTCAAAAACTGGTCTGCTGAAGCCCCCTGTAAAAAATTGCTGGTCAGCTTCCCATTTCATGGTGAACGCTTATTCGGGGAAGACCTGGACAAATATATCCAGAAAATTTCCAGCGGTAAAAGTACACTCTTGCCGGTTAAAAACAGAGTTAGAGGTCCCTCTTTTAAGAGGCCTGCTTCTCCAGTCCCTAGGACATCGGCTGTGAAACAGTTCCGACGGCCTCCTCGGTCAAATCCCGGGGGTAAAAATCAGGGACAATCGCAGGGTAACAAGAAGCCCTGGGTCAGGAGAGGTACAAAACCTCCCCCAAAGTCAAATGCATGAAGGGTTGCCCCCACTCAATCGGGTGGGGGGAAGACTTCAGTTGTTCGCAGAGACCTGGCGGGACACGATCAGAGACAGATGGGTGCTCTCCGCAGTAAGTCTGGGATACAAATTGGAGTTAAAAGACTCCCCTCCTTCCCATTTTATAAGGTCGAACGTGCCAAGGGATCCCCGGAAGAGAGGATCCCTCCTGTTGGCACTAGAACAACTATTGCTCCAAGCAGTAATTATGGAGGTCCCCCTAGAAGAATGGGGGTTCGGGTTTTACTCAAACCTCTTTACAGTCCCGAAGCCAAACGGGGACGTGAGGCCCATATTAAATCTAAAAGGGCTAAACAAATTCCTACATATCAGGACTTTCCGGATGGAGTCGATCCGATCGGTGGCCGCTGCCCTACAAGGGGAGGAATGGTTAGCCTCGATCGACATCAAAGATGCTTATTTGCACATTCCCATCTTTCCAGTCCACCAAAAATTTCTACGCTTTGCAGTAGAAGGGCGCCATTTTCAGTTCAGAGCCTTACCCTTCGGTCTGGCCACAGCACCACGCGTGTTCACAAAAATTCTGGCCCCATTATTGGCCAATCTAAGAACACGAGGTGTAACGATAATGGCATATCTAGACGACTTGTTGCTGATAGACCACTCAGTGGAAAAACTAGAAGTGGTTGTTCACGAGACAATCGAGTATCTGGAATCTCACGGTTGGATTATCAACCAAGACATGTCAGCCCTAAAACCAGTCAAAAGTCTGGAATACTTGGGGCTAAGGCTGGATTCAGACCAGAGAAAAATTTTCTTGCCTCAAGAAAAGGTGTCGTCTTTGAGAGATTTGATCCACCTAGTGGGTACAAAAAGACAGCCATCCATACGCCTGTGCATGAGGCTGCTGGGAAAAATGGTGGCATCATTCGAAGCCGTACCCTACGGTCAATTCCATTCAAGGAATTTGCAAAGGGCTATACTGTCAGCCTGGAACAAAAAAGTTCAGGCCCTAGACTTACCAATGTCCTTGTCCCCTTCCGTTCGCAAGAGCCTCCGTTGGTGGTTGGTTCCCCAGAATCTGGAAAAAGGGAAATCCTTCAGTCCGATTTCTTGGAAGGTGGTCACTACAGATGCCAGCCTTATAGGCTGGGGAGCAGTACTGGAGCAATGGTCTCTCCAGGGCAGATGGTTGGATGCAGAAAAGGCCCTGCCCATCAATCTCTTAGAGATACGAGCAGCCCGGTATGCCCTAGTAGCATGGACATCCAAACTCCAAGGGTCCCCTGTCAGAATTCAATCGGACAATGCCACGGCAGTGGCATATATCAATCATCAGGGTGGCACCAGGAGTCGTGCAGCCCAGAGGGAAGTAAATTGCATCCTGAAATGGGCAGAAAGATATGTCCCAGCCATATCCGCGGTATTCATTCCAGGAGTGGAGAATTGGAAGGCGGACTTTCTAAGTCGCCAACAATTATGCCCAGGGGAATGGTCCCTTCACCCCGAGGTTTTCCGGACAATATGTCAGCGGTGGGGAACACCGGATGTAGATCTGCTAGCATCCAGATTCAACGCAAAGGTGGACAGGTTTGTCTCTTGGACAAGGGATCCCCTAGCTTGCGGCTCGGATGCCCTAGTGTTCCCTTGGGATCAGTTCAAGCTGATATATGCATTCCCACCGCCACAATTGTTACCTCGATTACTCCGCAGAATCAGGGTAGAAAAGAAACCAGTGATTCTGGTGGCTCCAGCGTGGCCCCGAAGAGCATGGTACGCGGAGATTGTAAAAATGTCTGTGGGGAGTCCTTGGACCCTCCCACATCGTCCGGACCTGCTTTCGCAAGGACCGATATACCACCCTTCCTTACCAGCCCTAGGTTTGACGGCCTGGCTATTGAAGCCCACATTCTAAAAAAGAGAGGTCTCTCTAATCCTGTGGTATCTACCATGATCAATGCCAGGAAGCCGGAACCAGGCAGATCTACTATAGAATCTGGAAGGCGTACATCGCCTGGTGTGAGGCCAAGAAATGGCATCCACGTAAATACGTAATAGGTAGGATTCTGGACTTCCTACAATGGGCTGTAGATAGGAAGCTTGCCTTGAGTACTATCAAGGGTCAGATTTCGGCCTTGTCAATATTTTTTCAGAGGCCCTTGGCTTCGCATTCACTAGTCAAAGCCTTTATACAAGGAGTGATGCGTATTAGCCCTCCGGTTAATATTCCCATATGTCCATGGGACTTAAACCTGGTTCTGTCGGTTCTACAGAAACAACCATTTGAACCATTACAGCATATTTCCCTGGTTCTTCTCACCAGGAAATTGATTTTTCTAGTAGCCATTTGTTCGGCTAAAAGAGTGTCGGAATTAGCCGCTATGTCCTGTAGGGAGCCATATCTGGTTATCCATAAGGACAGAGTAGTGTTACGTCCTCATCCAGCCTTTCTTCCTAAGGTGGTATCGAGTTTTCATTTGAACCAAGATGTGGTTCTTCCTTCTTTTTTCCCCCAAACCTAGTTCAGTAGAGGAAAAATTATTACATTCTTTGGATGTAGTAAGAGCAGTTAAAGCTTATCTAAAAGCCACTGCTCAGATTCGCAGAACGGATACTTTGTTTATTCTGCCGGAAGGCCCCAGAAAGGGTCAGGCAGCGTCAAAATCTACTTTAGCCAAGTGGATTCGACAGGTCATTATGCAAGCCTATGGCTTGTGAAGGAGACCGCCTCCGTTCAAAGTTAGGGCGCACTCCACGAGAGCAGTTGGAACTTCATGGGCAGTGCATCACCAGGCCTCCCTGGCTCAAATCTGTAAGGCCGCAACATGGTCTTCAGTACACACGTTTACTAGGTTCTACCAGGTGGACGTTGGAAGTCAGGAGGATGTCGCCTTTGGGCGCAGTGTGTTGCAGGCCGCAAAAGATCCTCATGTCTGATAGCGCTCAGCTTATGTATGGTGTATCCCCCCCCCCTCATTGGGCATTGCTTTGGGACGTCCCACATAGTAATGTCTATGCCGCTCTGTGTCCCGTGATGTACGAGAAAGAAAATAGGATTTTTATAACAGCTTACCTGTAAAATCCTTTTCTTGGAGTACATCACGGGACACAGAGCTCCCACCCCTCTTTTGGGGACACTTATTGCTTTGCTACAAAACTGAGGTGCTCCCGGATGGGAGGGGCTTATATAGGGGAGGGTACTTCCGGTTTGGAAGTTGCCAGTGCCAGCACCTGAAGGTAAACTATATAACCCACATAGTAATGACTATGCCGCTCTGTGTCCCGTGATGTACTCCAAGAAAAGGATTTTACAGGTAAGCTGTTATAAAAATCCTATTTTTGCAGCAGAAGGGAGTGGCAGACTCGATGGACCACTTGGTCTTTTTCCTGCTGTCACTCTGTTTCTAATCCAGAGCTGTGGGCACTGGGCAGCACTAGGTTTGGCCACTTATGAATAAGCAGTGACAGTGCTGATAGCCACACCTCTTGCAAAATTTCATCTCATTGTAGTGCAATTAGCCATAGCCTTTATTAACCTCAAAATGCTGTAGCCATAGCCTTTATTAACCTCAAATGAGTTCATTATTGGCACAGCATTGTTGTCATACCATGACAGGAAGCTGCAATAAGTAAACTGCACTGGAAGGATCAACAGGTATTTGTGTGACTTTTCAGTGGAACTTAGGGGTCATTCGCACCATAAAGGTGTGTCCGAGTGCACTTGTTTTTGTGTGTTTCTGCGATGTGCATCTAGAGTAGGACGTTAATTTCAATGGGCTGCCAAACATGCGGGAATGCACAAAAAGTGCTGCAGGCACGATTTTGAAAATTGCGCCCCACCAACTGCATAGTACAGAGGCACCATGCGTTTTCGCAGCCACAAAGGCACGCAAGTTTTCCAGATACAGCGCATTTTTGTCTGCATTCCCGCACTGCACCTGATGTAAACAAGCCCTTAGAGAAAACTTTAAGTGTGGATTTACTTATAATTATAAGTGATGCAGCACTTATTTTTATTTGACCACTTAAAGCCTACGCTATAGCTCTAAGATTGCTAAAGCGCAGGCTTAAATTGCCGGGAGGGCGTACATGGACGTCCTCCCGTGCTCGCGCTGCCTGCTGGTCCCCCCGGCGCTTTGTGATCACTGAGTCCTTGGGACTTGGCTGATCACAGATCGGATTAAAGGGCTGATCCTGGCCCTTTACCATGTGATTAGCTGTCAGCCAATGACAGCTGATCACATAATGTAAACAGAAGTCGGTAATCTGCTTCTTTTTTTTTTTTTTCCTCCTGCTGACAGCGTGAGGAGAAAACAACAAGCCGATTACCGGCTTCTGTAAAAGGGACATCGGTCCCACACAGTGCTGCTAACCAGTGCCCATCAGTGCCTCATCATCAGTGCCACCTCTCTGCACCAATAGGTGGCGCTGATAGGCACTGTCTCATCAGTGCCGCCTTATCAGTGCAGCCTATCAGTGCCCATCAGTGCAGCATTAGCACACATCAGTGAAGGAGAAAAATTACCTGTTTGCAAAATTTTATATCGAACTATGAAAAAAAAAAAAAAAAAATCATTCTTTTTTTGTTTAGCAAAAAATAAAAAACCCAGTGTTGATTAAATACCACCAAAAGAAAGCTCTATTTGTGTGAACAAAATTATAAAAATGTCACATGGGTACAGTGTTGCATGACCATGCAATTGTCGTTCAAAGAATAACAGCGCTGAAAGCTGAAATTTGGCCTGAGCAGGAAGGGGGGTGTATGTGCCCCGTAAGCAAGTGGTTAATGGGAGGCCATAGTTGTTCTTTAAAATGCTTGGGGTAGATACTGAGAAGTTTCTTTCTCTCCACAGCTATGGCAAAACAAGTCTGGCTTGGATCAACTAACAACCGCTCTGGGTATTAGCAGGTAAGCGTTGTAGCATGTAAATGTACAATGCCATGTTTATTTCAATCTGAAGTGTAGCGCATATCACAGTCCTTTTCAGCAAAACCTCACTGATATTTAATTGATATTGTACAATTCATTTCTTTTTCACCTTATATCTACATGACACTGTCTTGTGTATGTTATTTGTTGTGATATATGCTATTCTAATCACATGACTGGATAGTATGTAGGTGTATTGTGTGAAATGTGCTATATAATGTGTAAACATAAAGCTTGTACAAGTCACTGTAATGTTGATTACAAATACACTACAGTGGTACTATAGTTTTGGTCTTTTAGGCCTCGTACACACGACCGGTTTTCTCGGCAAGAAACGACAAGAAAACTGCTGGGAGAGCTTTCTTGCCGAGAAAACCGTGCGTGTGTACGAAGCTTTCAGGTTTCTCGTTCGGGAAATCTGCCTAGAATCTCGACGAGAAAAATAGAGATCCAGCTCTCTATTTTCTCGTCGGGATTCTTGTCGGCATGTTTCCCGAAGAGAAACCCGAGCGAGTGTATACTTTACCTGCCTCCATGGAAACCCGCGCATGCTCGAAATGACTTTGACGCATGCGCGGTAGCTTCCAAGGCATAGGTTGGGTGAAGCAAGATGACGGCGACGGCATCGAATGTGACGAGCGCATGCTCGTCGTAGTCGATGACGTCACCGTGTTCGTGCCATTCAAAAGAACGGCGGTTCTTTTGAATCATACGTTGCGCCTTTGGCGCAATACACAGTATGAACATACGCAATATGTTTATACACAACACTGAATGTATTTATTATTGCTCTCTGTGTCTGCGTGGGTTTCCTCCCACGCTCCAATGGTATGCACGCCTTCGGCGATATGCACAGCATAAACATGTTCATTATGTTTATTCACACATACTAAAATACATACACCGTATATCTATGTACTATGCTCTCTGTGGCTGAGTGGGTTTCCTCCCACGCTCCAATTGCACGTTTTGGCGCAATACACAGTATAAAGTGTTTGTACAATCAGCACTTATCAATGAAGTAGCTGCTGGAAGGTGTCAGTCCCTTTTTTGGGTCGCACTCGACCCACTCTATATTGATGATCATAGATAGGGACTGGGTTTGTCGCAGAGGTCCTTTTTGGTTCCTCAACGCACAGCGGTCCCTTGTTCCTTGTAGAGCGTTTTCATAAGGATATGTGTTTTTGCCTATGACGTTGACCCCCTGGTACCAGGGGTACCACTTTCCCGGCAGGGGGGGGTCACCTGCCTTTTGGAGGTGATCAGAAGCGATGGCTCGGACTGTGTTCGCCATGCTGAGGTCAGCGTTACGCCCGTTAGTGGCTGCTTTTCTGGTGTCTCTGACACTCAAGGAATGGGCAAAGCTTTTGTACCAGGCAGTGGAGGAGCATCAGCTTCCTCTATAAGTCGACCAGCAGGTGCACTGCGACTGCTTTGGCCTCCAGGGCCTCTGTCCGGGGTGGTTTTGCGCCACCTGAAAAGGCTGATATACTGGTCCGCTGACTGAGTTTCTAGGGAAGCTGACAGATTTGCCTTTCTTTGGCTAACAGTAGAGGTGCCCCGTAAGCTGGGACCTTCCTTCTCCAATATATTGCGGTGTTTCTTGGGGGTTGTCATACCCATACCGCTGCAGGACAGATTCAGGGATTCTGCTCGAGTCTGTTCATGGCTCTTAGGCCTCAAGGCCCTTAATGCCTTAGTGTAGCCGTCCTGTTTTTCCATCCACGGAGTTTGTGAAGTGGTCGCTTCATAAAAGATCGATGTTTTCTTTCTTATTCACCGGATGGTTTCCTTTGTCCTACAGTCTCGTCGGACTGCCCTGATGGGGCAGTTCAAGACTGGGCGGAGATTGGGAAATTCAGGATGGAGTCGGTTCGCTCCATTAAGGGGCATCCCTGGATTTCAGGGACGCGAGCTGGCATGTCCCCAGATGCGTGATTAGCAGTCAGGGAGAACCACTATGATGCCGCGTACACACGACCGCTTTTCTCGACGAGAAAAACGGCATTTTTTTTTTTCGCCGAGAAAAACGATCGTCTGTGGGCTTTATGTCGTTTTTCTCGTCTAGAAAAACGGCATAAAAAAACGACGAGAAAATTTAGAACATGTTCTAAATTTTCTCATATTTTTTTCCGCGGCAGTTTTCCCATAGGGAAACACTGCCGCGGAGCCCACAGACGGTCGTTTTTCTCGTCAAGAGAAAAAATGATGGGAAAAACGACCGTGTGTAGGGAACCAAGCGGTTCCCTCGTTTTTCCTGTCATTATTCACGGCAGTTTTTTAACCGCCGTGAATAATGATCGTGTGTACGCGGCATGAGATTATGACTCTCCTTTTTGACCTAGCGGCACCAGGAGTTTTCACCAGGGTGCTCGCTTCGATTCTAGCCTTGCTGAGTCAACATGGCATTGTCATCATTGGTCTCTGCATGGTCTTCTTTTATAACCTGTTTTCAGTTTAGAATTAGAGGAAGACGTGTCTATTGTCAGTCACCATCCTGGGGCTGGTTCTGTGCTCATCAGAGGCGAGAATTTTTCTTCCTCCAGAAAAGTTGCGGATGCTCCAGGGGGCAGTGAAATGGGTCTCATGATGGTCACCTTTGAGGCAGCACCGTTTGTCTGAGTCCACACTCGGAGGGGGGATTCGGTCCTATTGGAACACATCCCCATTGTCTCTGGATCATCAGATTCAGGTGAATCGCCTAGTCAGGGCCTCTCTGACTTGATGGCTGACATTCCGGCACTTCTGTCCGGGAAGTTTTTCCCTTTTTTTCTATTGAAGGAAGGTTGGGGGTCCAGTCGGTCCAAGGTCGCTGGACTCTGGACGAATCACGTCTGCCGGTCAATGTTCTGGAACTTCGGCGATCAGGAAGTCGTGGAGACTACAAGGTCGCCCGATCAGGTTCCAGTCGGACAATGCCACGGCTCTGGCTTATGTCATCCCTTCTGGATATCCTGCGGTGGACAGGAAGGAGCGTGACGGCTCTGTCGGCTGTCTACATTCTCGGTGTGGAACTCTAACTGGCGGACTATTTGAGTCGTCAGTTGTTGAACAAGGGGAATGCTCTTTGCACCCGGAGGGGTTTCTTCTCCCTTTACTAGTGCTGCAACGGATCGGTGGTGATCCGAACGGGTCGCCGTGTTCGGATCGGATCACCACGCGATCCGCGGAGCGGTCCACGGCCTTTGCCTTAGGAAAAGCCGTGGCTTCGGCCTAGCTCCGGAGCCGCGGCCATCTTGGTACACCCGGCGGCGGCGGCTGCCTTGTGCGCGCTGAGCGCCGCTGACGTCATCACCCCTCACCCTCGCTGCTCCTCGTGGATCTGAACTAGCCGGTGGAGGAGATGCCTAGCTATAACAGAGATTGTGGATATTAAAGTAAGTGGGGGAGATGCCTAGCTATAACAGAGATTGTGGATATTAAAGCAAGTGGGGGAGATGCCTGACTCAGTGGGAGAGATTGTGGATATTACAGTGGGGGAGATTGTGGATATTAGTATTTTTTTTTTTTTTTTTTTGCCGATCCGAGGATCGATCCGATCCGTGAGTTTTTTGATCCGTTGCACCCCTACCCTTTACCGGAGGTGGATGTTAGACGTCGACCTCCTGGCTTCGCGACTCGATCGCATGATGCCAAGATTCGTGGTCCGGTCCAGTGATCCCTGGGCAGACGCGTCAGACGCGTTGGTGGCCACGTGGGGTCAGTGTCGGCTAGTTTATGCCTATCCCCCACTGATGTGGCTTCTTCGGCTGCTCCTCAATGTGCTGATCGAGGGGATCCTGGTGATCCTAATCGCTCTTGATTGGCCCCGGCGTCCTTGGTACGCCGACTTCGTACGCCTGGTGGCGGATGCGCTGGCGGATACCAATGCGGGAGGACCTTCTGTCTCAAGGTCCCACACTTCATCCTGCCTTACAGCTGCTGGCCGTATGGCATGGATATCGTCAGCCAGGTACTAAGGAACCAAGATCTTTAGGATTCGGTCATCTCGACCATGCTGAGGGCACTGAATTCTTCCTCCTGCAAGATCTACCATCGCACCTGGAAGGCCTACGTCTCCAGGTGTGCGGAGATGAAGTGCCATCCACGGACGTGTTCGGTTCCCAGGGTCCTGCTGTTTTTACAGCATGGAGTGGATCAAAAACTTGTTTTAAGCACCACCAAGGGTCAGTCTCAGCCTTGGCTGTTTTCTTTCTATGGCCGTTGGCGTCCCATTCCCTGGTGGGTACCTTTTTGTACAGGAGTTTTGATGGGGGCTTCCCCCAATTAGACCACTTCTCCCTCCTCGGGATTTGAACCTGGTGCTCTCGGTTCTTCGAGAACCTACTTTTTGAGAACACCAGTGAGATTCCTCTCCTGACGTGATCTCAGAAGGTGGCCTTTCTAGTGGCCATTACTTCTGTCTGAATTGGCGGCCTTGCCTTGCAAGTGCCCATGTTTGATCCTCCATAAGGATTAAGCGGTACTACGCCCACGACCTTCGTTTCTTCCACAGGTGATTTCGGCTTTTCACCTGAATGAGGACATTGTACTTCCATCCTTGTGTCCTCGGTCATCGCATCCCAGAGAGTCTGCTCTCCACACTTTGGACGTGGTACGGGCCTTGCGGGTGTACCTGTCTGTTACGGCTCTGTTTCGGAGGTCTGACTCACTGTTTGTGTCGGTGTCCGGTCCACAAAAGGGGGCTGGTGGTCTCGTCGGCCACCATTTCTCGGTGGATCAGGCGGACCGTCATCCAGGCCTATGCCCTTAGGGGCTGGCGCCTCTCTTTCCCGTTACGGTGCGTTCGACCAGGGCTTTTGGTTCCTCTTGGGCGTTCCGACTTCAAGCATCTGTATCACAAGTGTGTAAGGCGGCGACCTGGTCGTCCGTTTACGCTTTTTCCAAATTTTACAAGGTTGATGTGAGTGCATCTTCGGATGCTAGCTTCGGCCGCAAAGTTTTGCAGGTGGCTGTTTTGAGGTTGCAACTCCTCCGTTGAGGAGCTCTGCTTGTTTGGGGTGAAAATGGTTTTTTGATGCTGTGCCCCACCCCTCGTTTTTTGACACTGCTTTGGGACGTCCCAACTGTCAAGAATTAAGGAGCTGTGTCCGTCCATGGACGAAAAGAAAAAATAGGATTTTTTGCGGAACAGCTGTGCCCGCCGAGTCACGTGTTGCCGATGCGCGTGCCTAGCGGCCGCGATGTTCGCCAGGTACGCGTGATCGGCTGTTGCAGAGGCAGGACGTGGATTTCTGTGTGTAAACACAGAGATCCACGTCCTGTCAGGGAGAGAGGAGACCGATGCTGTGTCCCTTGTACATAGGGATACAGATCGGTCACCTCCCCCAGTCAGTCCCCTTCCCCACACAGTAAGAATAACTAATAGGGAACATATTTAACCCCTTGATCGCCTCCTAGTGTTAACCCCTTCCCTGCCAGTCACATTTATACAGTAATCAATGCATTTTTATAGCACTGTTCGCTGTATAAATGTGAATGGTCCCAAAATAGTGTCAAAAGTGTCCGATATGTCCGCCGCAATATCGCAGGCCTGTCAAAAATCGCAGATAACCGCCATTACTAGTAAAAAAAAAATATATATAATAAAAATGTCATAAATCTATCCCCTATTTTGTAGGCGCTATAACTTTTGCGCAAACCAATCACTATACGCTTATTGCAATTTTTTTGCATGAGTTGCTTCTGCCAAGTTTTCCTGACACCAAAAGGTGCAAAGGGAGGCTCTCACTTAACTTTGCAGAGTGTAACTTCAGCTCCAGTCCCCTGCTTTATAGAAGGTCAGACAATCTGTATACATTCTGCACTTTGAACGGATGTAGAGAGGAGAAGACTGTAGATAAACAGATACAACGTATGTAGGAGGATTTGTTTAGACTGTGTATCACCTGAGGCCAGTCAATTCACTGGGAATATGTACGAATTTACAGCCACTCTAATCCTACCTAAAATACATTGACCTGACCTATGACCCAACATTTAACTCTGACCAAGACCTTTGACCCTGACACTTACAGATCAAACCCTGATCTAGCTATTTTATCTTTATTTTTTATATATATATATATACTTTTCTTCATTTACACTTTTCTCCTCTAGCAAGGAGAAAGAGATGCAATTTGTCTTTTTCTCCCTTCAAGGGGAGAAAAAAAACACAGGGGGCAGACTGTACAGTGACTAATCACTGTGATAGCCAGTCAGAGGTTATGACAGCGATCAGGTGACCAGGAACCAAGCCTCCTGGTTCCTGAATGTTAGTACGAGACCCAGGGCTCTTGGTGAGGTCTTTGTACTGGGATCATGCTGTGCAGTGGGCTCTCAGCACAAGCACAGTATCACATATATGCGGCCCCACAGATAAAGGCCCACCTCCCTGAGGCTGCATATATGTGTACTCTCAGGTGGGAAAGGGGTTAACGTACCTTTCTTATGTAAGTTAGAAATGGTATTGAAATGTGTCACTAGCCAGATTTACCAATGGTCAAGTAAAGTTTCAATGGGTATTCAAGGGGAATTTTCCTAGAGGCAGTTTTGTCCAGGGACCCCTAAACCAAGACCACACTGACGGCTAAAATTCCTACTAATGCTAATGGCTGCAGGCTCTTATGTGCACTGATGTTAAGAGATTAATTGGGCATGTTTTGAAATGCTCTGTATCTTCTTTCTTTCTCGTACATCACGGGACACAGAGCGGCATAGTCATTACTATGTGGGTTATATAGATACCTTCAGGTGCTGGCACTGGCAACTTCCAAAACCGGAAGTACCCTCCCCTATATAAGCCCCTCCCATCCGGGAGTACCTCAGTTTTTTGCCAGTGTCTAAGGTGTTGGCCAAGAAGTAACATGTGTTTTCACTGAGCTTGCGTACAGGTTCTTTTGGGCCTCAGTAAGCTATTCCGGATCCGACCAAAAAAGCTTCATAGCTAAACGGTCGGTACCCGGGCCTTGCAAAGAGAAGAGCAAGGTTTTTCCTGTAATGCCTCTCTTAGGAGGGCTGGACCCTGGGATCCAGAGCTCTGGTCATACCCACGACCAAGATGTTTTCTGTGCAGGGTGCTATACAGGTCCAGGGGAGTGGAATCCTTGGGAACCCGGTCCCTGAAGGTTTAATTACAATGCCTGCCGTGATAGGTGAAGTTTGGGCTTCTGTGGACCAAACAGAGTCCTGCGGCGAGGAAAAGGTAAGTGGGGGCCCTCAGGAACTTGGTTCTATTGGGGGACCCCCAAGCCTATTTTGTCTTTCTGCCTGTTACCTAAGGTATTCCCGCTAATATTCTGTGCATGCCTGTTACTACTGAGAAAATGTAAAAATTTTAATAGTAGGGAAGAAAAAAAAAAAAAATGTAAGACCGCGGTACCTGTGTTAACCACTAGAGGCCGCTATGGTGCTTTTTCTTGTAATGTGGATTTTTTTCTTCCAAAATCAAATCCAGGCAGTTGGTAAGTTCTCTGCTGGGAAGCTGTCTCCTCTGCCCTGTTGCTGCGCTCATCCATCCCCGGGCCCTGCGGCAGGGACCCTGGCTCCCATCTAGCTCCTTATTTTTTTTCAAAAAAGAGCGCCGAAGGCGCACGTGCCCGCGCGCGTGCGCGTGCACGCGCCTCTATATATAGAGGCGATCTGGAAAAAGGGGCGGAGCGGGTGGATGACGCTCGGTGTGCGCCGCGGCGCTACTGCGCATGTGCGGGCGTCCAGCGTGTTTAAAAGCACAATCACAGCTGGCTATTGAAGTGCACAGACAGAGCTAGCAACAGTAAAAAGGCACACAGAGGCGGTTGATGCAGGCATCCCCTAGAAAGGCACTTTAGTAGACACTAACTGTTATATATCAGCAATTGTGCTAGACTATTATCAGTAAAAGTGGTGTATTACGGCTTGAATACCTCAGCTTTGGGCTTAGGAATATGCCGTCCAGAAGCTCCGGAACTAAATCTTCCAGGAAGCGAAGGGGGTCTCCATCGGGCTCTGAGGATCTTGGGCATGCTTCTGCTGCACCAGTCTCCCCTGAAAATTCAGAGGTTAGTGACCGTAGAGACCCCACAGGAGTACCTGGTACTGTGGCTGTCCTCAGTTCACCTGCTCCTGTGTATGTAACAGAGGAGGTTTTTTCCTCAGCTCTGGGAGGATTGGAAGAGAGATTGTCAACATTGATCGCTGCCTCCCTGTCACAGGGAAAGCACGCCCGATCTCCGTCTCCTCCTTCAGAGTACCTGTTAGCGGAGCAACAGTCCCATACAGGGATCGACCTGCCTGAAGGGGATCAGGATGAGGTTGATTCTGTTATAGAGGAATCAACAGTGGAGGAACCTTTCTCAGCATCTCAAGCTGAAAGATTATGGGTTCAGTCTCTGACTAACATGGTCCGATCAGCATTTAAAATGCACCTTGCGGAACCATCAACCACTACTGTCTCCTCGCTGGGGTCGCTAAAAGCTCCCCAGACTGTCTGTTTCTTTCCACTTCACCCTTTACTGGAAGGGCTCATTTACCAGGATTGGGAACATCCTGATAAAATATTTACTCCCCCCAAGAGATTTCCGGTGGTCTATCCCATGGAGGATAAGTTCATCAAAAAATGGAGGGTCCCTACAGTGGACGCAGCCATCTCTTATGTGAATAAATCACTGACATGTCCAGTGGATAATGTCCAAATGTTCAAGGACCCAATAGATAAAAAATTGGAGTCCTTATTAAAATCTGCTTTTTCTACAGCAAGCTTGGTGACACAACCAGCAGTAGCAGCTATTGGGGTCTGCCAAGCAGTGAAGGATCAGTTGAAACAGGTCTTAAGGGACTTGCCAGATCAGCAGGCCCTTGCCCTAGCTGATCTACCTAGAGCCTTATGCTTTGCGGTTGACGCCATAAAGGATTCAATCCATCAGGCCTCCCGCCTTACGCTGTCTGTAGTACATATGCGCAGGCTTCTATGGCTCAAAAACTGGTCTGCTGAAGCTCCCTGTAAAAAATTGCTGGTTAGCTTCCCATTTCATGGTAAACGCTTATTCGGGGAAGACCTGGACAAATATATCCAGAAAATTTCCAGCGGTAAAAGTACACTCTTGCCGGTTAAAAACAGAGTTAGAGGTCCCTCTTTTAAGAGGCCTGCTTCTCCAGTCCCTGGGGCATCGGCTGTGAAACAGTTCCGACGGCCTCCTCGGTCAAATCCCGGGGGTAAAAATCAGGGACAATCGCAGGGTAACAAGAAGCCCTGGGTCAGGAGAGGTACAAAACCTCCCCCAAAGTCAAATGCATGAAGGGTTGCCCCCACTCAATCGGGTGGGGGGAAGACTCCAGTTGTTCGCAGAGACCTGGCGGGACACGATCAGAGACAGATGGGTGCTCTCCGCAGTAAGTCTGGGATACAGATTGGAGTTAAAAGACTCTCCTCCTTCCCATTTTATGTGGTCAAACGTGCCAAGGGATCCCCGGAAGAGAGAGTCCCTCCTGTTGGCACTAGAACAACTATTGCTCCAAGGAGTAATTATGGAGGTTCCCCTGGAAGAATGAGGGTTCGGGTTTTACTCAAACCTCTTTACAGTCCCGAAGCCAAACGGGGACGTGAGGCCCATATTAAATCTAAAAGGGCTAAACAAATTCCTGCATATCAGGACTTTCCGGATGGAGTCGATCCGATCGGTGGCCACTGCCCTACAAGGGGAGGAATGGTTAGCCTCGATCGACATCAAAGATGCTTATTTGCACATTCCCATCTTTCCAGTCCACCAAAAATTTCTACGCTTTGCAGTAGAAGGGCGCCATTTTCAGTTCAGAGCCTTACCCTTCGGTCTGGCCACAGCACCACGAGTGTTCACAAAAATTCTGGCCCCATTATTGGCCAATCTAAGAACACAAGGTGTAACGATAATGGCATATCTAGACGACTTGTTGCTGATAGACCACTCAGTGAAAAAACTAGACGTGGTCGTTCACAAGACAATCAAGTATCTGGAATCTCACGGTTGGATTATCAACCGAGACAAGTCAGCCCTAAAACCAGTCAAAAGTCTGGAATACTTGGGGCTAAGGCTAGATTCAGGCCAGAGGAAAATATTCTTGCCTCGAAAAAAGGTGTTGTCTTTGAGAGATTTGACCCACTTAGTGGGTACAAAAAGACAGCCGTCCATACGCCTGTGCATGAGGCTGCTGGGAAAAATGGTGGCATCATTCGAAGCAGTACCCTACGGTCAATTCCATTCAAGGAATTTGCAAAGGGCCATACTGTCAGCCTGGAACAAGAAAGTTCAGGCCCTGGACTTACCAATGTCCTTGTCCCCTTCCGTTCGCAAGAGCCTCCGTTGGTGGTTGGTTCCCCAGAATCTGGAGAAAGGGAAATCCTTCAGTCCGATTTCTTGGAAGGTGGTCACTACAGATGCCAGCCTTATAGGCTGGGGAGCAGTACTGGAGCAATGGTCTCTCCAGGGCAGATGGTCGGATGCAGAAAAGGCCCTGCCCATCAATCTCTTAGAGATACGAGCAGCCCGGTATGCCCTAGTAGCATGGACATCCAAACTCCAAGGGTCCCCTGTCAGAATTCAATCGGACAATGCCACGGCAGTGGCATATATCAATCATCAGGGTGGCACCAGGAGTCGTGCAGCCCAGAGGGAAGTAAATTGCATCCTGAAATGGGCAGAAAGATATGTCCCAGCCATATCCGCGGTATTCATTCCAGGAGTGGAGAATTGGAAGGCGGACTTTCTAAGTCGCCAACAATTATGCCCAGGGGAATGGTCCCTTCACCCCGAGGTTTTCCGGACAATATGTCAGCGGTGAGGAACACCGGATGTAGATCTGCTAGCATCCAGATTCAACGCAAAGGTGGACAGGTTTGTCTCTTGGACAAGGGATCCCCTAGCTTGCGGCTCGGATGCCCTAGTGTTCCCTTGGGATCAGTTCAAGCTGATATATGCATTCCCACCGCCACAATTGTTACCTCGATTACTCCGCAGAATCAGGGTAGAAAAGAAACCAGTGATTCTGGTGGCTCCAGCGCGGCCCCGAAGAGCATGGTACGCGGAGATTGTAAAAATGTCTGTGGGGAGTCCTTGGACCCTCCCACATCGTCCAGACCTGCTTTCGCAAGGACCGATATACCACCCTTCCTTACCAGCCCTAGGTTTGACGGCCTGGCTATTGAAGCCCACATTCTAAAAAAGAGAGGTCTCTCTAATCCTGTGGTATCTACCATGATCAATGCCAGGAAGCCGGTATCCAGGGAGATCTACTATAGAATCTGGAAGGCGTACATCGCCTGGTGTGAGGCCAAGAAATGGCATCCACGTAAGTACGTAATAGGTAGGATTCTGGACTTCCTACAGTGGGCTGTAGATAGGAAGCTTGCCTTGAGTACTATCAAGGGTCAGATTTCGGCCTTGTCAATATTTTTTCAGAGGCCCTTGGCTTCGCATTCACTAGTCAAAGCCTTTATACAAGGAGTGATGCGTATTAGCCCTCCGGTTAATATTCCCATATGTCCATGGGACTTAAACCTGGTTCTGTCGGTTCTACAGAAACAACCATTTGAACCATTACAGCATATTTCCCTGGTTCTTCTCACCAGGAAATTGATTTTTCTAGTAGCCATTTGTTCGGCTAAAAGAGTGTCGAAATTAGACGCTATGTCCTGTAGGGAGCCATATCTGGTTATCCATAAGGACAGAGTAGTGTTACGTCCTCATCCAGCCTTTCTTCCTAAGGTGGTATCGAGGTTTCATTTGAACCAAGATGTGGTTCTTCCTTCTTTTTTCCCCAAACCTAGTTCAGTAGAGGAAAAATTATTACATTCTTTGGATGTAGTAAGAGCAGTTAAAGCTTATCTAAAAGCCACTGCTCAGATTCGCAGAACAGATACTTTGTTTATTCTGCCGGAAGGCCCCAGAAAGGGTCAGGCAGCGTCAAAATCTACTTTAGCCAAGTGGATTCGACAGGTCATAATGCAAGCCTATGGCTTGAGAAGGAGACCGCCTCCGTTCAAAGTTAGGGCGCACTCCACGAGAGCAGTTGGAACTTCATGGGCAGTGCATCACCAGGCCTCCCTGGCTCAAATCTGTAAGGCCGCAACATGGTCTTCAGTACACACGTTTACTAGGTTCTACCAGGTGGACGTTAGAAGTCAGGAGAATGTCGCCTTTGGGCGCAGTGTGTTGCAGGCCGCAAAAGATCCTCATGTCTGATAGCGCTCAGCTTATGTATGGTGTATCCCCCCCCTCATTGGGCATTGCTTTAGGACATCCCACATAGTAATGACTATGCCGCTCTGTGTCCCGTGATGTACGAGAAAGAAAATAGGATTTTTATAACAGCTTACCTGTAAAATCCTTTTCTTGGAGTACATCACGGGACACAGAGCTCCCACCCCTCTTTTGGGGACACTTATTGCTTTGCTACAAAACTGAGGTACTCCCGGATGGGAGGGGCTTATATAGGGGAGGGTACTTCCGGTTTTGGAAGTTGCCAGTGCCAGCACCTGAAGGTATCTATATAACCCACATAGTAATGACTATGCCGCTCTGTGTCCCGTGATGTACTCCAAGAAAAGGATTTTACAGGTAAGCTGTTATAAAAATCCTATTTTTTTTTTCCTTCTCCTCCTCCACCTCCGTTCTGTCTGCTGTCAGGAATAATGAGCACAATAAATCTCTGAATCCCAGCTCCTTGGTCAGAATGAACAAGTAAGGGTACATCATAAGAAAGTGATTAGCCAACTGTTACAAGCCACAGCTGGGGGCACAGGAGGCAAGTCAAATGCCCTATTACCACTTCTAAGTGTCAGAATATTACAGACATACACAGAGGGGTGTTTGTAGAATTTGGGATTTGTGTATAATACTATTCAAAATCTTAAATTCACAGTTTTATAATAAAGAGGTCAATGCAAAAAAAAAACAAAAAAAAACACTATAGTAGTATAAATGGTTGCTTTAACATTCTGTTCTGCACTTAAAATGGTAGCTGAAGCTGCTATGGGCAATGCTACCATAAAATGTGTTTGGATAAAGATCGTCTTAGTGCTGATGACTGTAATGTCAGCCACCTTAGCTTGAATAACTTGGCACTGTGTAGCACCAGCAGGAGTAATGCTGAGATTGCCTTGCGTGTTTTGAATTATTGGTAGTGAGCATCTTCAGAAAGAAATCATTACATCATCTTGTGTACAACCACATATGTATCTATTGACACTCACTTTTGTTTTCCAAACGTTAAAGCAGTAAGTCAGCAGATAATGAATGATAACATTACGTGACAGAATAACGACATTGTAATTCTTCATTACATTGCAGGATCGGAGAGCCGGAAGAGTGTTCCGGAGTAGTGTCTTTCCTCTGCTCTGCTGAGGCCTCATATATAACTGGAGAGACAGTAGTGGTTGCGGGAGGAGGGCACTCTCGTCTATGAAAAATGCATTTATCCTTATGTTGCACCATTCAACGTGTCGTGTCCATACAATAAATATTACAATTTGCTACATGTCCATTTTATATCATGTAGTTGGACTCTTGGTAATTGCATTGTGAACATTAGTTTTCTGAAAATGTGCTGCCACTTCATACAGTAGCACTGATGGAATTGAAGAAAAACATCAATAGGCCATGTTCAGCCTGTATGTGATTAAGTGACAAGCTGATTTATGTCACCAAAGTTTACTTACAGAATGTCAATTAAGTCTGATTAATGTGCACTGCTGCCCACCCACATCCTACTAATGCTGCAATTGTTGGCCTTTGTAAATTTATGGCAGACACACCTCGGAAGTATGAAATATATTTTCTTATTAATAAAACCTTTATGAAGAAAATTGTTTTGACTTTTTTTTTTCTACATCAAGGTTTAGTTAAAGCGGAGTTTCAGGCTTTTTATGTTTATTAAAAGTCAGCAGCTACAAAAAGTGTAGCTGCTGACTTTTAATAAACGGACACTTACCTGTTCCACGGTCCAGCGATGCGGCCGCACGGAGCCTTGCTCCTCTCCCCCCTCCTCTCCGCCGGCGCCTCCATTGACACTGTGGGCACCCCGCCGTGACAGCTTTCGGCTTCACGGCCGGGCACGCACTGCGCATGCACGAGTCGCGCTGCACTCTCCCAGTGGACCGGCAATCTTCTGGGACCTGTCACGTGTCGCAGAAGATCGCTGAGAGGGAGGGGCTGTCTAGGGGGAGAGGAGGAGGAGTCTAGGCGGCCCGTAGGTGAAAGGAGAAAGTGAGACAGGAAGTCCCCTTCAAAGCGAAGCCCCCACTCCCCCCCCCAAAAAAAATTACATGCCAAATGTGGCATGTAAAGGGACGAGGAGTGCTTAAAGCGGAAGTTCCACTTTTGGGTGGAACTCTGCTTTAAAGAAGCTCTGAGCTTAGCTACCACCTTTAAAAAAATGGAACATAGCTTAAGCTTGTACTAACAGGCCAGATATTTTTGGTGAAATTGGAACAAGAGATGGAGGTGCAATTGTGCAAAGCAAGTAAAGGCATTGCTTCCAGTGCTGTAGTGCACTCTATCCTTAAGGCCCCTGGGTACAGAACCGATATTAAGGAAGGACCAGGAAAAAAATTTTGTTTGTCCTACTTTTCTCCACTCTTTCTCAAGTGCTATGGGAACAGTTTGCCTTTACGGTGCAGCGATCGAATATTTATTTTATATAATATACTGTTACCAGTGGTATCCATTACAGAATTGTCAGGTCACCGCCACTATTCTTTATACAGTGAAAATGGTAACTGTTAGACATCATACAGATCCCTTGTGATGTCCTTATCCTAATGTGGGCTGCTTCTTAAATAGGTTGAGCATTTGTCATCTTTATCTGCCATCAGCAAACTCTAGTCAGAGACTATTGCCTATGGATAAAATTGCCTGCTATTTGGTTTAGATCTACAGGATTGCAGCTTGCTGTTCATTGGGTTTAGCATACAAATGTTTAGAATTCTGGTAGCTGTTTTTGGTATTTTTTTTGTATAATCTTTATTTGTAAGAGGAAAGGCAGTACATCTCAACAAACGTAGCCAAAGGAAAATACATCCAGTACTGCCCTACTCCGATTTTCAAAACAAAAGGGAGAGGGTATAAAAAATAAGACAAAATAAACATACACATACACAACAGTTAATACCAGTGAAATAATTATTTCTACTAAAAGTGCAAAAGGTTTAATACTCAGGTAGTAGGTCGACGCCCAGGTCTCCCCCCACTCCATGAGTGGGGCAAGACCCGAACGCTTGGTGGCTGACTGTAAAATGGAGGCATCTCCCAAAGGAGAGTTGCCGCGCATGGCCGGGCCGACCAGCTCTCCGGACAATAAGTGAGTTATCACGTAGTGTCTAGATTATCAGGTGGACCGAACAGGTGCCCGCGCGGGGAGGGGGGGCCTCACGTGCCTCCAGCTAACCTCCCCGCGCACCGCACCCCCGTCCAGGTCCCCCCATGGCAAAGCATCTGCACCATGGTTACACCTATGTGCCAATCCCCGAAAAAAGGTCAGGGAATCCCACGGCAGCAGACTGCGTGAGTCCTTCGGACCAGTCAGCCCGACCACACCGCAGCCACCACTAGGTGGCTCCACAGGCTAAATATCCTGGGACTAGCGGTCAAAGTAAGTTGAAACAAGGATAGAAAGAAATGGTGAAAATAATAGGATTTTTATAACAGCTTACCTGTAAAATCCTTTTCTTGGAGTACATCACGGGACACAGAGCGACATAGTCATTACTATGTGGGTTATATAGATTACCTTCAGGTGCTGGCACTGGCAACTTTCAAAACTGGAAGTACCCTCCCCTATATAAGCCCCTCCCATCCGGGAGTACCTCAGTTTTATAGCAAAGCAATAAGTGTCCCCAAAAGAGGGGTGGGAGCTCTGTCGTCCCCAGATGTACTCCAAGAAAAGGATTTTACAGGTAAGCTGTTATAAAAATCCTATTTTCTTTCTCGTACATCACGGGACACAGAGCGACATAGTCATTACTATGTGGGACGTCCCAAAGCAATGCCAAATGAGGGGGGGGATACACCATACATAAGCTGGGCGCTATCAGACATGAGGATCTTTTGCGGCCTGCAACACACTGCGCCCAAAGGCGACATCCTCCTGACTTCTAACGTCCACCTGGTAGAACCTAGTAAACGTGTGTACTGAAGACCATGTTGCGGCCTTACAGATTTGAGCCAGGGAGGCCTGGTGATGCACTGCCCATGAAGTTCCAACTGCTCTCGTGGAGTGCGCCCTAACTTTGAACGGAGGCGGTCTCCTTCTCAAGCCATAGGCTTGCATTATGACCTGTCGAATCCACTTGGCTAAAGTAGATTTTGACGCTGCCTGACCCTTTCTGGGGCCTTCCGGCAGAATAAACAAAGTATCCGTTCTACGAATCTGAGCAGTGGCTTTTAGATAAGCTTTAACTGCTCTTACTACATCCAAAGAATGTAATAACTTTTCCTCTACCGAGCTAGGTTTGGGGAAAAAGGAAGGAAGAACCACATCTTGGTTCAAATGAAACCTCGATACCACCTTAGGAAGAAAGGCTGGATGAGGACGTAACACTACTCTGTCCTTATGGATAACCAGATATGGCTCCTTACAGGACATAGCGGCCAATTCCGACACTCTTTTAGCCGAACAAATGGCTACTAAAAAAATCAATTTCCTGGTGAGAAGAGCCAAGGAAATGTGCTGTAATGATTCAAATGCTTGTTTCTGTAGAACCGATAGAACCAGTTTTAGGTCCCATGGACATATGGGAATTTTAACCGGAGGGCTAATACGCATCACTCCTTGTATAAAAGCTTTGACTAGTGAATGCGAAGCCAAGGGCCTTTGAAAAAATATTGACAAGGCCGAAATGTGACCCTTGATAGTACTCAAGGCAAACTTCCTATCTACAGCCCACTGTAGGAAGTCCAGAATCCTACCTATTACGTACCTACGTGGATGCCATTTCTTGGCCTCACACCAAGCGATGTACGCCTTCCAGATTCTATAGTAAATCTGCCTGGATACCGGCTTCCTGGCATTGATCATGGTAGATACCACAGGATTAGAGAGACCTCTCTTTTTTAGAATGTGGGCTTCAATAGCCAGGCCGTCAAACCTAGGGCTAGTAAGGAAGGGTGGTATATCGGTCCTTGTGAAAGCAGGTCCGGACGATGTGGGAGGGTCCAAGGACTCCCCACAGACATTTTTACAATCTCTGCATACCATGCTCTTCAGGGCCACGCTGGAGCCACCAGAATCACTGGTTTCTTTTCTACCCTGATTCTGCGGAGTAATCGAGGTAACAATTGTGGCGGTGGAAATGCATATATCAGCTTGAACTGATCCCAAGGGAACACTAGAGCATCCGAGCCGCAAGCTAGGGGATCCCTTGTCCGAGAGACAAATCTGTCCACCTTTGCATTGAATCTGGATGCTAGCAGATCTACATCTGGTGCTCCCCACCGCTGACATATTGCCCGGAAAACCTCGGGGTGAAGGGACCATTCCCCTGGGCATAATTGTTGGCGACTTAGAAAGTCCGCCTTCCAATTCTCCACTCCTGGAATGAATACCGCGGATATGGCTGGGACATATCTTTCTGCCCATTTCAGGATGCAATTTACTTCCCTCTGGGCTGCACGACTCCTGGTGCCCCCCTGATGATTGATATATGCCACTGCCGTGGCATTGTCTGATTGAATTCTGACAGGGGACCCTTGGAGTTTGGATGTCCATGCTACTAGGGCATACCGGGCTGCTCGTATCTCTAAGAGATTGATGGGCAGGGCCTTCTCTGCATCCGACCATCTGCCCTGGAGAGACCATTGCTCCAGTACTGCCCCCCAGCCTATAAGGCTGGCATCTGTAGTGACCACCTTCCAAGAAATCGGACTGAAGGATTTCCCTTTTTCCAGATTCTGGGGAACCAACCACCAACGGAGGCTCTTGCGAATGGAAGGGGACAAGGACATTGGTAAGTCTAGGGCCTGAACTTTTTTGTTCCAGGCTGACAGTATGGCCCTTTGCAAATTCCTTGAATGGAAATGACCGTAGGGTACTGCTTCGAATGATGCCACCATTTTTCCCAGCAGCCTCATGCACAGGCGTATGGACGGCTGTCTTTTTGTACCCACTAGGTGGATCAAATCTCTCAAAGACGACACCTTTTCTTGAGGCAAGAAAATTTTTCTCTGGTCTGAATCCAGCCTTAGCCTTAAGTATTCCAGACTTTTGACTGGTTTTAGGGCTGACTTGTCTCGGTTGATAATCCAACCGTGAGATTCCAGATACTTGATTGTCTCGTGAACAACCACTTCTAGTTTTTCCACTGAGTGGTCCATCAGCAACAAGTCGTCCTAGATATGCCATTATCGTTACACCTCGTGTTCTTAGATTGGCCAATAGTGGGGCCAGAATTTTTGTGAACACTCGTGGTGCTGTGGCCAGACCGAAGGGTAAGGCTCTGAACTGAAAATGGCGCCCTTCTACTGCAAAGCGTAGAAATTTTTGGTGGACTGGAAAGATGGGAATGTGCAAATAAGCATCTTTGATGTCGATTGAGGCTAACCATTCCTCCCCTTGTAGGGCAGTGGCCACCGATCGGATCGACTCCATCCGGAAAGTCCTGATATGTAGGAATTTGTTTAGCCCCTTTAGATTTAATATGGGTCCCCGTTTGGCTTCGGGACTGTAAAAAGGTTTGAGTAAAACCCGAACCCGCATTCTTCCAGGGGAACCTCCATGATTACTCCTTGGAGCAATAGTTGTTCTAGTGCCAACAGGAGGGATCCTCTCTTTCGGGGATCTCTTGGCACGTTTGACCATATAAAATGGGAAGGAGGAGAGTCTTTTAACTCCAGCTTGTATCCCAGACTTACTGCGGAGAGCACCCATCTGTCTCTGATCGTGTCCCGCCAGGTCTCTGTGAACAACTGAAGTCTTCCCCCCACACGATTGAGTGGGGGCAACCCTTCATAAATTTGACTTGGGGGGAGGTTTTGTACCTCTCCTGACCCAGGGTTTTTTGTTACCCTGTGATTGTCCCTGATTTTTACCCCCGGGATTTGACAGAGGAGGCCGTCGGAACTGCTTCACAGCAGATGTCCCAGGGACTGGAGAGACAGGCCTCTTAAAAGAGGGACCTCTAAATCTGTTTTTAACCGGCAAGAGTGTACTTTTACCGCTGGAAATTTTCTGGATATATTTGTCCAGGTCTTCCCCGAATAAGCGTTCACCATGAAATGGGAAGCTAACTAGCAATTTTTTACAGGGAGCTTCAGCAGACCAGTTCTTGAGCCATAGAAGCCTACGCATATGTACTACAGACAGCGTAAGGCGGGAGGCCTGATGGATTGAATCCTTGATGGCGTCAACCGCAAAGCATAAGGCTCTAGGTAGATCAGCTAGGGCAAGGGCCTGCTGATCCGGCAAGTCCCTTAAGACCTGTTTTAACTGATCCTTCACCGCTTGGCAGACCCCAATAGCTGCTACTGCTGGTTGTGTCACCAAGCTTGCTGTAGAAAAAGCAGATTTTAATAAGGACTCCAATTTTTTATCTATTGGGTCCTTGAACATTTGAACATTATCTACTGGACATGTCAGTGATTTGTTCACACAAGAGATGGCTGCGTCCACTGTAGGCACCCTCCATTTTCGGATGAACTTATCCTCCATGGGATAGACCACCGGAAATCTCTTAGGGGGAGTAAATATTTCATCAGGATGTTCCCAATCCTGGTAAATGAGTCCTTCCAGTAAAGGATGGATTGGAAAGGAACAAACAGTCTGGGGAGCTTTTAGCGACCCCAACGAGGAGACAGAAGTGGTTGATGGTTCCGCAAGGGGCATTTTAAATGCTGATCGGACCATATCAGTCAGAGACTGAACCCATAATCTTTCAGCATGTGATGCTGAAAATGGCTCTTCCACTGTTGATTCCTCTAGAACAGAATCAACCTCATCCTGATCCCCTTCAGGTAGGTCGATCCCTGCATGGGACTGTTGCTCCGCTAACAGGTACTCTGAGGGAGGAGACGGAGATCGGGCGCGCTTTCCCTCTGACAGGGAAGCAGCGATCAATGTTGTCAATCTCTCTTCCAGTCCTCCCAGAGCTGAGGAAAAAACCTCCTCTGTTACATACACAGGAGCAGGTGAACTGAGGACAGCCACAGTACCAGGTACTCCTGAGGGTTCTCTACGGGCACCAACCTCTGATTTTTCAGGGGAGACTGGTGCAGCAAAAGCATGCCCAAGATCCTCAGAGCCCGACGGAGACCCCCTTTGCTTCCTGGGAGTCTTAGTCCCGGAGACTTTGGACGGCATATTCCTAAGCCCAAAGCTGAGGTATTCCAGCCGTAATACACCACTTACTGAAAATAGTCTAGCACAATTGCTGCTATATAAACAGTTGGTGTCTACTAATGTGCCTTTCTATGGGGATGCCTGCATCAACCGCCTGCTGTATGCCTTTTTTAAATGTTACCAGCTCTGTCTCTGCACTCCATAGCCAGCTCACAACACATAATTGTGCCTTTTGATATGCTGGGACGCCCGCACATGCGCAGAAGCGCTGCGGCGCGCACAGAGCGTCATCCGCCAAGCTCCGCCCCCTTTTCCAGCTCACCTCTATATATAGAGGCGCGTGCACGCGCGCGGGCACGTGCGCCTTCGGCGCTTCTTTTGAAAAAAAACTAGGGAGAGGAGCCAGGGTCCCTGTTTGCAGCAGGGCCTGGGGATGGACGAGCATTGCAACATGACAGAGGAAGCAGTTTCCCTCAAGAGAACTCACCATCTGCCTGGACTTGACCTCAGAAGGAAATAGTCCACATCACAAGAAAACGACGTTCCACAGCGGCCTCTAGTGGATTAACACAGGTACCGCGGTTTGTCCATTTTTTTTTTTCTTGACCACCATTAAAATTATTACATTTTCTAGTAGTTACAGGCATGCACAGATATTTAGCGGGAATACCGTTAGGTAGCAGGCAGAAAGACATATTAGGCTTGGGGGTCCCCCCAATAGAACCAAGTTCCTGAGGGGCCCCCACTTACCTTTTCCCCGCCGCAGGACTCTGTTTGGTCCACAGGAGCCCAAACGTCACCTCTCACGGCAGGCATTGTACTTAAACCTTCAGGGACCGGGTTCCCAAGGATTCCACTCCCCTGGACCTGTATAGCACCCTGCACAGAAAACATCTTGGTCGTGGGTATGACCAGAGCTCTGGATCCCAGGGTCCAGCCCTCCTAAGAGAGGCATTACAGGCAAAACCTTGCTCTTCTCTGCAAGGCCCGGGTACCGACCGTTTAGCTATGAAGCTTTTTTGGTCGTATCCGGAAAAGCTTGCTGAGGCCCAAAAGAACCTGTACACAAGCCCAGATGAAAAACATGTTAACCTTTGGCCAACACCTTAGACACTGGCAAAAAACTGAGGTACTCCCAGATGGGAGGGGCTTATATAGGGGAGGGTACTTCCGGTTTTGGAAGTTGCCAGTGCCAGCACCTGAAGGTAATTATATAACCCACATAGTAATGACTATGTCGCTCTGTGTCCCGTGATGTACGAGAAAGAAAAAAGAATAGAGAAAGAAATAAAAGAAGGTAAGCTGAGACGTACCTGGAATCTCACGTTCCTACTCCGCCTCCCCGCCACGCCCCGCCAGCACAGCCACACCTGTTGGACAGCTAGAAGGAAAAAACACGCAACTTGTCCCGTAACTTGCAATCAGTGGAATGGCGTTATGGTGGCTCGCTCAGCCCTCCATTCTCATTTGTGAGCCCCGAGGTCGTCCCTTGAGGGACGGCTCTGCCAGCTCCAGCAGGGCTACGTCTAAGCTGGAGGACACATGGCCCGGGTCTGAAACATATGTGTTCCAGGTCGACCACGTGTCAGAGAAGCGGTCACGAGCACCCCTGCAAGTGGCAATCCAGTCCTCTGCCTCCCGTATGTCACTCACCCTGCGGCGCCACTCCTCCCTACCTGGGATTTGCGGGCGCTTCCAGTACACGGGAAGCAATCACTTAGCTGCATTCAGTAGGTGCGGCAGCACACTTTTCTTGTACTGGCTCACCGGCATGGGAGGGATGTGCAGCAGGAAGTGGACCGGGGAGAGAGGGACATCCAGACCCGTAATGTCCTTAATTTGGGACTTGATATCCTCCCAGTAGGGTCTAATCACTGGGCAGTCCCACCAGATGTGCAAAAGGGTACCTCTGTGGCCACAACCCCGCCAGCAACGGTCTGACGTGGAAGGGTAAATTCTTGCTAGGTCTACCGGTACCAGCGTAACAGTATCTTGTAGTTCGTTTCTTGAGTTTTAGAGTCTATTGAGCTAGATCGGGTTAGCTGATAGAGGCTGGACAATTGGGTGGGGGTAAAAACTATCTCTAGGTCCCGCTCCCAGGCCCTGACATAAGTGGGCTTCGTTGTAGAAGAGGTGGTGGTAATCAGGCGGTAGAGCTCAGAGATCATGTGGGGGATAGGTTCCTCCACTACAAAAAGGAGCTCGAAAGGTGTAAGGGTAGAGATATCCCATATGGAACTCCCATGTGTCTTAAAAAAATGGATAAGTCGCCTATAGCGCCAAAAGTCCATAGGGAAACTTCCACTCCTGTCTCGAAGGGTCTCTAAGGGTATTAACCTACCATCCTGCATAAGCTTACCACAACTGGCGCTTCCATCATCGACCCAGGGGCTGAAGAAAGCCTTCAGTTCTCCAGGTGGAAACCACAGGAAGCCTCCCAGTGGGGCTAGAGGGGACACGGGGGCGCCAGAGCCAGGTTAGCATTGAGTCGGTCCCAGGACCTAAGAGTCTGGACCGTCAGTGGCGAGGTAAAGTCTGACAGCCCCCTGTGCTCCCGGGCCAGCCACGGGACATAGGACAGGTCCCTGCCCGCCAGGTACTTTTCCAGAGGGACCCAGAGTTTGGATTGGGTATGGAAGCGCCAGTTAAGTATCCTCTGAAGGACCATGGCCCTGTAGTATGCCTGGATATCTGGGAGGCCCAGGACTCCAGCTTCTCTTGGACGGCTCAGTAATCTAATCGCAATCGTCGGCTTCCGGTCATTCCAGACAAAGGCCGATATCATACGGGACATCTGGGTAAAGAAACCCCTAGGCAGGGACACAGGGACCATCTGCATATAAAAAAGAATACGCGGAAGGATATTCATCTTGATAATGTTGAGTCTCCCCAACCAAGTAAAAGCTGTCTTTGTCCAGAGAGCCAGGTCTTTTTTCACGGTCGCCAACAAGGGAGGGAAGTTAGTAGCATACAGAGTGTCGAATCTGTCTGTCAGTCGGATCCCGAGATATTTTAGGGACGATTTGGTCCAAGTAAAAGGAAAGGCGGATTGCAACCTGTCAGCCAGGCAAGGAGGTAACTGGATGGGAAGTATCTCTGATTTTGCGTAGTTAATTTTGAAATTAGAGAGGGACCCAAAACTCTGAAGTTCGCGCATCAGGTTTGGCAAAGAGATCAGGGGTTCCGTCAAATAAAATAGGATTTTTATAACAGCTTACCTGTAAAATCCTTTTCTTGGAGTACACCACGGGACACAGAGCTAGTCATTACATAATGGGTTAAGGGTCACCAGCGGTGATTGGACACTGGCACAACCAATGGAAGACAGTTCCCCTCCATATAACCCCTCCCATCAGGGAAGTACCTCAGTTTTGTAGCAAAGCAGTAAGGTTCCCATAAGAAGGGGGGGACCTCTGTGTCCCGTGGTGTACTCCAAGAAAAGGATTTTACAGGTAAGCTGTTATAAAAATCCTATTTTCTTTATCGTACACCACGGGACACAGAGCTAGTCATTACATAATGGGACGTCCCAGAGCAATGCTCATATGAAGGGGGGGAGACACAGATCAAAACAGGCCGCTTGCGGACCAGAAGCCCTATACTGCTGCCTGCAGCACACTTCGCCCAAAGGCGGAATCCTCATGTCCTTTCACATCTATTTGATAGAATTTGGAAAATGTATGGACTGAAGACCAAGTTGCAGCTTTACAGATCTGAGCCATTGAAGCCTGGTGGTGCACTGCCCATGAAGCACCTATCGCCCTGGTAGAGTGCGCCTTAACAGGAAAAGGAGGAGTCCTGTTCTTTAAACCATAAGCTTGAATAATTACTTGTCTAATCCACCTGGAAATGGTGGATTTTGATACCGCTTGGCCCTTCTTGGGCCCATCTGGTAAAATAAACAAAACATCTGTTTTACGTATCTGAGCGGTTGCTTGCAGATACCCCTTTACCGCTCTCCCTAGATCTAGAGAGTGTAATAATTTTTCCCCCGCCGTCCGCGGGTTTGGAAAAAAGGAAGGCAGAACAATGTCTTGATTCAAGTGAAAAGCCGACACCACCTTAGGTAGAAAAGCCGGATGGGGTCGTAGTACGATTTTGTCCTTGTGACAAATTAGACAAGGCTCTTTACAAGAAAGAGCTGCTAGCTCTGATACTCTCCTAGCAGAAGCTATAGCAATCAGAAAGGCCAACTTCCTACTTAATATAATTAAAGGAATATGGCGAATAGGTTCAAAAGGTTGCTTTTGCAACACTGACAATACCAAATTCAAATCCCATGGACACAAGTGAGTCCTAACTGGAGGATTTATCCTCAGTACCCCCTTAATGAATGTCCGAACTAGGGAGTGAGATGCCAATGGTCTCTGAAAGAAGACTGATAGAGCCGATATTTGCCCTTTGATGGTGCTAAGGGCTAAATTCATATCCACTCCTAACTGGCAAAAAGCAAGAATCCTACTTATTTCATACTTCTGAGGATTCCAACATCTGGATTCACACCAGGAAACGTATGCTCTCCAGACTCTCTGATAGATGAGTCTGGAGGCTGGCTTTCTAGCATTAATGAGCGTAGAAAGAGCCGGACCAGAGACCCCTCTCTTTTTAAAAATGTGGGTCTCAGCAGCCAGGCCGTCAACTTTAGCCTTTGTAAGGAAGGGTGGAATACTGGACCCTGTGACAGCAGGTCGTGTCGGAGTGGAAACTTCCAGGGCCTTCCTATCGCCGTTTTTACAATCTCGGCGTACCAAGGCCTCCTGGGCCAGTTTGGGGCCACTAGGATTACTGGTATTCCCTCCTCCTTGATCCTGCGAAGCAGTCTTTGTAGAAGAGGGATCGGAGGGAATGCCTAGATCAGTGAGAACTGATTCCATGGAGTTATTAGAGCGTCTGTATTATTAGAGCGTCTGTCCCGTAGGCTAGAGGATCCCTCGTTCTGGACACAAAGTTGTCCAATTTCTTGTTGAACCTGGCAGCTAGCAGGTCTACATCTGGGTTTCCCCATCTCAGACATATGGCCTGAAAGATCTCGGGGTGAAGAGACCACTCCCTGGTAGCAGCTGCTGACGACTCAGGTAGTCTGCTTGCCAATTTTCCATCCCTGGAATGAAGATTGCAGAAAGGCAAGGTACATGCTCTTCTGCCCATGCCAGGATCCGGTTCACCTCTCTTTGGGCTGCCCGACTGCGGGTGCCTCCTTGGTGATTGATGTAAGCTACTGCAGTAGCATTGTCGGATTGAACCCGAACTGGGTAGCCCTGTAACCTGTATGTCCAGGTTTTGAGGGCTAGATATACCGCCCGGATCTCTAGCACATTGATGGGCAGGATCCCCTGAGTCTTGGCCCAGGTTCCCTGGGTAGAAGCCTCCTCGAATACTGCACCCCAGTCCAATAGGCTGGTATCCCTAGATACCACCTTCCAGGCCACTGGGAGGAAGGACCTTCCCTTCCGTAAATTCCTGGCTTCTAGCCACCAATCGAAGCTGTGGCGTACCTGTGAGGACAGGCGCATGGGTATATCCAGAGCTTGGCTCTTCCTGTTCCAGGAAGCTAAAATACTGCCTTGAAGTAGTCTCGAATGAAACTGGGCGTAAGGGACCGCCTCGAAGGAGGCTACCATCTTTCCCAATAGTCTCATGCAAAGGCGAATAGACTGCCTCTTGTTTGCTTTGACCTTGTGGATCAGGTCTTTCAGAGACTGTATCTTCGGTTCTGGCAGGTATACCCCGTTTTGGGCTGTATCTATGATCATGCCCAGGTACCCTATCCTTCTTTGGGCCTGGAGAGAGGATTTTTGTAAATTTATAATCCATCCTAAATGCTCCAGGTATCCTACTGTAGTGTGTACAGCGTGACCCAATCCGTCCTTTGACTGATCTATTACTAGTAGATCGTCCAGATAGGCTGTTACCGCAATGCCCCGTGTTCTTAGGTTACTAACAGAGGAGCTAGCACCTTTGTGAATACTATGGGCGCGGTGGCTACACCAAACGGCAGAGCCACAAATTGAAAGTGGCGATCTTCTACCGCAAACCTTAGGAATCTTTGGTGAGCGGGGAGGATGGGTATGTGTAAATGTGCGTCCTTGATATCTATGGGCGCCATGAATTTTCCGCCCTTTAAAGTGGCGGCCACGGATCGGATCGTTTCCATTCGAAAATGGCGATCGTTCAGGAACCGATTTAGGGATTTTAGATCCAGGATGGGTCTGACATCTCCATTTGGCTTTGGAATCACAAAGAGGTTTGAGTAAAAACCTGAACCTCGCTCTTTTTGGGGTACGTCTGTAACTACCCCTTGAGCCATTAAGTGATTCAAACCTTTGAAGAAGGATTCTCTTTTTTGTGGATCCTTGGAGAGTCTTGAACCTCGGAATTGAGAAGATGGGATCTCTCGAAATTCCAGTTTGTACCCTGAGGATATTGTGGATACTACCCAATTGTCCTGGATTTCTGACCACCAAGTCGCTCAGAACTGACAAAGCCTTCCTCCCACTCGGCCGAGCGGGGGCGCCCCTTCACTGAGAGGCTTTGGGGGCTTGCTTATTAGCTCTTGCACCCCACGGCTTCTTGTTCTTCTGAGCTTGCCCCTTGGCTTTTGTGGGCGGCTAAAACAGGCCGCCGCCACTGGTTGGAGTCAGATTTCCCGGGAGCTGGGGAGAGAGCGTTTAAAACAAGATCTCTTGTTTTTCTTTCTCTCAGGCAAAAGTCGTTTTACCACTTGATCTTCTGTATATATTTTTCTAAATCTTCCCCAAATAGGCGTTCGCCATGGAACGGGAACTTGCCAACAGCTTTTTGCATGGGGTCTCCGCTGACCAATGCTTAAGCCAAAGTACTCTGCGCATCTGTACCAGCTGGAGTGTAAGGCGTGATGCCTGTATGATAGAATCTCTCATGGCATCCACTGTGAAGCATAAGGCTTTAGGCAAATTTTTCCCAATTTCTAGCCTGCTTTACCTGTTGGCTGATGACCTGACCCATACCGACTGCTGCTACTGCAGGTTGGGTAATTGAGCCGGCCAAAAGGAAGGAGGATTTCAACTTCCTCTCAGAAGGATCTTTTAAACCCTTGTACATTATCCACCGGACATGTCAGGTTTTTATTTACACAAGAAATAGCCGCAACTACCGCAGGCAGGCTCCATTTCTTTAAAAAAAAAATTTTTTCCCCCATAGGATAAAGAATGTTAAACCTTTTTGGAGGTGAGAAACGCTTATCTGGATGTTGCCAGTTTGCGTATATTAGCTAGTAACGGATGAACCGGGAAGGAGCATGCACCTTGCAGGGATCTTAATGACCCTAGGGAGGAGACAGGTAATTCCGTTACCTCCGCAGAGGTTAACTTAAATGCACTGCTATAGCATTGTGACCTTAAAATCTGGCTCCTCATCCTCTGCTGATGTAGCCTCCTCCTCCTCATCCTCCTCCCTCAGGTACTTCTGAAGGGAGGTCCAATACTGGAAGAGACCTGCTTCGCTTATTGTTCCTTTTTAGAGGACTTAGCGATTAAGGTAGCAATTTTTTCCTCCAGATTATTTAGGGCAGCTGATAAAGTGTCCTCAGTGACATATACAGGCCCAGGCTTCACTGAGGAAGCCGCCATACCCGACAGAGGTAATGGCTCATCCTGAACAGGTGCATTTAGCAACACAGGAGAGAAAGGTACCGAGTCAGCACAGTTAGAGCCTCCTCTCAGGCGGTGGTGCTTTCTTATCTCTTTTTGTCCGTATTACTTCCCCTGGAAGGCTTACTGTTTAGACAAAATACAAGGTACCTAAATGCATATACTACCGTGTTTAGTTTAGCAAATACATTAAGTATGCAACTTTTAACACATAACTATGCATAACATGGATGTCTTCTAGGAAGTACCCAATCCAACCACATGGAGTCTTACGTCCCTGTATAGCTGCTGTGTTTCTCTGCCAGGAATAAGAGAACTAACGAGCTTGCTTGCTGCTGCAGTGCTTCTCACACTGACAGTCTTTTAAAATTGGCGCCGTTTCTGTGCCTGCGCGCGCCACGTGCCCGCGCACGCCTTCGCCCCCCCCCCTCCGATAAAGCGCGCTCCCGCGCGCGCGCGCGGCCCTTAGCGCTATGGCAGTGGCCATAGTGAGAGAGGACTCTCATCAGCCCTTGTTCCCACTTACCTGCATCTGCAGGTGTCTGGTCGGCCACCGAAAGGAGGATCGGGGTGTCCCAGCAAGCTCAGCAGCGGAGGTGACGAGCAGTGTACTTCGCCGAAGCCGACACTGAACAGAGTGAGGTGAGTATATTCAGCTCTTTACTCCCCCCAGTGGTGGAAAAAAAGAAGACATCCACTTTTTGAAAAAGGTCCCAACCTAGTTATGGACCTTCTAATCTCACCTTATCCACGCCGCAGGTTTTTCTGCTGAAAGATTTCAGACAGATACCAAACTTCACCCTTCACGGTGGGCTATGTGTGCCAACCTTCAGGGATATGGGTTCCTATTTAAAGGATACCTCTCCCCTGGGCCTTGTACAAGACTCTTACCAGGACTTTATAGCGAAATAGCGAAAGTGCTGGATCTTAGAGCCCAGTCCTCCGAAGAGAGACATTACAGGCGACGCCTCATGGATGAGGCCCGGATCCCATCCAGATTCAGCTCATTTGTAGGCGTCTTGGATGGATCCGAAAGCATAGCTCTTTTACCCCCAGAGGATCTCTTTGGTAGAGCTTTCCTTTAGCACCTCCTAACGCGTCCAACACCTTTCGACACTGGCGAAAAAACTGAGGTACTTCCCTGATGGGAGGGGTTATATGGAGGGGAACTGTCTTCCATTGGTTGTGCCAGTGTCCAATCACCGCTGGTGACCCTTAACCCATTATGTAATGACTAGCTCTGTGTCCCGTGGTGTACGATAAAGAAAAGAGCACGTCATCTGCATAGGCCGAAAGTTTATGCTCCGTGGGGCCTACCGTCTGGCCTTTGATGTCCTGGTTCGCCCTCACAGTTCGCAGAAACGGTTCTCGCACCAGGGCGAAGAGAATAGGAGAAAGAGGGCACCCCTGTCTCGTGCCATTCCTAATCGAGAATCTGGGGGAGAGGAAACCATTGACCGTGACCTGAGCGCTCGGATCCGAGTACAGGGCCATGATCCAGGTTAACATGTGCGTGCGTAAACCTAGGGTCTCTAGCACGGCACGCAAATAGGTCCAACCAACCGGTCTAAGGCTTTCTCTGCGTCAGTGGACAGGATCAGAGAGGGGGGGGAGTCAGGAGAAGTACGCGCCCAATGGATAAGGTGGATTGCTCTGATGGAGTTGTCTCTAGCCTCTCGGCCCGTGACGAATCCCGTTTGATCCGGGTGAACAACAAGTGGGATTAGGTGTTTCAGTCTGGTCGCGAGGATCTTAGCTAATATTTTTATGTCCACATTAAGAAGGGATATGGGACGGTAACTTTGGGGCATGGTGGGGTCTTTCCCCTCTTTGGGGATTACTGAAATGTGGGCCAACAGCGCCTCCCGGGGGATTGCGGTACCCTCCGCTATGGCATTGAAGTAGCTGCACAGCGGTGCTGACAACTGGGGAAGAAATAATTTATAATAAGCTTTGGTGAACCCGTCGGGACCAGGGCTCTTCCCGTTAGGCAAAGACTTTACCGTTGACGCTAATTCAATAGGTGAAATGGGGGACTCCAACGCGGAGCACTGTGCGTTCTTCAGCGGGGGTAGGCCAGATTTAGTCAGGTAAGCTTGAATGTCATGCAGTCTCGCAGCCGGGGCTCCTGGAGGTCGTGTCGATTCGAGGTTATAAAGATTGGCGTAGTAGTCCCGGAACCCAGCGGCTATTTGAGTGGACCTGACCATAAATTCATCTGAAGGGAGGCGCAGCTTATGTATATACATAAGCGCGTGTTTCTTCCTGAGAGCTCTGGCCAACATTTGGCCACATTTATTGCCATGTTCATAATATTTGTTCGACAAATAGCGCAATTGTTTGCGTGTCTGTCGGTCCAGTAAGCTTAAAAAAAAGTTCTCTCAGTTCTGTTAGTCCTCTCAAAGCCTCCGGGTCACCTGTCTGTTTGTGTCGAAGTTCTGCGTCCTGAAGCGCTTGGAGTACCCTGTTAAAGTCAGCCTGTCTGGCCTTCTTAAGTCTGGCTCCGAAGGAAATTAGTTCACCCCTCACTACTGCCTTATGCCCTTCCTAGAGAATCCCCTTACTCATTCCTGCCGTGGAGTTTTCTTTGAAGTAGTGGGTCGAGACCTCCGTGACTCCAGAGACCACCACCGCATCGTCCAGCAGGGACTCATTTAGCTTCCACGACCACGCTCTACGGATGCCCTGTGGTAGAGTCAATGTGGCCATCACTGGGGCATGGTCGGAAATGGTGATATTCCCGATGGACGAGGCCTGCAGCAACTCCAGAGCCAAGTGGTCAACACAGATTAGGTCTATACGGGTGTAGACGTCGTGGACCTTAGAATAGTAGCTGTAATCTCTGTCGGAGGGGTGCAACACACGCCAGCTGTCTAGAAAGCGGTGGGTCTGTAGGGATCGTCGGAAGAGTTTAAGGAAGGCGTGAGAATGGGAGGGACAGCGGTGTGATGTGTCCAGCTGTGGATCTGGGCTGACATTAAAATCGTGGCCTAGAATCAGGGGGCCCTCTCTGAAGTCCGATAGGCTGTCTAGGGTACTATCTAGGAAGGTGAGCTGATCAGCGTTAGGAGCGTAAATCGTGGCAACTGTAAGTTTCGGGCCTGCTATGGTCCCCTTTAGAAAAACATATCTACCCAAAGGGTCAACTTTGCTCTCAAGAACCTGTAGGGGGCAAGATCTATGTATGGCAATAGCCGTACCCCTGGATTTCGTAACCGATGAGTTACTCAAGAACCACTGGTTATATAAGTGAGTAGGTAGTTTGGGCATAGACCGGGGGGTGAAGTGCGTCTCCTGCAAAAGGACCACCTGGGCTCCTGACCGCTTCAACTCCCACCACAGCTTGCTACGTTTACACGGGGAGCAAAGACCACGTACATTGTACGAAATTACCTTATGTGACGCCATAGGAAGTCCGTGGGACAGGTGAGTCTCGTGCCACAGTGGCGGGCGCAGCGCGGGAGGCAGAGCCGGAGGCAGTTCCTGTAAGAAGGCACGAAGTAAGAAAGGAGAAACAGAAGGGGAGGAGAAAAAGAAAAAGGGGAAGGAAGAAGGGGAAGGAAAAAAAACAATAAAAGATGGCACAACACACGTAAAACATATGCAGCAACATTATCATATCATGAAAAACCTGGGGGGCAGGCGTCAGGTCCAGCCCCTGAAAGGAGATGTCTCCGAGGCCCGTCCCCATTTCCAAATAAGGGAAATATACCTATAAAGCAGGGATATGCAATTAGCGGACCTCCAGATGTTGCAGAACTACAAATCCCATGAGGCATAGCAAGACTCTGACAGCCACAAGCATAACACCAAGAGGCAGAAGCATGATGGGACTTGTAGCTTTGCAACAGCTGGAGGTCCGCTAATTGCATATACCTGCTATAAAGGTACAGCCTACGTGGGGAACGTAGATCAACATAGGAGGGAGGGGCGCGGGGGTCGGCTCCCATCCACCAACGTCCCTTGGTCGGTGTGCAGCTATCAGGAGGGGGAAACATTTTGCAAATAAACTAACGGGCAAAATTGAAAAAAGTTAATTTGAAGATTGAAAAATGAAAAACGGGGAACAGGGACAACAGGGCAGGCAGCAAAAAAAAAAAAGGGGGGGGCACAGGGTGTCAGGGCCTCAGTCTCCAACAGTGAACAGGGGGAGACCAGCAATAGTCACAGCGGCAGAGTTATCTGAACTAATAGGATTACACACAGGAGTGCGTTCCACGGCCGTGACCATGGCCTATCAACAGTCACTCAATGCGCCCAGAGGGCCTGGGACATTTGCATAGTGCAAAGGGGTACCTGCGATCATGAAAAATTACAAAAAGGCAAGATCAAACCAGATAGAAAGGAGTCATTCCTTCAGTCCCTTGGTGACCCAGGGCCAGAGGGGGAAGCAGAGGTGGGGCGTCTGCGGTCTCGCCGGCGGCGTCTGCGATTAGCTGGTTGCCAGGGCTGAGGAAGTTGCACTTGAGGGTGGTCCTGCACTTCTCTCCAGTCTGGAATGTCGACTGGCTCCAACCCCAGGATATCCAGGAAGCGTGGTAGGTCATCTTTGGTGCATAGTGTAGCATGTTTGCCCTCTTTGGACACCTGCAAATAAAAGGGAAATCCCCCAGCGATAAGGCAGGCCTGCCTTCTGGATAGCTTCCAACAGGGGTCAGAGGGCTCTGTGTTGCATGAGGGTGCGCCGTGAGATATCCTGGTAGAAGAAGAGGTGGGCTCCATCAAAGTCAAAGTGTTGCTTCCCACGCATTTTTTGCATGATCCGGTCCTTCAAAGTGTATTTGTGGAGCTTGCAAATGATATCTCTAGGATTGTCCACATCCTGGGAGGGTGGTCTGAGGGCCCTGTGGGCATGGTCGATCTCAATGGGTGCAGTAGCAGGCAGTCCCAGAATCTCCCTAAATATGTCTTCCAGGGTAGGGACAATGTCTTTGGGAGCTGTAGCTTCAGGCAGACCACGTATGCGGATGTTTGCTCTCCTGCTGCGGTTCTCAAAATCATCTAACTGACACAGTAAAGTCTCAATCTGTTTGTCCTGGGAGAGGCATCTGTCCTGGAGCATAGAGATGGCAGGCAGGGCTTCATCAAGTCTCTGCTCCACTGTGTCCATCCTGGCCCCTAGGTGGTTAGTGTCAGCCTTGAGCTGGGCTATGTCTGCTTTGAAGGCCTTCTCCACCCTGACTGTGAATCTTTCCAGATTCTCCCGGGTGGGGAGGGACCAGATATGTCGTTTAATGTCCCCATCCCCTAGGAAGTCAGCCATGTCAGGGCTCTGGTCATGGGAGGCAGAGGATTCCGGGGAGATTGGAGGGGCAGAGTCACTCACTAACCTCGGAGAGGGGATCTGTGAATCATCCAGGCGTTGCTGCTGAGCCGCAGCTTTCTGAGCAGCCTTTGCAGCCTTAGTCAGCTTTGGCGTCGGCGCCATCTTGGAGGCCTTGTGTCCCGATCCGCGGGTCCCGCTAAAGAAGGCATCCAACTGTTCCTGCCTGGTCCCGTCAGCCCGTGACTGCTGGGAGAGTTTCCTGATGTTCCGGGGGTGATAATCCCCCTCTGTGCTGCTGATTATGTGCCGGCGGACGAGGAGCCGAGGAGACGCACGTCCTCACACTTCCATAGCCAGGCCACGCCCCTCCTGTTTTGGTGTTTTAACCTTTCCAAACTCTATACAAAACTAAACAAAAGTCTTGGCTTTAGAAATACCTTTAAGCTGAACTCCAGCAAAACAATGGCTCATTAAAAGTAGCTTTTGCTGCAATACTCGCTTTCAGTTTGACCCAAGTACTTCCTTTCCGCCACTAGATGGCTGCAGCCTTCTAAGTTTTATGAAGACTCTGCATCATTAAGTCCACTTCCTCTGAGCCCAGGCTGTTATAGATCAGCCTGTGACTGGACCGTGAATAGAAAGAAGCACAGTGATGAGCTCAGCGTGCTAGACACTTCTGCTTTTTTTTCCCTTTCCCATTCTAGCTGTGCTGTACAGGAACTGGAAGAGGCTTATACCAAGTCAAATTCTGGTACTTGCGCTGTTTGCATTTAAACCTCTTGCTGCCGCCAACTATTACTCAGATATTTGAGCATATAAAAACAATGATTCCATCACACATATTGGCTATCCCCTTGCATGCTGAAGTGAAGACAATAACAGCAGGACCATCATTCACTGGTAATCCTAAATTGATGAGCTGCAAAATCCTTCAAACCGTTGCCTATGGACAATTTGGGGTACTGTAGTATTTTTACCATTTTATGGTCTTGTGCAGTTTTGAAACTTGACATATACTGTAGTATGGTTTGCTCAACGCAACCTCACCTTTTATATTTTCCCCCCAAAATTGGGTATTGTGTTTGTGTACAACGAAATTTGTTTTAATGTTTTACTGAAAATATTGATTTAATAAACAGTAGCAATAATCGTTTGACCTAACAAGGGCCACAATTTTATTCTACAGGGTCTCTGCTCTAAGTTAATATGTAATGTTTTGGGGGTTTTAAGTCATTTTCGATCTTAAAATGTCTACTTTAGCTAAAAATGCTAAATAAATGTCTCTGATAGCAGAATGGTTAATAAAACATGTTTTAATGATGTGTTAAAAAATGAAAAACTACAATAATGCGTGTCTGAACTTGTCAAAAATGATGCCAGGAGCAGACATCTAGCTGAGGGGCTCTGGTATCTGGCTTCTCAGCTGATCCCCCAATGCAGGGTACATTCTCATTTATCTTATCTGGCCCTCCTTCCTCCTGTGGTCTTGAGGAATACGACAAAGGGCAGAAGTGCCAGCCTGACCTGCCACACTAGTGATCCAGTAAGTGCTGTAGCTTCTGCAGGAGATTACATGCAGCATAACCACATAGACAGATGGGCTGGAGTCCACCTCACTGGACTCTCTTCATTTCATAAGGACCTAGATAAGTTCCAGGAGCGCGTTACTGGAGTGGAACACAGGGTTTCCTCTGTGGAGGATGTTCAAGGTGACCACACAGCGGTCCTCCAGGGCGCAAGATGCTGAAAACAGCAATCGCCAAAATAAAAAATACTTCATATCCTGAGTCTACCAAATGTCCTTGCCGTTATGTGGGAAACTGATGGGTTTTTTATACTCTTTATCTGCATTATTTCTTGTTCATACATCACGGGACACAGAGCGGCATAGTCATTACTATGTGGGTTATATAGAATTACCTTCAGGTGCTGGCACTGGCAACTTCCAAAACAGGAAGTACCCTCCCCTATATAAGCCCCTCCCATCCGGGAGCACCTCAGTTTTTTGCCAGTGTCTAAAATCTGCTTTTTCCACAGCAGGGGCTGTTACACAGCCAGCAGTGGCAGCTATTGGGGTCTGCCAAGCTTTAAAGGATCAAATGAAAATGGTCCTGAGGGATTTGCCAGACCAGCAGGCCCAGGCTCTGGCTGATCTGCCTAGAGCATTATGCTTTGCGGTTGACGCCATCAAGGATTCTATCCATCAGGCCTCCCGCCTCACGCTGTCTTTGGTACATATGCGTAGGCTTCTGTGGCTCAAGAACTGGTCTGCTGAGGCTCCCTGTAAGAAGCTCTTAGTTAGCTTCCCATTTCATGGAGAACGCCTTTTTGGCGAAGACCTGGATAAATATATCCAGAAGATTTCCAGTGGTAAAAGTACTCTCTTACCAATTAAAAAGAGGTCTAGGGGTCCGTCTTTTAAGAGGACTACCTCTCCTATCCCTGGGACGTCTGCTACTAAGCAGTTCCGACGGCCTCCTCGGTCAAACTCAGGAGGTAAAAATCAGGGACAGTCACAGGGTAATAAAAAGCCCTGGATCCGAAGAGGTACTAAACCAGCCTCCAAGTCAAGCCTATGAAGGGCTACCCCCACTCAAACGGGTGGGGGGAAGACTTCAGTTGTTCACAGAGACCTGGCGGGAGACGATCAAAGACAGATGGGTGCTCTCCGCAGTAACTCGGGGATACAAGTTGGAGTTAAAAGAGTCTCCTCCTTCCCATTTTATGTGGTCAGGCATGCCAAAAGACCCTCTGAAAAGAAGGTGTCTCCTAGTGGCGTTAGAACAACTATTGCTCCAAGGAGTAATTATGGAGGTTCCTATGGAAGAGTGGGGGTTGAGTTTCTACTCAAACCTTTTCACAGTCCCGAAACCAAACGGGGACATAAGACCCATATTGGACCTAAAGAGTCTAAACAAATTTCTAAACGTCCGGTCCTTCCGGATGGAGTCGATCCGATCGGTCACCGCTGCGCCAAAAGGGGGAGGAATGGTTAGCCTCGATCGACATCAAAGATGCTTACTTGCATGTTCCCATCTTTCCAGGTCATCAAAAATTTCTACGCTTTGCAGTAGAAGGGCGCCATTTTCAGTTCAGAGCCTTACCATTCGGTCTGGCCACAGCACCACGAGTGTTCACAAAAATTCTGGCCCCACTGTTGGCCGATCTAAGAACACGAGGTGTAACGATAATGGCATACCTACACGACCTGTTGTTGATGGACCACTCAGTTGCCAAGCTAGAAGTGGTAATTGTCGATACAATCAAGTATCTAGAATCTCACGGTTGGGTCATCAACCTGGACAAGTCAGCCCTACAGCCAGTGAAAAACCTGGTATATCTAGGGCTACGGCTGGATTCAGACCAGAGGAAGATTTTCTTACCTCTAGACAAGGTATCCTCTTTGAGGGGCTTGGTCCGTCTGCTTTGTGCAAAAAGACAGCCGTCCATACGCCTGTGCATGAGGCTGCTAGGAAAGATGGTAGCATCATTCGAAGCTGTGCCATACGCCCAATTCCACTCAAGGAATTTACAGAGGGCCATATTGTCAGCCTGGAACGGAGAAATTCAGGCTCTAGACTTCCCGATGGCTTTGTCCCCTTCCGTTCGGAAGAGTCTCTGCTGGTGGTTGATCCCCCAGAATCTCCAGAAGGGAAAACCCTTCAGTCCGATATCCTGGAAGGTGGTCACTACAGATGCCAGCCTTATAGGCTGGGGGGCAGTACTGGAGCAATGGTCTCTCCAGGGCAGATGGTCAAATGTAGTAAAAACCCTGCCCATCAATCTCTTAGAGATACGAGCAGCCCGGTATGCCCTAGTAGCCTGGGCATCCAGACTCCAAGGGTCCCCTGTCAGAATTCAATCAGACAATGCCACAGCAGTGGCATATATCAATCATCAGGGAGGCACCAGGAGTCGTGCAGTCCAGAGGGAAGTAAGTCACATCCTGGAATGGGCAGAAAAGCATGTCCCATGTATATCAGCTGTCTTCATTCCAGGGGAGGAGAATTGGAAGGCGGACTTTCTAAGTCGCCAACAGTTATGCCCAGGGGAATGGTCCCTTCATCCCGAGGTCTTCCGAGCAATATGTCAGCGGTGGGGAACACCGGATGTAGATCTGCTAGCATCCAGATTCAACGCAAAGGTGGACAGATTTGTCTCCCGGACAAGGGATCCCCTCGCTTGCGGCTCGGATGCTCTGGTGTTCCCTTGGAATCAGTTCAGACTGATATATGCATTCCCTCCGCTACAATTGTTGCCTCGACTCCTTCGCAGAGTCAGGTTGGAAAAGAAGCCGGTGATCTTGGTGGCTCCAGCGTGGCCCCGAAGGGCCTGGTATGCGGAGATCATCAAAATGTCTGTGGGGAGTCCTTGGACCCTTCCACGTCGTCCGAACCTGCTTTCGCAAGGGCCGATATACCACCCTTCCTTACTAACTCTAAGTTTAACGGCCTGGCTATTGAATCCCACATCCTAAAGAAGAGAGGTCTCTCTAACTCTGTGGTATCAACTATAATCAATGCCAGGAAGCCTGTATCCAGGCAGATCTACTATAGAGTTTGGAAGGCGTACATCACTTGGTGCGAGGCCAGAAAGTGGCATCCACGTAAGTACGTTATAGGCAGAATTCTGGACTTCCTACAGTGGGCTGTAGACAGGAAGTTTGCCTTAAGTACTATCAGGGGTCAGGTTTCGGCCTTATCAATACTATTTCAAAGGCCCCTGGCTATGCATTCACTTGTCAAATCCTTTATGCAAGGGGTGACTCGTATTATTCCACCGATTAAAGCTCCCATATGTCCATGGGATCTAAATTTGGTTCTGTCGGTTCTGCAGAAGCAGCCATTTGAACCTTTGCGGCACATTTCCTTGGTTCTACTCACCAGAAAATTTATATTTTTAGTAGCCATATGCTCGGCTAGAAGAGTGTCGGAAGTAGCCGCCATGTCCTGTAAAGAGCCATATCTGGTTATTCATGAGGACAGAGTAGTATTACGTCCTCACCCAGCCTTTCTTCCTAAGGTGGTATCGAGGTTTCACTTGAACCAGGATGTGGTTCTTCCTTCTTTTCCCCAAACCGAGCTCGGTAGAGGAAAAGTTATTGCATTCTTTGAATGTAGTAAGAGCAGTTAAAGCTTATCTAAAAGCCACTGCTCAGATTCGTAGAACGGATTCTTTGTTTGTTTTGCCGGAAGGCCCCAGAAAGGGTCAGGCAGCATCAAAATCTACTTTAGCCAAGTGGATTCGACAGGTCATAATACATGCCTATGGCTTGAGAAGTAGACCGCCTCCGTTCAAAGTTAGGGCGCACTCCACGAGAGCAGTTGGAACTTCATGGGCAGTGCATCACCAGGCCTCCCTGGCTCAAATTTGTAAGGCCGCAACAGGGTCTTCAGTACACACGTTTACTAGGTTCTACCAGGTGGACGTTAGAAGTCAGGAGGATGTCGCCTTTGGGCGCAGTGTGTTGCAGGCCGCAAAAGATCCTCATGCCTGATGGTGCCCAGCTTATGTATGGTATATCCCCCCCCTCATTTGGCATTGCTTTGGGACGTCCCACATAGTAATGACTATGCCGCTCTGTGTCCCGTGATGTATGAACAAGAAAGTAGGATTTTTAAAACAGCTTACCTGTAAAATCCTTTTCTTGGAGTACATCACGGGACACAGAGCTCCCACCCCTCTTTTGGGGACACGTATTGCTTTGCTACAAAACTGAGGTGCTCCCGGATGGGAGGGGCTTATATAGGGGAGGGTACTTCCTGTTTTGGAAGTTGCCAGTGCCAGCACCTGAAGGTAATTCTATATAACCCACATAGTAATGACTATGCCGCTCTGTGTCCCGTGATGTACTCCAAGAAAAGGATTTTACAGGTAAGCTGTTTTAAAAATCCTACTTTTGCCCAACCCTGAGTCCATTCTGTGTTGGGAGGGGAAGGGATGTGCTGGACCATCAGGACCTTTTTCACCCCGTTGGACGTTTCACTCAGCTATTTTTTATCTTTAATTACAAAAACTACTAAGTTTTTTTAACCCCCGTTTTTAATGGGTGACCTGCACCCCATTTATTATCCAGGCGGAACCTGCCTGTTGAGACTGTTTTTACCTCACTCAATGCTTTTTGCACATTGCCCTGTAGGTGGCTGCAAGTCATGTTTGGGAATGGTATATAAGCTAGCCTAAGTTTTAAGGGGGTTAGTGGGCTGGGGAGGGGGGACCTGGTTATTGTGTTCTTCTTGTTTTGTTTTGCTTTTTACTTTTTATTTGCTGCAATTCATTATGTTTGGTCTAAAGTATATTTTGATGCACTGCTCTCTCCTTTACATTTACTATGGTATAAGCCATGCCATTCTATCTGGGTCCGTTCCACCTCTAATGCTCTGCGTACCTATTACTATGTTGATACAATGCCTCATTTTGGTAATCTCTCCGAATACGAGAGGTATGAACTCCCCCATCAAGCCTTCCCTAGTCTTCCAATTTATGAAGACCTATAATGCTCATCTTTGTGTTTTACAATAGACACATCTCACAGGTATCAAAACTATGAGTCTTTAGACACCCTGAGTCAGATATCACCACCACTCCAGCTATTCTAATTTTGCCAGGGGAGTGAGTATTTGGTGAGAAAAATCATACCCTTTAGGTTGATAGACTTTGTACTGGACCAGGATGGAGGGTACATACAGTAGTTATACATGCACAGATTGAATGCATGGATGCTGTCCTGGTAGGTCTCTACCTACCATTTCCTGCTATACTTAAGTTACCATATAAACTGATAGCTATTGTGGCTGCCTACTCCACTAATTGCTTCACTAATTGCTGAAAAAGCATTTGATTCTGTTGAGTGGGAATACCTCTGCACGATCTTGGATAGCTTTGCTTTTATTCATAAATTAATTTCATGGCTTAGATTACTATATGCTTATCCAGTGGCTCAGGTAAGGACCAATGCTAGTCTTTCTGCTTCTTTCCCCCTGAGTAGAGGGACAAAGCAGCGTTGCCCTTTTTCTCTGGGCCTGTTTTCATTAGATTTGGAGCCCCTGGCTATCCTTGTCTGCAATGACCCTACGGTGACGGGTATTACTGTGGGTCCATTGGAAGGGAAACTCTCCTTGTATGCCGATTAGGGATGAGCTTCGTGTTCGAGTCGAACATACGTTCGACTCGAACATCGGCTGTTCGATCGTTCGACGAAGATCGAACGATTTGGGCCGTTCGCGCCAAATTCGAGTGACGCGAACGGCCCACAATGCACTACGCCATCGCAGTGTCATCCAGGCGCTGTGATTGGCCAAGCATGCACTGTGACCCCGCATGCTTGGCCAATCACAGCGCCGGCAGCGAGGAGAGCAATGATTGGCCACAGGCAGGATGCCTGTGGCCAATTATTGCTGAGGGTGTTTAGTACACGCCCCACACTATAAAAGGCCGCCAGCACGGCGGCCTAGTGTAGTGTGTTCCGGAGCAGGGATAGAGCAGCATAGGCAGGGACAGTGACTTTTATTTCTTTCTTGCTTAACCTGGATTCCTTTAGTTTAGGGAAAGAGAAGGATAGGTAGGGAGAGTGTCAGTGTGTTTTGTGCTTGTGCTATATTGTGCTTAAAAAAAACATTTTTTCTAGGGACAGAAAACTGTAGGTAGGGAGAGTGTGTCAGTTTCTTTCACTGTCAAAGTCCTTGTTTCCAGGGACCTGGAAGGACAGTGAGTGAATTCTCCTTGTGCTAAATTGTGCTTAAAAAAAACATTTTTTCTAGGGACAGAAAACTGTAGGTAGGGAGAGTGTGTCAGTTTCTTTCACTGTCAAAGTCCTTGTTTCCAGGGACCTGGAAGGACAGTGAGTGAATTCTCCTTGTGCTAAATTGTGCTTAAAAAAAACATTTTTTCTAGGGACAGAAAACTGTAGGTAGGGAGAGTGTGTCAGTTTCTTTCACTGTCAAAGTCCTTGTTTCCAGGGACCTGGAAGGACAGTGAGTGAATTCTCCTTGTGCTAAATTGTGCTTAAAAAAAACATTTTTTCTAGGGACAGAAAACTGTAGGTAGGGAGAGTGTGTCAGTTTCTTTCACTGTCAAAGTCCTTGTTTCCAGGGACCTGGAAGGACAGTGAGTGAATTCTCCTTGTGCTAAATTGTGCTTAAAAAAAACATTTTTTCTAGGGACAGAAAACTGTAGGTAGGGAGAGTGTGTCAGTTTCTTTCACTGTCAAAGTCCTTGTTTCCAGGGACCTGGAAGGACAGTGAGTGAATTCTCCTTGTGCTAAATTGTGCTTAAAAAAAACATTTTTTCTAGGGACAGAAAACTGTAGGTAGGGAGAGTGTGTCAGTTTCTTTCACTGTCAAAGTCCTTGTTTCCAGGGACCTGGAAGGACAGTGAGTGAATTCTCCTTGTGCTAAATTGTGCTTAAAAAAAACATTTTTTCTAGGGACAGAAAACTGTAGGTAGGGAGAGTGTGTCAGTTTCTTTCACTGTCAAAGTCCTTGTTTCCAGGGACCTGGAAGGACAGTGAGTGAATTCTCCTTGTGCTAAATTGTGCTTAAAAAAAACATTTTTTCTAGGGACAGAAAACTGTAGGTAGGGAGAGTGTGTCAGTTTCTTTCACTGTCAAAGTCCTTGTTTCAAGGGACAGAGAAGGACACCTGAAGGTAGCCCTTATTGCTTTTTTCCCATCTCCCTGCAGGCCATCTATTAGAATGTCTGGAAGGCAAACAAGGAGAGGCAGACAGTCAGGAGGCAATAAAAGAGGGCAAGCAGGCTCTGTGTCTGGGGGCAACAGTGCTGGTCGTGGACGCGGTGCATTGTCATCAGCACATGGCCATGGGACACGCTTGTCCTTCTTTTCGGCAGCTGGACATGTTGAGCCACATCATGCCGAAGACTTGGTAGAGTGGATGACCAAGCCCTCCTCCTCCTCCTCATCCTCTCTCACCCAGGCTCAGGGTACTGGAAAAGCAGCTGCCAAAGCGTCCTCTTCCCTGGTATCAATGTCAGACTCATCATCAGTCACTCCTTCCCTAGACCCACCATGTCCTCCTCCTGAGGAGTCCCCCGAACTGTTTCAGCACAGTGTTGGGTACATGCTCCAGGAGGATGCCCAGCGTTTCGAAGGGTCTGATGATGAAACCCAGCTAGAGGAAGGCAGTAGCGTGAGAGCAGACAGAGGGGATGCTCAAGAAGGACACCAATCTGGCAGTCATGTTCCAGCAGCTGCAGCATACTGCCAGATTGGCTCCAGTGATGAGGAGGGAGGTGATGATGAGGTCACTGACTCCACGTGGGTGCCTAATAGGAGAGAGGAGGAGGAGGAGGATGAGGAGGAGGCACATCTCCAACGAGGCAGGATGCCCTTTGGTGGCCAGCGTAAGGGCAGTACACCGACGGAATCACACCGCAGAGCTCCGCCTGTGCAGGGCGCTGCCTCTGCCCGTCATTCAAAAAGTTCTTTGGTGTGGGCCTTTTTTGAGGCTAGTGCATCAGATCGCACAGCTGCTGTTTGCAACATATGTCTCAAGCGTATATCGCGTGGCCAAAACATCAGCCGCTTGGGTACCACATGCCTGACCAGACATATGTTGACCTGCCATGCAGCTCGTTGGCAAGCCTACCTGAAAGACCCACACCAAAGAACAAAGCGGACCTCTCCTTGCACCGCATCAGCTGGGATCTCCAACCCCACTATAACTTCAGTCCTCTCTGAAACATGCACTGAGAGGAATGAAGGTGTAGAATTAGGTGTGTCACAGCCAAGTACTTGCGGCCACTCTGCTAGCAGTACACCGACGTCCGATTCTAGCAGGCAAATTTCCCTGCCCCAGCTGCTGGACCGTCGAAAGAAGTTCACTCCCAGCCATCCACATGCCCAGCGGTTGAATGCTAGCTTGGCTAAATTGCTAGCGCTTCAACTGCTGCCTTTTCAGTTGGTAGACTCGGCCCCCTTCCGTGAGTTTGTGCAATGTGCGGTTCCTCAGTGGCAGGTTCCCAAACGCCACTTTTTCTCACGGAAGGCTATTCCGGCTCTCTACCGGCATGTGGAAGGCAATGTCTTGGCCTCGCTGGACAGGGCGGTCAGCGGTAAGGTGCATATTACCGCTGACTCATGGTCCAGCAGGCATGGACAGGGACGTTACCTTTCTTTCACGGCCCATTGGGTCACTCTTTTGGCAGCTGGGAAGGATGCAGGACAAGGTGCAGTAGTGTTGGAGGTTGTCCCACCGCCACGCCTCCAAAATGCTACTACTGGTTGTGACACACCTCTCTCCTCCACCCCCTCCTCTTCTTCTTCCTCCATGGCCTCTTCCTGTGGTTTGTCCTATGAACCAGCGGTGCTCCGTAGCCGTTCACGGGGCTACGCAAGTACGCAGGCAAAAAGATGCCATGCCGTGCTTGCGCTGGTGTGTTTGGGGGACAGAAGCCACACTGGGGCAGAGGTCCTGTCTGCTCTGCAGGGCCAGGCCGAGAGGTGGTTGACGCCACGCCAGCTTAAGCCAGGAATGGTGGTTTGCGACAATGGCACCAACCTCCTCTCCGCCCTCCGACAGGGACAACTGACCCATGTGCCCTGTGTGGCTCACGTCCTTAACCTGGTGGTGCAGCGGTTCTTGGGCAGGTACCCGGGCTTACAGGATGTCCTGAGGCAGGCCAGGAAAGTCTGTGTGCATTTCCGCAGATCTTATAATGCCAGTGCTCGCCTGGCTGAGCTGCAAAAGGAGTTGAACCTGCCCAAGAACCGCCTTATATGTGACATGCCCACCAGGTGGAACTCAACGTTGGCCATGCTGCAGCGGCTGCACACGCAGCAGAGGGCCATCAATGAGTACCTGTGCGACTACGGCACCAGGACAGGGTCAGGGGAGCTTGGTTTTTTTTCTCCACGCCAGTGGGGCATGATCAGGGATGCATGCACTGTCCTGGCACCATTTGAGGAGGCCACGAGGATGGTGAGCAGTGACAGTGCATGCATCAGTGACACTGTACCTCTTGTCCACCTGTTGGAGCACACGCTGCGTGGAATAATGGACAGGGCACTTGAGGCAGAACAGAGGCAGGAAGAGGAGGACTTCCTTGCCTCTCAAGGCCCCCTTTACCCAGACAGTGTTCCTTCTGTCCCACCCATCGCACAGGAAGAGGAGGAGGAGGAGGATTGTGTCAGCATGGAGGTGGAGGCTGGCACTCAGCATCATCAGCAGCAGTCTTTTAGGGATGATTTACAGTCCCAAGAAACCAGTGGACTTGTACGTGGCTGGGAGGAGGTGGCTGCGGATCATGTCGTCCTTAGTGACCCAGAGGACTCCGGAGCGAATGCCTCAGCAAACCTACGCTGCATGGCCTCCCTGATCCTGCAAAGTCTGCGGAAGGATCCTCGTATTCTTCGGATCAAGGAGAGGGACCATTACTGGCTGGCCACTCTCCTTGATCCACGGTACAAGGGTAAGGTTGCGGACCTTATGTTACCGTCGCAGAGGGAGCAGAGGATGAGACAACTCCGGGAGGCCTTGCAGAAAGGTCTGTGCAACGCGTTCCCAGAGACTGGGAGGTTACAAACTCCTGGTCCTGGACAACGAGTTGCTGAGGCTTCGGCCAGTCAAAGAAGGAGCGGTGGGGAAGGTGGCCGTCTGACCGATGCGTTCAGACAATTCTTTAGTCCGCAGCCCCAAAGTATGATCGGTTCCAGCAACCATCGCCAGCGTCTGATAAACATGGTGCAGGAATATCTAGGGGCAAGGTCAGACTTGGACACCTTCCCCACCGAAAATCCTCTGGCTTACTGGGTCTTGAGGATGGATCACTGGCCAGAGCTTGCACAGTATGCAATTGAGCTACTGGCCTGTCCTGCATCCAGCGTTCTTTCGGAACGCACATTCAGTGCTGCTGGAGGATTTGTCACGGATCACAGGGTGCGCCTGTCCACCGACTCGGTTGATCGACTGACTTTCATCAAGATGAACCAGTCTTGGATCACCACCAGCTACCACACACCTGATGCTGATATAACAGACTAATTGATTTTAACATGTCACATCCCTTCAAGACTGATGCTGATGCTGAGTGCCTGTGCTGTTATGTTGACTGGCTATCCTCCTCCTCCGAGTCCTCAATGATACGATTGATGATGATAGCTTGGAAGATCATTTTTGTTTATGGGTGCCGCCACCAGTGGCTAAGGCCCAATTTTTCAGCCCCTGTTTTACAGGGGCGTGTAATTACAATTTTTTTAGCAATAATTTGCCATAGGGCTCATTGCTGTGCTCCAAGTACAGTATCTGTGAGGGGTTGGAGTGTTGTGGCACCAGTGCCTAAGGCCCAATTTTTCAGCCCCTGTTTAACAGGGGCGTGTCATTACAATTTTTGAAGCAATACTTTGCAACAGGGCTCATTGCTGTGCTCCAAGTACAGTATCTGTGAGGGGTTGTAGTGTTGTGCCACCAGTGCCTAAGGCCCAATTTTTCAGCCCCTGTTCAACAGGGGCATGCAATTACAATTCTTGATCTAATAATTCACAGCAGGGTCCATTGCTGCACCCACCAAGAGTAACTCTGAGGGCTTACAGTCTTGTGGCAACGCCACCACCACCACCACCACGAAAGGCCCAATTTTTCAGCCCCTGTTCAAAAGGGGCATGTAATTACAATTCTTGATCTAATAATTCACAGCAGGGCCCATTGCTGCACCCACCAAGAGTAACTGTCAGGGCTTACAGTGTTGTGGCACCAGCACCACCATCAAAGCCCCAATTTTTACTACCACTGTTCAACAATTATATGTAATTAAAATTCCTGATATAATAGTTGACAGCAGGGCGTTCCAGCACCAACCAAGAGTAACTGAGTGCTTACAGTGTTGTGCCAACACCAACAACTAAGGGGCCTATTTCTGCAGAGTATATACGGCAGGTCCCTACTTTCAAACATCCAACTTACAAACGACTCCTACTTGCAAACGAAAGAAGACAACAGGAAGTGAGAGGAAATCTACCCCTAGAAAGGAAAATTCTCTCCTGTAAGAATAAATATGGGAGAAAGGGGTCTCATCTGTACTGATGCTTTATCAGCAATCCTTGTTTCAAGAAAAACACCACATTTCAAAAACAGTTGTCATTGGGACGGAAAGTGAGGTGAAATGTTCTGAACAGGGGCACAGACAGCAAAACAAATGTTACAGGGGTGATAACCCTTACCTATGTTTCCCAAAAAGTTTAAAAATAGATTTTTGGGCTGGAGCTACACTTCAACAATGTACCTGTTCAAAATTACAAACAGATTCTACATAAGAACAAACCTACAGTCCCTGTCTTGTATGCACCGCCTGTATACGGCTGTTCAGAGTATATAGGGCCTTTTTTATTTTATGTGCGGGGTTCCCCTTAATATCCATACAAGACCCAAAGGGGCTGGTAATGGGCTGGGGTAGGGGGGGGGGTCATGGGGTAGCTATGCCATTTTTCTTAAAGAATTTCATCCATATTACCGGGACCAGACATTACATTAAAGCCGCAAGCAGTTTTAAATGGCTTTTTTTTCCTTTAGAAGTGTCATTTTGTGCAGGGACAGTTCTAAACACGGGAAACACGTGGCACTTCACAGGCATACTTTAGACACCCCCCAGGTACGATATTTAAAGGAATATTTGACTTTTTTTTTTTCACTTTATGCATCATTAAAATGACTGCTCCCGAAAAAACACTGTTTTTAAAACTTCTTTTTGCATTGATACATGTCCCCTGGTGCAGAACCCGGGTTCCCAAACCTTATTTATGACAATAACATGCATAATAGTTGTTATAATTAGCACTTTAGAATTCGAACGTTCGCATCCATTGTATTTAATAGGGTTCTAATGTTCGTTCGAACTTTCGGTCCGTTCGCGGGTTCTGGTGCGAACCGAACCCGGGGGTGTTCGGCTCATCACTAATGCCGATGACTCTCTTCTACCTTGCTGATGCGTCCTTCTCCCTGTGCTCTGTTTTATCCATTATTGATTGCTTTAGCCACTTTTTTGATATTCAGATTAATTGGGATAATTCTGTACTTTTCCCACTGCACGCATCTAGTCCTAGAATTGATGCACATACACCACTCCAGTGGGTTGGTGAGTTCACCTACCTGGTGGTTCGGGATAGTGGGGATGTTACTGCCTGCTTGGATAAGAACATTTGCATATCCAGTAGAAATGGCTGCACACCACTGCCGATCCTTATGAACCATTTACGTATTGTATAATTTTCAAGAGCAGTTAACACCTAAAAGGACACAAAATGTCTGCTGTTGACCCATTTAACACGAACTTGTGCTAAATCATAATGATTAGGCAAAAGCTCATGTGAAATGCGTCAGCTGCTATTTTGTGTCCTTTTAAGTTATCTGCTCTTGAAGATTATACAATAAATGGTTCATAAGGATCAGCAGTGGTGTGCAGCCAATTTGTCTAAATATGTTGTGTTGCGGTGGCAAGCACCCATGGAGATCATTAAAGCGGTTGTATACCCACAAAAAAAAGTAAAAATAAAACCTGTAAGGCAAAGGCAAAATGAGCTAGTATGCACCGCATACTAGCTCATTATGAAATACATACCTTAGAACAAGGCGTCGGTATCTAATTCCGGTCCACGCCAAGGGAGCTGACATTTTGACCTTGGCGTGTCTTCTGGGTTTGCGGCTAAAGCTAAAGCTGACATTGAGAGGAAAGGAAGCCCTCCTCTTCCTCCCGCTGCTCTGCCTTGAATGCCCTGTCCATACTGCCACACAGAGTATGCTCCAGCAGGAACACAACAGGGATTGTGTCACTGATGCATGCATTGTCACGGCTCACCATCCTTGTGGTCTCTTTAACTGGAGACAGTACAGTGCATGCATGCTTTATCAGCAGCCATTGGGGTGGGGAGAAAAAGCTGAGCTGCCCTGAGCCTGTCTTTGTGCCATATTCACAGAGGTACTTGTTGACGGCCCTCTGCTGCATGTGCGGCCGCTGCAGCATTGGCAAAGTTGAGTTCCACCTGGTGGGCACGTCACAAATCAGGCAGTTTACGGGCAGGTGGAATTCCTGCTGAATGTCAGCCAACCAAACACTGGCTGTATATGACAGCCTGAAATGGCTACAGACTCTTCTGGCCTGCTTTAGAAGATCTTGCAACCCTGGGTACCTGTTTAAGAAACGCTGCACCACCAAATTGAGAATATGTGTGAAGGTCGGACAGAAGTTTAGTGCTATTATCGCACACCGTCATTCCTGGCTTGAACGGCCGTGGCGTGAACTACCTTTTGGGCCTGCCCTTGCAGAGCTGAAAGAATCTCTGCTCCGGTGTGACTCCTGTCCCCTAGACAGACCAGCTAAAACACTGCATGGCATCTTTTAGCCTGACTCGTTGAATAGTCCCTTGAACGCTTAGGGGGTAATGTTGGTCCATAGGACAATTTGGCAGAGGAGGGCATGGAGGAGGAGGAGGAGAAGAAGGGGGTGGAGCAGACAGATCTCACATCATCACCACCAGCTATATGGAGACAAGGTGGCAAAACAATCTGCAGCACTGAGACCTGTCCTGCATCCTCCCTAGATGCAAGTAGAGTTACCCAGTGCGCTGTGAACAAAATATATTGTCCCTGACCATGCTTGTTGGACCACATGCCAGCAGTAATGTGGACCTTGCTGCTGACTGCCTTGCAAAACTATGCCAAAACATTGCTTTCCATGTGACGGTACAGAGCTGGGATGGCCTTACGTGCAAAGAAATAGTGACTGGGAACATGCCATTGTGATACAGCATATTCTGCAAATTAACAGAAGGGGCAGAATCCACCAGACAGAAAGGCAGGAGTTATAAAGCCAGCAATTTGGACAAGCTGGAATTTAGACGTTGGGCATGTGGGTGGCAGGGAGTGTATTTTTTTTTCCGATGCAGCAGCTGGGTCAGAGAAATTTGCCTGCTATACTCTACAGCTGGTGGTGTGCTGCTGACAGACGTGTTTCAAGGACCTGTGACACCCTTTGCTATACCATCATTCCTGTCAGTGGAGGCTGCTGAGAGGTCATGAGATATAGCGGGGGGTAGACATGAAAGGTGAGGAGGAGAAGAATTGTGTCCCTTGTGTGTGGCTTTCAGGTGCTCTTGCCAACGGACTAAGTAGTGGGAGGTTAGATGACTTGTCAAGCATGTGGTACCCAAATGGCTGGTGTTTTTGCCACGCTTAATCTTGTAGCAGAGATTGCAAGTGCGATCGGCTACACGTGTGCTAAAAAAGGGCCACACAGCTGAGCTGTGGGAAGTGGGCCAGGAGATAACAGCTCCACAATCTGATTAAATAGGGTGGCTGCTCTCTACTCTTCCATGATGGATGCCTCTGGAGGACATCCTGCCTCGTTGGCGTTGTTTCTCCCCCTCAGTTTCCTCCTCTTCTCTATCCAGAACCCAAGTCACATCAGTGACCTCATCATTCTCTCCATCCTCATCTTCACTGGAGCCAACTTGGCAATATGCTGCAGCTGGGGTAACATGACTGCCAATTTGTTGTTTAAAAAAATTTGGCTATATTTGGTTAGCTGAAACTTACATAGACTATGTAAGTTTCAGCTAACCAAATATAGCAGTGGTTCTCAACTCCTGTCCTCGGGACCCACTAACAGGCCAGATTTTAAGTATTACCTTGGTGAGATGCAGACTAGAATACTGCAATCCCTGAGCAGCAAATTATATCACCTGTGATGCATTTCAGTTATCTTGCAAACCTGGCCTGTTGGTGGGCCCTGAGGACTGGAGTTGAGAACCACTGAAATATAGCCTTCATTTGAAAGCAAGTATATATATTTAAATAGCTCAATTACCCGTTTATGTTTATTATACTTTAGTTTCCTGGTGCAAACCCCATATTCTCCGCTATACTCACCACCCTCAGATGGGATCATCAGCTAGGGACAGGTAGTTACACTCCTCTCCAATATGGTATGCAGACTGTCGAGTTGAGGTGTTTGGGGGCTTGGAGCGATCACATCCAACATTCCACAATAACAATTTTTTGGTGAGAGTCATTGTTGTTTACAGTCATTGACATTATTAAATGTTCCATAAAACTGTAATGTATTTTCTTGTATTAAAATTGTATTTTCTATTGATATTTAGAAGCTCCTGAAGAAGCGATTCTTTAAAAATCGTGAAACATGTCGAGCATCTTTTGAATATTTCAAGAACCTGGCGGATATTTACCTGGAGACACTCTTGTTTCTGTCCAGCGTGGGCGTTTTCATCACATATACCCCCGCAACAAGTGATACTTACCTTTGAGTGTTCTCCTGTGGTTATTGCCTATGGTTCCTTTTATTGCCTTTATGTATTCTATGGATGCATTTACTGATATATTTGTATTATATGTGCAATATTAAAATTTGATATATTTTATAGTAGTGCCTACAAAGTCCATTTTTTTCATATACCCCTTTTTCATTGAAATGAATGGCCGCCTGCAAAGCACTTCGGCAGCAGTGCTACACGTGCACATTTAACCTTTAATACGGCTGCTAGCGGGGGTTAAAAGCGCCTGCTAGAAGCCAAATAGCGCAGCTAAAACGACAGTAAAGTGCTGCTAAAACTAGCAGCGTTTTACCATCAATGCCCGTGTGAAAGCAGCTTAAGAGTCAGGGAGTGAATGAGACAGAGGAGGGGGCAGAGAGACAGAGGGGGGCTGAGAGACAAAGGGGGGAGCTGAGAGATAGAGGAGGAGAGCTGAGAGATAGAGGGGGGAGCTGAGAGATAGAGGAGGAGAGCTGAGAGATAGAGGAGGGGGCTGAGAGGCAGAGGAGGGGGCGGAGAGACAGAGGAGGGGGCTGAGAGACAGTGGGGGGCTTAGAGACAGAGGAGGGGGCTGAGAGACAGAGGAGGGGTCTGAGAGACAATGGGGGGTGCTGAGAGACAGGGGGGAGCTGAGAGACAGAGGGGGAAGCTGAGAGACAGAGGGAGGAGCTGAGAGACAGAGGGGGAGCTGAGAGACAGAGGGGGGAGCTGAGAGACAGAGGGGGGAGCTGAGAGACAGAGGGGGCTAAGAGACAGGGGAGCTGAGAGTCAGGGGAGCTGAGAGACAGAGGGGGGCTGAGAGACAGAGGGGGGAGCTGAGAGATAGAGGAGGAGAGCTGAGAGAGAGAGAGAGGAGGGGGCTGAGAGACAGAGGAGGGAGCTGAGAGACAGAGGATGGGGCTGAGAGACAGTGGGGGGCTGAGAGACAGAGGAGGGGGCTGAGAGACAGAGGAGGGGTCTGAGAGACAGTGGGGGGAGCTGAGAGACAGAGGGGGGAAGCTGAGAGACAGAGGGGGAGCTAAGAGACAGAGGGAGGGAGCTGAGAGACAGAGGGGGAGCTGAGAGACAGAGGGGGAGCTGAGAGACAGAGGGGGGAGCTGAGAGACAGAGGGGGGAGCTGAGAGACAGGGGGGCTGAAAGACAGGGGGAGCTGAGAGACAGGGGGAGCTGAGAGACAGAGGGGGGCTGAGAGACAGAGGGGGGAGATGAGAGATAGAGGGGTCTGAGAGACAGAGGAGGGGTCTGAGAGACAGAGGAAGGGGCTGAGAGACAGTGGGGGGCTGAGAGACAGAGGAGGGGGCTGAGAGACAGAGGAGGGGTCTGAGAGACAGTGGGGGGAGCTGAGAGACAGAGGGGGGAAGCTGAGAGACAGAGGGGGAGCTAAGAGACAGAGGGAGGGAGCTGAGAGACAGAGGGGGAGCTGAGAGACAGAGGGGGAGCTGAGAGACAGAGGGGGGAGCTGAGAGACAGAGGGGGGAGCTGAGAGACAGGGGGGCTGAAAGACAGGGGGAGCTGAGAGACAGGGGGAGCTGAGAGACAGAGGGGGGCTGAGAGACAGAGGGGGGAGATGAGAGATAGAGGGGTCTGAGAGACAGAGGAGGGGTCTGAGAGACAGAGGAAGGGGCTGAGAGACAGAGGGGGAACTGAGAGACAGAGGGGGGGGGTCTGAGAGATAGAGGAGGGGGTCTGAGAGATAGAGGAGGGGTCTGAGAGACAGAGGAGGGGTCTGAGAGACAGAGGGGGGGTCTGAGAGATAGAGGAGGGGTCTGAGAGACAGAGGAGGGGTCTGAGAGACAGAGGGGGGGTCTGAGAGACAGAGGGGGTCTGAGAGATAGAGGGGGGCTGAGAGATAGAGGAGGAGAGCTGAGAGAGAGAGAGAGGGGAGGGGGCTGAGAGACAGAGGAGGGGGCTGAGAGACAGAGGATGGGGCTGAGAGACAGTGGGGGGCTGAGAGACAGAGGAGGGGGCTGAGAGACAGAGGAGGGGTCTGAGAGACAGTGGGGGGAGCTGAGAGACAGAGGGGGGAAGCTGAGAGACAGAGGGGGAGCTAAGAGACAGAGGGAGGGAGCTGAGAGACAGAGGGGGAGCTGAGAGACAGAGGGGGGAGCTGAGAGACAGGGGGGCTGACAGACAGGGGGAGCTGAGAGACAGGGGAGCTGAGAGACAGAGGGGGGCTGAGAGACAGAGGGGGGAGATGAGAGATAGAGGAGGAGAGCTGAGAGATAGAGGGGTCTGAGAGACAGAGGAGGGGTCTGAGAGACAGAGGAGGGGCCTGAGAGACAGAGGGGGAACTGAGAGACAGAGGGGGGGTCTGAGAGATAGAGGAGGGGGTCTGAGAGATAGAGGAGGGGTCTGAGAGACAGAGGAGGGGTCTGAGAGACAGAGGGGGGTCTGAGAGATAGAGGAGGGGTCTGAGAGACAGAGGAGGGGTCTGAGAGACAGAGGGGGGGTCTGAGAGACAGAGGGGGTCTGAGAGATAGAGGGGGGCTGAGAGACAGAGGAGGGGGCTAAAAGAGGGGGGGACTGAGAGACACGGGGACTGAAAGACAGAGGGGGGACTGAGAGACAGAGGGGGGTCTGAGAGACAGAGGGGGGTCTGAGATACAGCGGGGGTCAGAGAGACAGAGGAGGGGTCTGAGAGACAGAGGGGGGTCTGAGAGATAGTGGGGGGGCTGAGAGACAGAGGAGGGGGCTGAAAGAGGGGGGACTGAGAGGCACGGGGACTGAGAGACAGAGGGGGGACTGAGAAACAGAGGGGGGGACTGAGAGACAGAGGGGGCAGAGAGACAGAGGGGAGGGCTGAGACAGACCACATAGCACTGTCCCTTTCTACAGTCCCTCCTCTGCTCACCTCCCCGCTGTCTCAGTGTTCTGGCATGTTTGTGTAGGATGCCGGGTACCTGATGGCCAGCAGCGGCAGCGCCGAGTCTCCCTCTTGATCCGGGGGGTGCTCTCGCTGCTCTGCTCCTTACAGCGGCGCATGTTCTCTTCCTCCGGGCTCCCAGTCAGCCTGCCCTCCGGCCCAGGCCACATGGTTTCTGGAGCAGAGAGGAGGTAAAGGAATCGAGGTTCTGGGAGCGCCGGGGTGGCCGCGCTCACTCCTGTTCGCCTCTTTGGTGGTCAGGAAGGGGGTGGAGCTCTTCTCCCTCCTCGGCTTTTACATCCAACTTCCCTCCTCGCTGGCCACCTTCCCCGAATCCCCGCCGCTGTTTGCTGCCACGCTCCCGCTGCCGCCGAACTGCGTTTTTTTTAAACGGCCCACTGAGCCATCGGCCCACCGGGAAACTGCCGGTAGTCCCGATGGCCAGTCCACTCCTGCCTCTACCTCAGAACCAATATCAGAATCAAGTAATATATGTGCATCCTCAAGAAGCAAGTGGCTGATGCGGTGTTCAAATAATTCAGCTGACTACTCCATGCATGATGCTGGGGCTATGGCATGAGTAGCTGTGGGCAAGGAGGCAGAATAAGCCACTCTGGCAGCTGCAGTGGACTGTGCACTAGTGTCAGCTTGGGTCATAGAGGATGAGGAGGATGGTTCAGTAAGCCAGTCCACCACCTCCTCTGCAAGCTGTGGCTGGATAGCATGGGCAACATAACTAAACAGAGGCAAATGTGCCCTGCCTGAGGATGGACCACATCCACCTTTTCCTGTGGACACAGATGCTGCTGGCCCCCTCATAATGACATGGGAGAGTCTGCCTCTCCTTGTTGGCCTCCCAGACATGATGGTGGGGGGGGGGCTTATTACCCAAATGTAATAGAAACTGGGAAATGTGCGATTGGATACACTTTATTGAATGAAAAGTGGTGTTTGGTGCACTTTAGATTGAGGACTGTATACAGCACTAAATGTTATGTAATGCTGTGTTAAACACTGCACTACACTATACTGACAAACTATACTCACGCTATACTGACACACCATATTCACACTGTACTAGCACTACACTAAAACTGGTACACATTAACATTTTATTACACACTAACTGACAGCTTCGGTCGGAGCCATTGTACTAACCATGCAAGGTTAGTTCAGCGATCTCCCCCGCTGAGCTATTGTGTTCTGACAGGGGGATGGCCCCCCTGGCAGAACGCTCCGATCAGCGCTCTCTGCCATTGGCTGAGAGCGCCGATCGGGATTCGGTTGGCTGCTGGTTTTCCAACATGCACGTCCGACAGACCGACATACACATGGGCTTAATGTCTGCGTTTTTTTTTTTTAACCAGCCGTTGTCTCCCAAAATTTGGCCCGTGTGTACCCAGCTTTACACTACACTCAAATAGGTAAACACACTAACTTGCTAGTAGCAAACTGAGCCCTGCTCTATCTATCTCCATTCTAACAACGAACTGCAAAAGCTTCTTGTGGGAAGGAACCTTTTATAGTGTGGGGTGGGACATCCTCACTTTGTCCAATCAGGGCTATGTGCCCTAATTGGTAAAGCCTTGCACCTGACCAGCAGTCAGGTGCATTGCTTCATCCAATTGGGGGCCCTAGAATGCACTGTGAAGCACGCAGTGCATTGTAGGGCGCTCAGCGTGTGAACATCCTGGAGAGAAGTGTTGCCAACCGTACGTTAATTTACGTACAGCACGTAAATTTAACCCCCTTTTTGGGGTGTACGTAAAGTCCGTTGTGGGCATCGGCTGCCCATAAAAAAGATGGCCGCGAGCCGACCAAGCAACTGCGCATGCGCCGTTCCGAAGTCGGCCGGGCTCGGGAAAGCTTGTATGCGTTCGGCCGAGCGGCGCATGCGCAGTAACGTAATGGCGCTGCCCGGCGCCATTTTTGAATATACTTTCAGCCAGGACGGGACTCGGGAGTGCTCGCGGGGCGGGCTACAGTGGTGCACTTACAGTCGCCGTAGGAGGAGAGGACTCAGCCGAGCAGGGGTGAGGAGGAGGAGGAGGGGGGGATATAAAGTAAGAGGAGGACTGCGCTGGGAGCGGGAGCGCCGGAAGGTGAAGTGGCCATGGCATGCAGGGGAGGGAGAGAGACTGATGTGCTCTCTCTGTCCACCATCATATAACTTCTCCTCCACATCATCAGTATGCTGTGTCCTCCTTCTGTGCCCTTTTCACCTCTCCACATGTCAGAGCTGCCCTGACCTGTGGAGAGGTGAAAGGGGCACAGAAGGAGGACAGCATACTGATGATGTGGAGGAGAAGTTATATGATGGTGGACAGAGGAGGAGGCCACTGAGGGGGTAACGAGGACCCTATCATGTCCGCAGCCTCTGTCCCCCTCCTGTATCATGTCCGCAGCCTCTGTCCCCCTCCTGTGCCATGTCTGCAGCCTCTGTCCCCCTCCTGTGTCATGTCCGCAGCCTCTGTCCCCCTCCTGTGTCATGTCCGCAGCCTCTGTCCCCCTCCTGTGTCATGTCCGCAGCCTCTGGCCCCCTCCTGTGTCATGTCCGCAGCCTCTGTCCCCCTCCTGTGTCATGTCCGCAGCCTCTGTCCCCCTCCTGTGTCATGTCCGCAGCCTCTGGCCCCCTCCTGTGTCATGTCCGCAGCCTCTGTCCCCCTCCTGTGTCATGTCCGTAGCCTCTGTCCCCCACCTGTGTCATGTCCGCAGCCTCTGTCCCCCTCCTGTGTCATGTCCGCAGCCTCTGTCCCCCTCCTGTGTCATGTCCGCAGCCTCTGTCCCCCTCCTGTGTCATGACTCTGCAGCCTCTGTCCACCTCCTGTATCGTGTCCGCAGCCTCTGACCATCTCCTGTCTTTTATGTCTGCAGTCTCTGAAGGGATCCTAGAAAGATGTCAAGAGTGGGAGCGCCGTGATGGGGGTTACGGGAAGTAACGGACGTGTGGACTGTGGAGAGGAGGTCAGAGCCGCCAAGCTGGAGCCGTCTGACTGAGCCCCGCACTGTGCACCTGAGAGCAGGTCAGTGACAGCGCCGCCAGGCCATTCTGAGGGAGGGGGGGGCACTGATCTAAGGAGGGGAGTAAATACAATAATGTAAAGGGGCACTGATATAAAAGGTCCCCCCCATATTAGTAACCCCCCCTTACCTTAGTGTATTCACTCTGTGGAAGGTGGTCTCTTATCACCAGAGCCCCCCTCCACATCAGAGTTCCCCCTTACATCATGATCTGCAGCGTTCCCCTTTACATAAGAGTTTCCTTGCACTGTAAGGGGGATCCTGCAGACTCTGATGTAAGAGGGAACTCTGTGCTGGCTGGGTTATAGTACCCTAACCTTCATGTGAATTGAGAAAAATGTTTTTTTACTTTTGTTTAACTTAAACACATTGCTAATAGCATTAGCTGTGTGTTTATAGTTCAAATATGGATATTTGCACTGTTTAACAGTAAAAACAGTAATTTCAGGTACTTTTTTGCAGTGTCAGTAAAAAATGCGGCCCTGCCAGTAATTGTCATGATTTTTGCCAGTAAAAAATTGGTGCCGTTCAGAAATTTTGGCATCTTTGCCAGTAAATTTCACTTCAGGGGGTTGGCAACACTGCTGGAGAGTGCCCCGCAAATTCGGGTGTTTGCCAAACAGGCGATGTTCAGGCCAAACTTTTGCTCAGCCCGTTCGCCCAACTCTAGTCCCAAGCAATCTGAAAGCCTTCTTCCAGCTTCAGCTTACACTGGCACAAAAGTATCCCAGAAAGATACTCTTGGAAGTTGCCTGGTTATTCCTGCGACTCTGGAGTGATCCGTCAGCTCTTTAAGAACACACAGCTCGGCCTGGGACTTGACAAGAACGTGCACAATGACTGCCTCCCTAGAGCCTACCTTGCTACAGGGGGCACCCAAAGCAGGGAGGAGCTTTCAGCACTCCCCTCACTTCCTGGTTTCACAAGAGAAACTGAGGGCAGTGGAGCCATAGGCTCCTGCTGCTTTCAAACGCCTGTAAGGAGGGAGCAGCGGTGTGGCTTTCTAGCGCTGTGTATGTCTATGGATGCGCATAGCCTGCCATGGGACTCAACAGAAATGCACGCATGAGTGCCTTCTTAGCATCTGGCTTGCTACATGAGGCACCCGAAGGAGGGGAGGTGCCTACATTCCTGGGTGGAGGAAGTGATGGGGCTAGTAGCGGTGCCAAAATGTAATGCAATGTTTGTGGCGTGTGCTGAAATAGAGCCAATGGTTGTTGTATGTAAAGGAGAGGGAAATGGGGAAAGAAAGAATGAATCGATCAATATTGGTAGATATAAAATTTATAATACATTTTATATCTACCAATATTGATCGATTCATTCTACCCCAGTGATGTGTTTCATATAAAGTCCCATTATCCCCCCTTTCTTTTCCCATTCCCCTCTCCTTTAAAAGTAATTAGGGATGGAGTCCTATGTACTGTATTAAAGTGGTTGTAAACCCTTTTATCTTTTTTTTTTTTTTTTACTAACCTGCAAGACAAAGCTATAATGAGCTAGTATGACTAGCATACTAGCTCATTATGTACCACTTACCTTCGATCGGGGCCCCCGAAGTCGTCCGTGTCCCTCCTCTAGCCGCATCCATCGCTTCGGCGATAGCCGGAATGTTACTTCCGGGTATCGCCGCTGCAGCCAATCACAGTGCCACTCCGGCGCTGTGATTGGCCGGAGCGGCGAAGACGTGACTCCGCGCATGCGCGCGTGAGCTGTCGAATTCGGCTACGTCGTCGAATGTTGCGACCTAGCCGAATTTGTGAATGGGGTGACGTCAGCGTCGCCGCATTTACATACAAATATCTCCTTAACCGTGTAGGTTAAGGAGATATTTCATGCACCTACAGGTAAGCCTTAATCTAGGCTTACCTGTAGGGCTTTGTTTAAAAAGTGGGTTTACAACCACTTTAATCATGGCCTCATATAAAGTCCCAACATTCTCTTTACTTTACCAATGGCTGTTGTACACTGCAGTGAACTGAAGAGTTTATTATCAGTGCATGAATATAGGACTAACATTAGTGAAGGATACATTTCTCTGATTTGGTGGTGTCACTAGAAGGAAAAAATGTCCCTGTGTCTGTGGTGTCAATGGAAAGAAAAAAGTCTCTGCACCTGTAGTAACACTGAAAAGAAAAAAATGTCTCTGCGTCGGTGGTGTCACTAGAAGAGAAAAAATGTTTCTATGTGGGTGTGGTCACTAGAAGAATAAAATGTCCCTGCATCAGTGGTGTTGCTAAGAGGAAAAACAATGCTGCATCAGTGTCAGTGGTGTCAGTCTGAGGAGGACTGCTTTGCCATCTATGACAGTGGGATGCAGGAGGGGAGGGGAGCTGTGAGGGGGGCTCTGTGGGGTGCTTGAAGCTAAAGGGATGTAGGAGGCTCTGAGGAAGGAAGGGGGTGCTGAAGGACTCTAGGGAAGGGAGGGATCAGGGGCTTTTGGGGGTGGTGAAAAGGAGTGGGGATGTCTAGGGCTGAGTCGTCCCCTCACCCTCTGTGTATTCTCTCCTGTCAATGAGATTGTTGTCTCGCAAGACGAGCAGAATTCACCCTAATAGGGCCTGAGGTGTGGGGGCGCCGGAGCCGAGCAGAGCCGAACAGCGACGATCGCAGCCGATTGCCAATGCTCGGAAAGACACGGAAATACACAGAAATACTCCGTTTCCGAGCCTTTCCGACATTTGCCGAGGTTAGCCGACGTGTCCTCGGCAGTGTTGCCAACCCCCTGAAGTGAAATTTACTGGCAAGGATGCCAAAATTTCTGTACGGCACCAATTTCTTACTGGCAAAAATAATGAAGATTACTGGCAGAGCCGGATTTTTTACTGATGCTGCAAAAAAGTACCTAAAATTACTGTTTTTAGTACTAAACAGTGCAAATATCAATATTTCAACTATAAACACACAGCTAATGCTAATATCAATGTGTTTAAGTTAAACAAAAGTAAAAAACATATTTCTCAATTCACATGAAGGTTAGGTTACTATAACCCAGCCAGCACAGAGTTCCCTCTTACATCAGAGTCTGCAGGATGCCCCCTTACAGTGCAAGGGAACTCTTATGTAAAGGGGAACGCTGCAGATCATGATGTAAGGGGGAACTCTGATGTGGAGGGGGGCTCTGGTGAATAGAGACCACCTTCCACAGAGTGAATACACTAAGGTAAGGGGGGTACTAATATAAGGGGGAAACCTTTATATCAGTGCCCCCTTACATTATTGTATTCATTCACCTCCTTACATCAGTGACCCCCCCTCAGAATGGCCTGGCGGAACTGTCACTTACCTCCTCTCAGGTGCACCGTGTGAGGCTCAGTCAGACGGCTCCAGCTTGGTGGCTCTGATCTCCTCTTCCCAGTCCACACGTCTGTTTCTTCCTGGGCCGTAACCCCCATCCCGGCGGCACTCCCACTCTTGACTCCTTTCTAGGATCCCCTCAGAGACTGTAGACATGACAAGAGATGGTCAGAGGCTGCGGACACACGATACAGGAGGGGGACAGAGACTGCAGACACACTACAGGAGGGGGACAGAGGCTGCGGACATACTACAGGAGAGGGACAGAGGCTGCAGACATACTACAGGAGGGGGACAGAGGCTGCGGACATACTACAGGAGGGGGACAGAGACTGCGGACACACTACAGGAGGTGGACAGAGACTGCGGACACACTACAGGAGGTGGACAGAGACTGCGGACACACTACAGGAGGGGGACAGAGGCTGCGGACATACTACAGGAGGGGGACAGAGGCTGCGGACATACTACAGGAGGGGGACAGAGGCTGCAGACATACTACAGGAGGGGGACAGAGGCTGCGGACATACTACAGGAGGGGGACAGAGGCTGCGGACATACTACAGGAGGGGGACAGAGGCTGCGGACATACTACAGGAGGGGGACAGAGGCTGCGGACATACTACAGGAGAGGGACAGAGGCTGTGGACATACTACAGGAGGGGGACAGAGGCTGCGGACATACTACAGGAGGTGCCGGTGGAGACACTCTGCGGACATGATGGTGCCCTCCTCACCCCCTCACAGTAGCCTCCTCCTCTGTCCACCACCATATTACTTCTGCACATCATCAGTGTGCTGTGTCCTCCTCCTGTACCCCTTTCACCACTCCACAGGTCAGGGCAGCACTGTGCTGCCCTGACCTGTGAAGAGGTGAAAGGGACACAGGAACCAGAGGAGGATACAGCACACTGATGACGCTGTCCCCTTGTATCCCCCCTGTTTCACTGACCTTGAGTCCGTCCTCCTCACCCCTGGCTGGGCCCTGTCAGTGCTCCGCTCCGAGTCCTCCACCGACCACCTATGATGAGTGCATGGCATGCACTCACTGCAGGACGGTGTCCCGCCACTGCCGCCACTGCGGCCTTTTCAAAAATGGCGCCAGCGGCGCCATCACGTTCCTGCGTGTGCGCCGCCGCCGCCCGGCCGAGTTCCGAATGCGCTCGGCCGGCGCATTCGGAACGGCGCATGCGCAGTTGTATGGCATCTTTTTTATGGGCGCCGGTGCCCATAAACGGACTTTTACGTACAGCCCGAAAAAGGGGTTAAATCGCGGGCTGTACGTAAATCTACGTACGGTTGGCAACACTGGTCCTCGGGCCTTTCCGGCTATTTCCGAGGCTCTCCGGCTCCCCCCCCACCTCTGGCTGCATCCGGTATTGCATCCCATTGAAGTCAATGCAGAACAAATTATTTTCGTCTCCATTGACTTCAATGGGGAAACTCGCTTTGATATGCGAGTACTTTGGATTATGAGCATACTCCTGGAACGGATTATGCTCGTAATCTGAGGTTCAACTGTATATATATATATATATATATATATATATATATATATATATTTAGCAGGGTGCTACATTTAGGGGAAGTGTTGGGTGGTAGTTATGCCCAAACACCCTAATTGTTAGAGTTCTTGCAACCATTTTTTGTCTGCAGGGAGAGCATTGGTATATAGTTCCCTGTGGCCTGCAGGTGGCGCTGCCATAGTAGGCCAGGGTCGAACCGCTAATCCAATGCTGTACCTTGTGTGTCCCCTCTCGGCGGCCGTGCGGTGGGTGTGGTAGGCCTGCTGTGCATGCTGGGAGAGGATATAAAAGGGGCAGACGCTGCCTGTTCAGGGTTCGTTGTTAGAGGTCCTACCCCAGGGAGGTGTGCGTTTCTGTCCGTCCTGGGCACCTTTGGTCGGTGGATCAGTCTCAGGCACCTTTGGTCCTGGGGCTGCGACAGAGGCCTGGGTCCAGCATCTTCGGCTGGAGCCCACCAAGGATAGAGGAGTCTCAGGGTGCCGCCTTGCGAGGGGACCCGTATCCTGGATGAGGAGGCCGGGGGAGGAATCGTTCCAAGGGACTGGTGCAGAGGTCACGGTGAAAGAAGGGTCCCGGTAACTCTCTGGAGGGCTGTCTTTTCCTTAATAGAGGCCAAGTTCACCAGGTCTGTGGCAGAGACCAAGTTCAGCAGGTCTGTGGAAGAGACCAAGTTCAGCAGGTCTGTGGCAGAGACTTTGGGTAAAGTTCGAGCACCATATCGGCTGCTAGTCCCAAGCAGGGAGACTATCCGAATGGGCTGAGTCTGCTTGAGAATCGGAGCAGTGAATTGGGTTACGTTTGTGCCTGGACGTCATCCACATCTTAAGCTGTCCTGTCCTCTCTTCAACCTTTCCTGTCAGAGACTGTGTTTTACAAGAAAATAAACTCTACGCTGGAGTTGCAGCTGGTGTGGACATTCAAGTTACTGTGGGGATACAAGGACTTGTCTTTATTTAATATAGAGGTGAGAAACATTCTCTGGCTGTCTGACTGTGGAAGACCCATCAACAACACAGCTCAACCTCTTCACACAGGAGGGTACGGGCTTGTGGCGCGGTGTGTCCCTCTATTCCTGTAAGGAGCCGAACAAGGCAGGTAAAGAGAGGGGTGGGTGCGCTAGATATATATATATAAATATATATTATAATCCTGCACTTCCGGGTAGGGGGCCCGCTTATGCTGTAATTACACACAGCGAAAGCTGATTGGCGAGTGCCGGGCACTCAATGACCCCTGGCACCTGCTGATTGTCGAAAATACACAGAGAACTTAAATATATGCCTATGTAAACAGGGCATATCTCAATTCTGACAGGGGGGAAGGAATGGATTCTGTGCTCCTGCAAAGCAGGGGCTAGAATCCATTACTTCCGCTAGTAAAAGTAGCACAGTGTACACATAAACACTGAGTAGGTAAACATTTAACCCCTTGACTGCCCTAGTTGTTAACCCCTTCCCAGACAGTGTCATTAGTTCAGTGACAGTGCATATATTTATCACTGATCACTTATATTAGTGTCAGGCAAAGTGTCAGTGTCAGAATGTCCACTGCAATCTCGCAGTCCCACTATAAATCGCTGATCGCCGCCATTACTAGTATAATAAATAAATAAATAATAATTCCATAAATATATCTCATAGTTTGTAGATGCTATAACGTGTGCGCAAACCAATCAATATACGCTTATGGCCCCTTTCATATGGGCGCTCCGATCAGGTCCGCCTTTCAGTTTTTCAGGCGGACCTGATCGAATGCTCCATGCACCTCTATGGAGCGGTGGATGTCAAAGGTGGAATCCGCCGGTATCCGACCCGATACTGTCTGTGAAATCCAGACGGATGGAAACCCTATTTTCCATCCATCTGGAGGATCAGATGAGATCGGATGAAATTGGACAGGCGGTCTGTTTTCATCCGATCTCCCCATAGAGGAGAGCGAGGCTCTGACAGGTCCGTCTCAGCACAGTGAGTGGAGACTGACCTGTTATCCGCCTGCTCAGCGGGGATTAGCGGATCGATCCCATGCTTAGCAAAGCAGAGTCCACCGGGCGGACCACCCGTGTCAAAGGACCCCATTGGTATTTTTTTTTTTACCAAAAACTATGTAGCAGAATACATATTATCCCAAATTTATGAAGACATTTTTATTTTTTTTATTGTATATGTTTTGTAGCAGAAAGTAAAAAATACAGTTTTTTTTATTCAGAATTGTCAGACTTTTTTTGTTTGTACCGCAAAAATAAAAACAGCAGAGGTGATCAAATACCACCAAAAGAAAGTTTTATTTGTGAGAATAAAAGAACATACATTTTGTTTGGGTACAGCATCGCACGACCGCGCTATTGTCGGTTAAAGTAATGTAGTGCTGCATAGCAAAAAAATGGCCTTGTCATGAAGGGGTTAAACCTTCCGGAAGTCCAATGGTTAATTAAAAAATAAATGTAATTTAAGGAATTTTTGCTAACCTTTTCCATGTTATTACGGTCAGAAGACTTTCCCACACAGTCTTTCCTATATACCTTCCCTCTTAGATTGTAAGCTCTCCTTCCCTCTTAGATTGTAAGCTCTTCTTCCCTCTTAGATTGTAAGCTCTCCTTCCCTCTTAGATTGTAAGCTCTCCTTCCCTCTTAGATTGTAAGCTCTCCTTCCCTCTTAGATTGTAAGATCTTCTTCCCTCTTAGATTGTAAGCTCTCCTTCCATTTTAGATTGTAAGCTCTCCTTCCCTCTTAGATTGTAAGCTCTTCTTCCCTCTTAGATTGTAAGCTCTCCTTCCATTTTAGATTGTAAGCTCTCCTTCCCTCTTAGATTGTAAGCTCTCCTTCCATTTTAGATTGTAAGCTCTCCTTCCCTCTTAGATTGTAAGCTCTCCTTCCCTCTTAGATTGTAAGCTCTCCTTCCCTCTTAGATTGTAAGCTCTCCTTCCATTTTAGATTGTAAGCTCTCCTTCCCTCTTAGATTGTAAGCTCTTCTTCCCTCTTAGATTGTAAGCTCTCCTTCCCTCTTAGATTGTAAGCTCTCCTTCCCTCTTAGATTGTAAGCTCTCCTTCCATTTTAGATTGTAAGCTCTCCTTCCCTCTTAGATTGTAAGCTCTCCTTCCCTCTTAGACTGTAAGCTCTCTTTCCCTCTTAGATTGTAAGCTCTCCTTCCATTTTAGATTGTAAGCTCTCCTTCCCTCTTAGATTGTAAACTCTCCTTCCCTCTTAGATTGTAAGCTCTTCTTCCCTCTTAGATTGTAAGCTCTCCTTCCATTTTAGATTGTAAGCTCTCCTTCCCTCTTAGATTGTAAGATCTTCTTCCCTCTTAGATTTTAAGCTCTCCTTCCATTTTAGATTGTAAGCTCTCCTTCCCTCTTAGATTGTAAGATCTTCTTCCCTCTTAGATTGTAAGCTCTCCTTCCCTCTTAGATTGTAAGCTCTCCTTCCCTCTTAGATTGTAAGATCTTCTTCCCTCTTAGATTGTAAGCTCTCCTTCCCTCTTAGATTGTAAGCTCTTCTTCCCTCTTAGATTGTAAGCTCTCTTTCCCTCTTAGATTGTAAGCTCTCCTTCCCTCTTAGATTGTAAGCTCTCCTTCCCTCTTAGATTGTAAGCTCTCCTTCCATTTTAGATTGTAAGCTCTCCTTCCCTCTTAGATTGTAAGCTCTCCTTCCCTCTTAGATTTTAAGCTCTCCTTCCCTCTTAGATTGTAAGCTCTCCTTCCCTCTTAGATTGTAAGCTCTCCTTCCCTCTTAGATTGTAAGCTCTCCTTCCCTCTTAGATTGTAAGCTCTCCTTCCATTTTAGATTGTAAGAACTCCTTCCCTCTTAGATTGTAAGCTCTCCTTCCCTCTTAGATTGTAAACTCTTCTTTCCTCTTAGATTGTAAGCTCTCCTTCCCTCTTAGATTGTAAGCTCTTCTTCCCTCTTAGATTGTAAGCTCTCCTTCCCTCTTAGATTGTAAGATCTTCTTCCCTCTTAGATTGTAAGCTCTCCTTCCCTCTTAGATTGTAAGCTCTCCTTCCCTCTTAGATTGTAAGATCTTCTTCCCTCTTAGATTGTAAGCTCTCCTTCCCTCTTAGATTGTAAGCTCTTCTTCCCTCTTAGATTGTAAGCTCTCTTTCCCTCTTAGATTGTAAGCTCTCCTTCCCTCTTAGATTGTAAGCTCTCCTTCCCTCTTAGATTGTAAGCTCTCCTTCCATTTTAGATTGTAAGCTCTCCTTCCCTCTTAGATTGTAAGCTCTCCTTCCCTCTTAGATTTTAAGCTCTCCTTCCCTCTTAGATTGTAAGCTCTCCTTCCCTCTTAGATTGTAAGCTCTCCTTCCCTCTTAGATTGTAAGCTCTCCTTCCCTCTTAGATTGTAAGCTCTCCTTCCATTTTAGATTGTAAGCTCTCCTTCCCTCTTAGATTGTAAGCTCTCCTTCCCTCTTAGATTGTAAACTCTTCTTTCCTCTTAGATTGTAAGCTCTCCTTCCCTCTTAGATTGTAAGCTCTTCTTCCCTCTTAGATTGTAAGCTCTCCTTCCCTCTTAGATTGTAAGCTCTCCTTCCCTCTTAGATTGTAAGCTCTCCTTCCCTCTTAGATTGTAAGATCTTCTTCCCTCTTAGATTGTAAGCTCTCCTTCCCTCTTAGATTGTAAGCTCTCCTTCCCTCTTAGATTGTAAGCTCTCCTTCCATTTTAGATTGTAAGCTCTCCTTCCCTCTTAGATTGTAAGCTCTCCTTCCCTCTTAGACTGTAAGCTCTCCTTCCCTCTTAGATTGTAAACTCTCCTTCCCTCTTAGATTGTAAGCTCTTCTTCCCTCTTAGATTGTAAGCTCTCCTTCCATTTTAGATTGTAAGCTCTCCTTCCCTCTTAGATTGTAAGATCTTCTTCCCTCTTAGATTTTAAGCTCTCCTCCCCTCTTAGATTGTAAGATCTTCTTCCCTCTTAGATTGTAAGCTCTCCTTCCCTCTTAGATTGTAAGCTCTCCTTCCCTCTTAGATTGTAAGATCTTCTTCCCTCTTAGATTGTAAGCTCTCCTTCCCTCTTAGATTGTAAGCTCCCCTTCCCTCTTAGATTGTAAGCTCTCCTTCCCTCTTAGATTGTAAGCTCTCCTTCCATTTTAGATTGTAAGCTCTCCTTCCCTCTTAGATTGTAAGCTCTCCTTCCCTCTTAGATTGTAAGCTCTCCTTCCTTCTTAGATTGTAAGCTCTCCTTCCCTCTTAGATTGTAAGCTCTCCTTCCCTCTTAGATTGTAAGCTCTCCTTCCCTCTTAGATTGTAAGCTCTCCTTCCATTTTAGATTGTAAGCTGTCCTTCCCTCTTAGATTGTAAGCTCTCCTTCCCTCTTAGATTTTAAGCTCTCCTTCCCTCTTAGATTGTAAGCTCTCCTTCCCTCTTAGATTGTAAGATCTCCTCCCCTCTTAGATTGTAAGCTCTCCTTCCCTCTTAGATTGTAAGCTCTCCTTCCCTCTTAGATTGTAAGCTCTCCTTCCATTTTAGATTGTAAGCTCTCCTTCCTTCTTAGATTGTAAGCTCTCCTTCCCTCTTAGATTGTAAGCTCTCCTTCCCTCTTAGATTGTAAGCTCTCCTTCCCTCTTAGATTGTAAACTCTTCTTTCCTCTTAGATTGTAAGCTCTCCTTCCCTCTTAGAATGTAAGCTCTTCTTCCCTCTTAGATTGTAAGCTCTCCTTCCATTTTAGATTGTAAGCTCGTCTTCCCTCTTAGATTGTAAGCTCTTCTTCCCTCTTAGATTGTAAGCTCTTCTTCCCTCTTAGATTGTAAGCTCTCCTTCCCTCTTAGATTGTAAGCTCTTCTTCCCTCTTAGATTGTAAGCTCTCCTTCCCTCTTAGATTGTAAGCTCTCCTTCCCTCTAAGATTGTAAGCTCTCCTTCCCTCTTAGATTGTAAGCTCTCCTTCCCTCTTAGATTGTAAGCTCTCCTTCCATTTTAGATTGTAAGCTCTTCTTCCCTCTTAGATTGTAAGCTCTCCTTCCCTCTTAGATTGTAAGCTCTCCTTCCCTCTTAGATTGTAAGCTCTCCTTCCCTCTTAGATTGTAAGCTCTTCTTCCCTCTTAGATTGTAAGCTCTCCTTCCCTCTTAGATTGTAAACTCTCCTTCCCTCTTAGATTGTAAGCTCTCCTTCCCTCTTAGATTGTAAGCTCTCCTTCCCTCTTAGATTGTAAGCTCTCTTTCCCTCTTATATTGTAAGCTCTCCTTCCCTCTTAGATTGTAAGCTCTCCTTCCCTCTTAGATTGTAAGCTCTTCTTCCCTCTTAGATTGTAAGCTCTCCTTCCCTCTTAGATTGTAAGCTCTCCTTCCCTCTTAGATTGTAAGATCTTCTTCCCTCTTAGATTGTAAGCTCTCCTTCCATTTTAGATTGTAAGCGCTCCTTCCCTCTTAGATTGTAAGCTCTCCTTCCATTTTAGATTGTAAGCTCTCCTTCCCTCTTAGATTGTAAGCTCTCCTTCCATTTCAGATCGTAAGCTCTCCTTCCCTCTTAGATTGTAAGCTCTCCTTCCATTTTAGATTGTAAGCTCTCCTTCCCTCTTAGATTGTAAGCTCTCCTTCCCTCTTAGATTGTAAGCTCTCCTTCCATTTTAGATTGTAAGCTCTCCTTCCCTCTTAGATTGTAAGCTCTCCTTCCCTCTTAGACTGTAAGCTCTCCTTCCCTCTTAGATTGTAAACTCTCCTTCCCTCTTAGATTGTAAGCTCTTCTTCCCTCTTAGATTGTAAGCTCTCCTTCCATTTTAGATTGTAAGCTCTCCTTCCCTCTTAGATTGTAAGATCTTCTTCCCTCTTAGATTTTAAGCTCTCCTCCCCTCTTAGATTGTAAGATCTTCTTCCCTCTTAGATTGTAAGCTCTCCTTCCCTCTTAGATTGTAAGCTCTCCTTCCCTCTTAGATTGTAAGATCTTCTTCCCTCTTAGATTGTAAGCTCTCCTTCCCTCTTAGATTGTAAGCTCCCCTTCCCTCTTAGATTGTAAGCTCTCCTTCCTTCTTAGATTGTAAGCTCTCCTTCCATTTTAGATTGTAAGCTCTCCTTCCCTCTTAGATTGTAAGCTCTCCTTTCCTCTTAGATTGTAAGCTCTCCTTCCTTCTTAGATTGTAAGCTCTCCTTCCCTCTTAGATTGTAAGCTCTCCTTCCCTCTTAGATTGTAAGCTCTCCTTCCCTCTTAGATTGTAAGCTCTCCTTCCATTTTAGATTGTAAGCTGTCCTTCCCTCTTAGATTGTAAGCTCTCCTTCCCTCTTAGATTTTAAGCTCTCCTTCCCTCTTAGATTGTAAGCTCTCCTTCCCTCTTAGATTGTAAGATCTCCTTCCCTCTTAGATTGTAAGCTCTCCTTCCCTCTTAGATTGTAAGCTCTCCTTCCCTCTTAGATTGTAAGCTCTCCTTCCATTTTAGATTGTAAGCTCTCCTTCCTTCTTAGATTGTAAGCTCTCCTTCCCTCTTAGATTGTAAGCTCTCCTTCCCTCTTAGATTGTAAGCTCTCCTTCCCTCTTAGATTGTAAGCTCTCCTTCCATTTTAGATTGTAAGCTCTCCTTCCTTCTTAGATTGTAAGCTCTCCTTCCCTCTTAGATTGTAAGCTCTCCTTCCCTCTTAGATTGTAAGCTCTCCTTCCCTCTTAGATTGTAAACTCTTCTTTCCTCTTAGATTGTAAGCTCTCCTTCCCTCTTAGATTGTAAGCTCTTCTTCCCTCTTAGATTGTAAGCTCTCCTTCCCTCTTAGATTGTAAGCTCTCCTTCCCTCTTAGATTGTAAGCTCTCCTTCCATTTTAGATTGTAAGCTCGTCTTCCCTCTTAGATTGTAAGCTCTTCTTCCCTCTTAGATTGTAAGCGCTTCTTCCCTCTTAGATTGTAAGCTCTCCTACCCTCTTAGATTGTAAGCTCTTCTTCCCTCTTAGATTGTAAGCTCTCCTTCCCTCTAAGATTGTAAGCTCTCCTTCCCTCTTAGATTGTAAGCTCTCCTTCCCTCTTAGATTGTAAGCTCTCCTTCCATTTTAGATTGTAAGCTCTTCTTCCCTCTTAGATTGTAAGCTCTCCTTCCCTCTTAGATTGTAAGCTCTCCTTCCCTCTTAGATTGTAAGCTCTCTTTCCCTCTTATATTGTAAGCTCTCCTTCCCTCTTAGATTGTAAGCTGTTCTTCCCTCTTAGATTGTAAGCTCTCCTTCCCTCTTAGATTGTAAGCTCTCCTTCCCTCTTAGATTGTAAGCTCTCCTTCCCTCTTAGATTGTAAGCTCTCTTTCCCTCTTATATTGTAAGCTCTCCTTCCCTCTTAGATTGTAAGCTCTCCTTCCCTCTTAGATTGTAAGCTCTCCTTCCCTCTTAGATTGTAAGCTCTCCTTCCCTCTTAGATTGTAAGCTCTCCTTCCCTCTTAGATTGTAAGCTCTTCTTCCCTCTTAGATTGTAAGCTCTCCTTCCGATTTAGATTGTAAGCTCTTCTTCCCTCTTAGATTGTAAGCTCTCCTTCCCTCTTAGATTGTAAGCTCTCCTTCCCTCTTAGATTGCAAGCTCTTCTTCCCTCTTAGATTGTAAGCTCTCCTTCCATTTTAGATTGTAAGCTCTCCTTCCCTCTTAGATTGTAAGCTCTCCTTCCCTCTTAGATTGTAAGCTCTCCTTCCCTCTTAGATTGTAAGCTCTCCTTCCCTCTTAGATTGTAAGCTCTCCTTCCCTCTTAGGTTGTAAGCTCTCCTTCCATTTTAGATTGTAAGCTCTCCTTCCATTTTAGATTGTAAGCTCTCCTTCCCTCTTAGATTGTAAGATCTTCTTCCCTCTTAGATTGTAAGCTCTCCTTCCCTCTTAGATTGTAAGCTCTTCTTCCCTCTTAGATTGTAAGCTCTCCTTCCCTCTTAGATTGTAAGCTCCCCTTACCTCTTAGATTGTAAGCTCTCCTTCCATTTTAGATTGTAAGCTCTCCTTTCCTCTTAGATTGTAAGCTCTTCTTCCCTCTTAGATTGTAAGCTCTCCTTCCCTCTTAGATTGTAAGCTCTCCTTCCCTCTTAGATTGTAAGCTCTCCTTCCATTTTAGATTGTAAGCTCTCCTTCCCTCTTAGATTGTAAGCTCTCCTTCCCTCTTAGATTGTAAGCTCTCCTTCCTTCTTAGATTGTAAGCTCTCCTTCCCTCTTAGATTGTAAGCTCTCCTTCCCTCTTAGATTGTAAGCTCTCCTTCCATTTTAGATTGTAAGCTCTCCTTCCCTCTTAGATTGTAAGCTCTCCTTCCCTCTTAGATTGTAAGCTCTCCTTCCTTCTTAGATTGTAAGCTCTCCTTCCCTCTTAGATTGTAAGCTCTCCTTCCCTCTTAGATTGTAAGCCCTCCTTCCCTCTTAGATTGTAAGCTCTCCTTCCATTTTAGATTGTAAGCTCTCCTTCCCTCTTAGATTGTAAGGCCTCCTTCCCTCTTAGATTGTAAGCTCTCCTTCCCTCTTAGATTGTAAGCTCTCATTCCCTCTTAGATTGTAAGCTCTCCTTCCCTCTTAGATTGTAAGCTCTTCTTCCCTCTTAGATTGTAAGCTCTCCTTCCCTCTTAGATTGTAAGCTCTCATTCCCTCTTAGATTGTAAGCTCTTCTTCCCTCTTAGATTGTAAGCTCTCCTTCCCTCTTAGATTGTAAGCTCTCCTTCCCTCTTAGATTGTAAGATCTCCTTCCCTCTTAGATTGTAAGATCTCCTTCCCTCGTAGATTATAAACTCTCCTTCCCTCTTAGATTGTAAGCTCTTCTTCCCTCTTAGATTGTAAGCTCTCCTTCCCTCTTAGATTGTAAGCTCTTCTTCCCTCTTAGATTGTAAGCTCTCCTTCCCTCTTAGATTGTAAGCTCTCCTTCCCTCTTAGATTGTAAGCTCTCCTTCCATTTTAGATTGTAAACTCTTCTTCCCTCTTAGATTGTAAGCTCTCCTTCCCTCTTAGATTGTAAGCTCTCCTTCCCTCTTAGATTGTAAGCTCTCTTTCCCTCTTAGATTGTAAGCTCTCCTTCCCTCTTAGATTGTAAGCTCTTCTTCCCTCTTAGATTGTAAGCTCTCCTTCCCTCTTAGATTGTAAACTCTCCTTCCCTCTTAGATTGTAAGATTTCCTTCCCTCTTAGATTGTAAGCTCTCCTTCCGATTTAGATTGTAAGCTCTTCTTCCCTCTTAGATTGTAAGCTCTCCTTCCCTCTTAGATTGTAAGCTCTCCTTCCCTCTTAGATTGTAAACTCTTCTTCCCTCTTAGATTGTAAGCTCTCCTTCCCTCTTAGATTGTAAGCTCTCCTTCCCTCTTAGATTGTAAGCTCTCCTTACCTCTTAGATTGTAAGCTCTCCTTACCTCTTAGATTGTAAGCTCTCCTTCCTTCTTAGATTGTAAGCTCTCCTTCCATTTTAGATTGTAAGCTCTCCTTCCCTCTTAGATTGTAAGCTTTCCTTCCCTCTTAGATTGTAAACTCTCCTTCCTTCTTAGATTGTAAGCTCTCCTTCCATTTTAGATTGTAAGCTCTCCTTCCCTCTTAGATTGTAAGCTCTCCTTCACTCTTAGATTGTAAGCTCTCCTTCCCTCTTAGATTGTAAGCTCTCCTTCCCTCTTAGATTGTAAACTCTCCTTCCATTTTAGATTGTAAGCTCTTCTTCCCTCTTAGATTGTAAGCTCTCCTTCCCTCTTAGATTGTAAGCTCTATTTCCCTCTTAGATTGTAAGCTCTCCTTCCCTCTTAGATTGTAAGATTTCCTTCCCTCTTAGATTGTAAGCTCTCCTTCCCTCTTAGATTGTAAGCTCTCCTTCCCTCTTAGATTGTAAGCTCTCCTTCCCTCTCAGATTGTAAGCTCTCCTTCCCTCTTAGATTGTAAGCTCTCCTTCCCTCTTAGATTGTAAGCTCTCCTTCCCTCTTAGATTGTAAGCTCTCCTTCCCTCTTAGATTGTAAGTTCTCCTTCCATTTTTGATTGTAAGCTCTCCTTCCCTCTTAGATTGTAAGCTCTCCTTCCATTTTAGATTGTAAGCTCTTCTTCCCTCTTAGATTGTAAGCTCTCCTTCCCACTTAGATTGTACGATCTTCTTCCCTCTTAGATTGTAAGCTCTCCTTCCCTCTTAGATTGTAAGCTCTTCTTCCCTCTTAGATTGTAAGCTCTCCTTCCCTCTTAGATTGTAAGCTCTCCTTCCCTCTTAGATTGTAAGCTCTTCTTCCCTCTTAGATTGTAAGCTCTCCTTCCCTCTTAGATTGTAAACTCTCCTTCCCTCTTAGATTGTAAGCTCTCCTTCCCTCTTAGATTGTAAGCTCTTCTTCCCTCTTAGATTGTAAGCTCTTCTTCCCTCTTAGATTGTAAGCTCTTCTTGCCTCTTAGTTTGTAAGCTCTTCTTCCCTCTTAGATTGTAAGCTCTCCTTCCATTTTAGATTGCAAGCTCTCCTTCCCTCTTAGATTGTAAGCTCTCCTTCCCTCTTAGATTGTAAGCTCTCCTTCCCTCTTAGATTGTAAGATCTTCTTCCCTCTTAGATTGTAAGCTCTCCTTCCCTCTTAGATTGTAAGCTCTCCTTCCATTTTAGATTGTAAGCTCTTCTTCCCTCTTAGATTGTAAGCTCTCCTTCCCTCTTAGATTGTAAGCTCTCCTTCCCTCTTAGATTGTAAACTCTCCTTCCCTCTTAGATTGTAAGCTCTCCTTCCCTCTTAGATTGTAAGCTCTCCTTCCCTCTTAGATTGTAAGCTCTTCTTCCCTCTTAGATTGTAAGCTCTTCTTATCTCTTAGTTTGTAAGCTCTTCTTCCCTCTTAGATTGTAAGCTCTCCTTCCCTCTTAGATTGTAAGCTATCCTTCCATTTTAGATTGTAAGCTCTCCTCCCCTCTTAGATTGTAAGCTCTTCTTCCCTCTTAGATTGTAAGCTCTCCTTCTTTCTTAGATTGTAAGCTCTTCTTCCCTCTTAGATTGTAAGCTCTTCTTCCCTCTTAGATTGTAAGCTCTCCTTCCCTCTTAGATTGTAAGCTCTCCTTCCCTCTTAGATTGTAAGATCTTCTTCCCTCTTAGATTGTAAGCTCTCCTTCCCTCTTAGATTGTAATCTCTCCTTACCTCTTAGATTGTAAGCTCTCCTTCCCTCTTAGATTGTAAGCTCTCCTTCCATTTTAGATTGTAAGCTCTTCTTCCCTCTTAGATTGTAAGCTCTCCTTCCCTCTTAGATTGTAAGCTCTCCTTCCCTCTTAGATTGTAAGCTCTCCTTCCATTTTAGATTGTAAGCTCGTCTTCCCTCTTAGATTGTAAGCTCTTCTTCCCTCTTAGATTGTAAGCTCTTCTTCCCTCTTAGATTGTAAGCTCTCCTTCCCTCTTAGATTGTAAGCTCTTCTTCCCTCTTAGATTGTAAGCTCTCCTTCCCTCTAAGATTGTAAGCTCTCCTTCCCTCTTAGATTGTAAGCTCTCCTTCCCTCTTAGATTGTAAGCTCTCCTTCCATTTTAGATTGTAAGCTCTTCTTCCCTCTTAGATTGTAAGCTCTCCTTCCCTCTTAGATTGTAAGCTCTTCTTCCCTCTTAGATTGTAAGCTCTCCTTCCCTCTTAGATTGTAAGCTCTCCTTCCCTCTTAGATTGTAAACTCTCCTTCCCTCTTAGATTGTAAGCTCTCCTTCCCTCTTAGATTGTAAGCTCTCCTTCCCTCTTAGATTGTAAGCTCTATTTCCCTCTTATATTGTAAGCTCTCCTTCCCTCTTAGATTGTAAGCTCTCCTTCCGATTTAGATTGTAAGCTCTCCTTCCCTCTTAGATTGTAAGCTCTTCTTCCCTCTTAGATTGTAAGCTCTCCTTCCCTCTTAGATTGTAAGCTCCCCTTCCCTCTTAGATTGTAAGCTCTCCTTCCATTTTAGATTGTAAGCTCTCATTCCCTCTTAGATTGTAAGCTCTCCTTCCCTCTTAGATTGTAAGCTCTCCTTCCTTCTTAGATTGTAAGCTCTTCTTCCCTCTTAGATTGTAAGCTCTCCTTCCCTCTTAGATTGTAAGATCTCCTTCCCTCTTAGATTGTAAGATCTCCTTCCCTCTTAGATTATAAGCTCTCCTTCCCTCTTAGATTGTAAGCTCTCCTTCCCTCTTAGATTGTAAGCTCTTCTTCCCTCTTAGATTGTAAGCTCTCCTTCCCTCTTAGATTGTAAGCTCTTCTTCCCTCTTAGATTGTAAGCTCCCCTTCCCTCTTAGATTGTAAGCTCTCCTTCCCTCTTAGATTGTAAGCTCTCCTTCCATTTTAGATTGTAAGCTCTCCTTCCCTCTTAGATTGTAAGCTCTCCTTCCCTCTTAGATTGTAAGCTCTCCTTCCTTCTTAGATTGTAAGCTCTCCTTCCCTCTTAGATTGTAAGCTCTCCTTCCCTCTTAGATTGTAAGCTCTCATTCCCTCTTAGATTGTAAGCTCTCCTTCCATTTTAGATTGTAAGCTGTCCTTCCCTCTTAGATTGTAAGCTCTCCTTCCCTCTTAGATTTTAAGCTCTCCTTCCCTCTTAGATTGTAAGCTCTCCTTCCCTCTTAGATTGTAAGATCTCCTCCCCTCTTAGATTGTAAGCTCTCCTTCCCTCTTAGATTGTAAGCTCTCCTTCCATTTTAGATTGTAAGCTCTCCTTCCTTCTTAGATTGTAAGCTCTCCTTCCCTCTTAGATTGTAAGCTCTCCTTCCCTCTTAGATTGTAAGCTCTCCTTCCCTCTTAGATTGTAAACTCTTCTTTCCTCTTAGATTGTAAGCTCTCCTTCCATTTTAGATTGTAAGCTCTCCTTCCCTCTTAGATTGTAAGCTCTCCTTCCATTTTAGATTGTAAGCTCTCCTTCCCTCTTAGATTGTAAGCTCTCCTTCCATTTTAGATTGTAAGCTCTCCTTCCCTCTTAGATTGTAAGCTCTCCTTCCATTTTAGATTGTAAGCTCTCCTTCCCTCTTAAATTGTAAGCTCTCCTTCCCTCTTAGATTGTAAGCTCTCCTTCCCTCTTAGATTGTAAGCTCTCCTTCCATTTTAGATTGTAAGCTCTCCTTCCCTCTTAGATTGTAAGCTCTCCTTCCCTCTTAGACTGTAAGCTCTCCTTCCCTCTTAGATTGTAAACTCTCCTTCCCTCTTAGATTGTAAGCTCTTATTCCCTCTTAGATTGTAAGCTCTCCTTCCATTTTAGATTGTAAGCTCTCCTTCCCTCTTAGATTGTAAGATCTTCTTCCCTCTTAGATTTTAAGCTCTCCTCCCCTCTTAGATTGTAAGATCTTCTTCCCTCTTAGATTGTAAGCTCTCCTTCCCTCTTAGATTGTAAGCTCTCCTTCCCTCTTAGATTGTAAGATCTTCTTCCCTCTTAGATTGTAAGCTCTCCTTCCCTCTTAGATTGTAAGCTCCCCTTCCCTCTTAGATTGTAAGCTCTCCTTCCCTCTTAGATTGTAAGCTCTCCTTCCATTTTAGATTGTAAGCTCTCCTTCCCTCTTAGATTGTAAGCTCTCCTTCCCTCTTAGATTGTAAGCTCTCCTTCCCTCTTAGATTGTAAGCTCTCCTTCCCTCTTAGATTGTAAGCTCTCCTTCCTTCTTAGATTGTAAGCTCTCCTTCCCTCTTAGATTGTAAGCTCTCCTTCCCTCTTAGATTGTAAGCTCTCCTTCCCTCTTAGATTGTAAGCTCTCCTTCCATTTTAGATTGTAAGCTGTCCTTCCCTCTTAGATTGTAAGCTCTCCTTCCCTCTTAGATTTTAAGCTCTCCTTCCCTCTTAGATTGTAAGCTCTCCTTCCCTCTTAGATTGTAAGCTCTCCTTCCCTCTTAGATTGTAAGCTCTCCTTCCCTCTTAGATTGTAAGCTCTCCTTCCATTTTAGATTGTAAGCTCTCCTTCCTTCTTAGATTGTAAGCTCTCCTTCCCTCTTAGATTGTAAGCTCTCCTTCCCTCTTAGATTGTAAGCTCTCCTTCCCTCTTAGATTGTAAACTCTTCTTTCCTCTTAGATTGTAAGCTCTCCTTCCATTTTAGATTGTAAGCTCGTCTTCCCTCTTAGATTGTAAGCTCTTCTTCCCTCTTAGATTGTAAGCTCTTCTTCCCTCTTAGATTGTAAGCTCTCCTTCCCTCTTAGATTGTAAGCTCTTCTTCCCTCTTAGATTGTAAGCTCTCCTTCCCTCTAAGATTGTAAGCTCTCCTTCCCTCTTAGATTGTAAGCTCTCCTTCCCTCTTAGATTGTAAGCTCTCCTTCCATTTTAGATTGTAAGCTCTTCTTCCCTCTTAGATTGTAAGCTCTCCTTCCCTCTTAGATTGTAAGCTCTCCTTCCCTCTTAGATTGTAAGCTCTCCTTCCCTCTTAGATTGTAAGCTCTTCTTCCCTCTTAGATTGTAAGCTCTCCTTCCCTCTTAGATTGTAAACTCTCCTTCCCTCTTAGATTGTAAGCTCTCCTTACCTCTTAGATTGTAAGCTCTCCTTCCCTCTTAGATTGTAAGCTCTCTTTCCCTCTTATATTGTAAGCTCTCCTTCCCTCTTAGATTGTAAGCTCTCCTTCCCTCTTAGATTGTAAGCTCTTCTTCCCTCTTAGATTGTAAGCTCTCCTTCCCTCTTAGATTGTAAGCTCTCCTTCCCTCTTAGATTGTAAGCTCTCCTTCCCTCTTAGATTGTAAGATCTTCTTCCCTCTTAGATTGTAAGCTCTCCTTCCATTTTAGATTGTAAGCGCTCCTTCCCTCTTAGATTGTAAGCTCTCCTTCCATTTTAGATTGTAAGCTCTCCTTCCCTCTTAGATTGTAAGCTCTCCTTCCATTTCAGATCGTAAGCTCTCCTTCCCTCTTAGATTGTAAGCTCTCCTTCCATTTTAGATTGTAAGCTCTCCTTCCCTCTTAGATTGTAAGCTCTCCTTCCCTCTTAGATTGTAAGCTCTCCTTCCCTCTTAGATTGTAAGCTCTCCTTCCATTTTAGATTGTAAGCTCTCCTTCCCTCTTAGATTGTAAGCTCTCCTTCCCTCTTAGACTGTAAGCTCTCCTTCCCTCTTAGATTGTAAACTCTCCTTCCCTCTTAGATTGTAAGCTCTTCTTCCCTCTTAGATTGTAAGCTCTCCTTCCATTTTAGATTGTAAGCTCTCCTTCCCTCTTAGATTGTAAGATCTTCTTCCCTCTTAGATTTTAAGCTCTCCTTCCCTCTTAGATTGTAAGCTCTCCTTCCCTCTTAGATTGTAAGATCTTCTTCCCTCTTAGATTGTAAGCTCTCCTTCCCTCTTAGATTGTAAGCTCTCCTTCCCTCTTAGATTGTAAGATCTTCTTCCCTCTTAGATTGTAAGCTCTCCTTCCCTCTTAGATTGTAAGCTCCCCTTCCCTCTTAGATTGTAAGCTCTCCTTCCCTCTTAGATTGTAGGCTCTCCTTCCATTTTAGATTGTAAGCTCTCCTTCCCTCTTAGATTGTAAGCTCTCCTTTCCTCTTAGATTGTAAGCTCTCCTTCCTTCTTAGATTGTAAGCTCTCCTTCCCTCTTAGATTGTAAGCTCTCCTTCCCTCTTAGATTGTAAGCTCTCCTTCCCTCTTAGATTGTAAGCTCTCCTTCCATTTTAGATTGTAAGCTGTCCTTCCCTCTTAGATTGTAAGCTCTCCTTCCCTCTTAGATTTTAAGCTCTCCTTCCCTCTTAGATTGTAAGCTCTCCTTCCCTCTTAGATTGTAAGATCTCCTTCCCTCTTAGATTGTAAGCTCTCCTTCCCTCTTAGATTGTAAGCTCTCCTTCCCTCTTAGATTGTAAGCTCTCCTTCCATTTTAGATTGTAAGCTCTCCTTCCTTCTTAGATTGTAAGCTCTCCTTCCCTCTTAGATTGTAAGCTCTCCTTCCCTCTTAGATTGTAAGCTCTCCTTCCCTCTTAGATTGTAAGCTCTCCTTCCATTTTAGATTGTAAGCTCTCCTTCCTTCTTAGATTGTAAGCTCTCCTTCCCTCTTAGATTGTAAGCTCTCCTTCCCTCTTAGATTGTAAGCTCTCCTTCCCTCTTAGATTGTAAACTCTTCTTTCCTCTTAGATTGTAAGCTCTCCTTCCCTCTTAGATTGTAAGCTCTTCTTCCCTCTTAGATTGTAAGCTCTCCTTCCCTCTTAGATTGTAAGCTCTCCTTCCCTCTTAGATTGTAAGCTCTCCTTCCCTCTTAGATTGTAAGCTCTCCTTCCATTTTAGATTGTAAGCTCGTCTTCCCTCTTAGATTGTAAGCTCTTCTTCCCTCTTAGATTGTAAGCTCTTCTTCCCTCTTAGATTGTAAGCTCTCCTACCCTCTTAGATTGTAAGCTCTTCTTCCCTCTTAGATTGTAAGCTCTCCTTCCCTCTAAGATTGTAAGCTCTCCTTCCCTCTTAGATTGTAAGCTCTCCTTCCCTCTTAGATTGTAAGCTCTCCTTCCATTTTAGATTGTAAGCTCTTCTTCCCTCTTAGATTGTAAGCTCTCCTTCCCTCTTAGATTGTAAGCTCTCCTTCCCTCTTAGATTGTAAGCTCTCTTTCCCTCTTATATTGTAAGCTCTCCTTCCCTCTTAGATTGTAAGCTGTTCTTCCCTCTTAGATTGTAAGCTCTCCTTCCCTCTTAGATTGTAAGCTCTCCTTCCCTCTTAGATTGTAAGCTCTCCTTCCCTCTTAGATTGTAAGCTCTCTTTCCCTCTTATATTGTAAGCTCTCCTTCCCTCTTAGATTGTAAGCTCTCCTTCCCTCTTAGATTGTAAGCTCTCCTTCCCTCTTAGATTGTAAGCTCTCCTTCCCTCTTAGATTGTAAGCTCTCCTTCCCTCTTAGATTGTAAGCTCTTCTTCCCTCTTAGATTGTAAGCTCTCCTTCCGATTTAGATTGTAAGCTCTTCTTCCCTCTTAGATTGTAAGCTCTCCTTCCCTCTTAGATTGTAAGCTCTCCTTCCCTCTTAGATTGTAAGCTCTCCTTCCCTCTTAGATTGTAAGCTCTCCTTCCATTTTAGATTGTAAGCTCTCCTTCCCTCTTAGATTGTAAGCTCTCCTTCCCTCTTAGATTGTAAGCTCTCCTTCCCTCTTAGATTGTAAGCTCTCCTTCCCTCTTAGATTGTAAGCTCTCCTTCCCTCTTAGGTTGTAAGCTCTCCTTCCATTTTAGATTGTAAGCTCTCCTTCCATTTTAGATTGTAAGCTCTCCTTCCCTCTTAGATTGTAAGATCTTCTTCCCTCTTAGATTTTAAGCTCTCCTCCCCTCTTAGATTGTAAGATCTTCTTCCCTCTTAGATTGTAAGCTCTCCTTCCCTCTTAGATTGTAAGCTCTTCTTCCCTCTTAGATTGTAAGCTCTCCTTCCCTCTTAGATTGTAAGCTCCCCTTACCTCTTAGATTGTAAGCTCTCCTTCCATTTTAGATTGTAAGCTCTCATTTCCTCTTAGATTGTAAGCTCTTCTTCCCTCTTAGATTGTAAGCTCTCCTTCCCTCTTAGATTGTAAGCTCTCCTTCCCTCTTAGATTGTAAGCTCTCCTTCCATTTTAGATTGTAAGCTCTCCTTCCCTCTTAGATTGTAAGCTCTCCTTCCCTCTTAGATTGTAAGCTCTCCTTCCTTCTTAGATTGTAAGCTCTCCTTCCCTCTTAGATTGTAAGCTCTCCTTCCCTCTTAGATTGTAAGCTCTCCTTCCATTTTAGATTGTAAGCTCTCCTTCCCTCTTAGATTGTAAGCTCTCCTTCCCTCTTAGATTGTAAGCTCTCCTTCCTTCTTAGATTGTAAGCTCTCCTTCCCTCTTAGATTGTAAGCTCTCCTTCCCTCTTAGATTGTAAGCCCTCCTTCCCTCTTAGATTGTAAGCTCTCCTTCCATTTTAGATTGTAAGCTCTCCTTCCCTCTTAGATTGTAAGGCCTCCTTCCCTCTTAGATTGTAAGCTCTCCTTCCCTCTTAGATTGTAAGCTCTCCTTCCCTCTTAGATTGTAAGCTCTCCTTCCCTCTTAGATTGTAAGCTCTTCTTCCCTCTTAGATTGTAAGCTCTCCTTCCCTCTTAGATTGTAAGCTCTCATTCCCTCTTAGATTGTAAGCTCTTCTTCCCTCTTAGATTGTAAGCTCTCCTTCCCTCTTAGATTGTAAGCTCTCCTTCCCTCTTAGATTGTAAGATCTCCTTCCCTCTTAGATTGTAAGATCTCCTTCCCTCTTAGATTATAAGCTCTCCTTCCCTCTTAGATTGTAAGCTCTTCTTCCCTCTTAGATTGTAAGCTCTCCTTCCCTCTTAGATTGTAAGCTCTTCTTCCCTCTTAGATTGTAAGCTCTTCTTCCCTCTTAGATTGTAAGCTCTCCTTCCCTCTTAGATTGTAAGCTCTCCTTCCATTTTAGATTGTAAACTCTTCTTCCCTCTTAGATTGTAAGCTCTCCTTCCCTCTTAGATTGTAAGCTCTCCTTCCCTCTTAGATTGTAAGCTCTCTTTCCCTCTTAGATTGTAAGCTCTCCTTCCCTCTTAGATTGTAAGCTCTTCTTCCCTCTTAGATTGTAAGCTCTCCTTCCCTCTTAGATTGTAAACTCTCCTTCCCTATTAGATTGTAAGATTTCCTTCCCTCTTAGATTGTAAGCTCTCCTTCCGATTTAGATTGTAAGCTCTTCTTCCCTCTTAGATTGTAAGCTCTCCTTCCCTCTTAGATTGTAAGCTCTCCTTCCCTCTTAGATTGTAAACTCTTCTTCCCTCTTAGATTGTAAGCTCTCCTTCCCTCTTAGATTGTAAGCTCTCCTTCCCTCTTAGATTGTAAGCTCTCCTTACCTCTTAGATTGTAAGCTCTCCTTACCTCTTAGATTGTAAGCTCTCCTTCCTTCTTAGATTGTAAGCTCTCCTTCCATTTTAGATTGTAAGCTCTCCTTCCCTCTTAGATTGTAAGCTTTCCTTCCCTCTTAGATTGTAAACTCTCCTTCCTTCTTAGATTGTAAGCTCTCCTTCCATTTTAGATTGTAAGCTCTCCTTCCCTCTTAGATTGTAAGCTCTCCTTCACTCTTAGATTGTAAGCTCTCCTTCCCTCTTAGATTGTAAGCTCTCCTTCCCTCTTAGATTGTAAACTCTCCTTCCATTTTAGATTGTAAGCTCTTCTTCCCTCTTAGATTGTAAGCTCTCCTTCCCTCTTAGATTGTAAGCTCTCTTTCCCTCTTAGATTGTAAGCTCTCCTTCCCTCTTAGATTGTAAGATTTCCTTCCCTCTTAGATTGTAAGCTCTCCTTCCCTCTTAGATTGTAAGCTCTCCTTCCCTCTTAGATTGTAAGCTCTCCTTCCCTCTCAGATTGTAAGCTCTCCTTCCCTCTTAGATTGTAAGCTCTCCTTCCCTCTTAGATTGTAAGCTCTCCTTCCCTCTTAGATTGTAAGCTCTCCTTCCCTCTTAGATTGTAAGCTCTCCTTCCCTCTTAGATTGTAAGCTCTCCTTCCATTTTTGATTGTAAGCTCTCCTTCCCTCTTAGATTGTAAGCTCTCCTTCCATTTTAGATTGTAAGCTCTTCTTCCCTCTTAGATTGTAAGCTCTCCTTCCCACTTAGATTGTAAGCTCTTCTTCCCTCTTAGATTGTAAGCTCTCCTTCCCTCTTAGATTGTAAGCTCTCCTTCCCTCTTAGATTGTAAGCTCTTCTTCCCTCTTAGATTGTAAGCTCTCCTTCCCTCTTAGATTGTAAACTCTCCTTCCCTCTTAGATTGTAAGCTCTCCTTCCCTCTTAGATTGTAAGCTCTTCTTCCCTCTTAGATTGTAAGCTCTTCTTCCCTCTTAGATTGTAAGCTCTTCTTACCTCTTAGTTTGTAAGCTCTTCTTCCCTCTTAGATTGTAAGCTCTCCTTCCATTTTAGATTGCAAGCTCTCCTTCCCTCTTAGATTGTAAGCTCTCCTTCCCTCTTAGATTGTAAGCTCTCCTTCCCTCTTAGATTGTAAGATCTTCTTCCCTCTTAGATTGTAAGCTCTCCTTCCCTCTTAGATTGTAAGCTCTCCTTCCATTTTAGATTGTAAGCTCTTCTTCCCTCTTAGATTGTAAGCTCTCCTTCCCTCTTAGATTGTAAACTCTCCTTCCCTCTTAGATTGTAAGCTCTCCTTCCCTCTTAGATTGTAAGCTCTCCTTCCCTCTTAGATTGTAAGCCCTTCTTCCCTCTTAGATTGTAAGCTCTTCTTATCTCTTAGTTTGTAAGCTCTTCTTCCCTCTTAGATTGTAAGCTCTTCTTCCCTCTTAGATTGTAAGCTCTTCTTATCTCTTAGTTTGTAAGCTCTTCTTCCCTCTTAGATTGTAAGCTCTCCTTCCCTCTTAGATTGTAAGCTATCCTTCCATTTTAGATTGTAAGCTCTCATCCCCTCTTAGATTGTAAGCTCTTCTTCCCTCTTAGATTGTAAGCTCTCCTTCTTTCTTAGATTGTAAGCTCTTCTTCCCTCTTAGATTGTAAGCTCTTCTTCCCTCTTAGATTGTAAGCTCTCCTTCCCTCTTAGATTGTAAGCTCTCCTTCCCTCTTAGATTGTAAGATCTTCTTCCCTCTTAGATTGTAAGCTCTCCTTCCCTCTTAGATTGTAATCTCTCCTTCCCTCTTAGATTGTAAGCTCTCCTTCCCTCTTAGATTGTAAGCTCTCCTTCCATTTTAGATTGTAAGCTCTTCTTCCCTCTTAGATTGTAAGCTCTCCTTCCCTCTTAGATTGTAAGCTCTCCTTCCCTCTTAGATTGTAAGCTCTCCTTCCATTTTAGATTGTAAGCTCGTCTTCCCTCTTAGATTGTAAGCTCTTCTTCCCTCTTAGATTGTAAGCTCTTCTTCCCTCTTAGATTGTAAGCTCTCCTTCCCTCTTAGATTGTAAGCTCTTCTTCCCTCTTAGATTGTAAGCTCTCCTTCCCTCTAAGACTGTAAGCTCTCCTTCCCTCTTAGATTGTAAGCTCTCCTTCCCTCTTAGATTGTAAGCTCTCCTTCCATTTTAGATTGTAAGCTCTTCTTCCCTCTTAGATTGTAAGCTCTCCTTCCCTCTTAGATTGTAAGCTCTCCTTCCCTCTTAGATTGTAAGCTCTCTTTCCCTCTTATATTGTAAGCTCTCCTTCCCTCTTAGATTGTAAGCTCTTCTTCCCTCTTAGATTGTAAGCTCTCCTTCCCTCTTAGATTGTAAGCTCTCCTTCCCTCTTAGATTGTAAACTCTCCTTCCCTCTTAGATTGTAAGCTCTCCTTCCCTCTTAGATTGTAAGCTCTCCTTCCCTCTTAGATTGTAAGCTCTCTTTCCCTCTTATATTGTAAGCTCTCCTTCCCTCTTAGATTGTAAGCTCTCCTTCCCTCTTAGATTGTAAGCTCTCCTTCCCTCTTAGATTGTAAGCTCTCCTTCCCTCTTAGATTGTAAGCTCTCCTTCCCTCTTAGATTGTAAGCTCTTCTTCCCTCTTAGATTGTAAGCTCTCCTTCCGATTTAGATTGTAAGCTCTCCTTCCCTCTTAGATTGTAAGCTCTTCTTCCCTCTTAGATTGTAAGCTCTCCTTCCCTCTTAGATTGTAAGCTCCCCTTCCCTCTTAGATTGTAAGCTCTCCTTCCATTTTAGATTGTAAGCTCTCCTTCCCTCTTAGATTGTAAGCTCTCCTTCCCTCTTAGATTGTAAGCTCTCCTTCCTTCTTAGATTGTAAGCTCTTCTTCCCTCTTAGATTGTAAGCTCTCCTTCCCTCTTAGATTGTAAGATCTCCTTCCCTCTTAGATTGTAAGATCTCCTTCCCTCTTAGATTATAAGCTCTCCTTCCCTCTTAGATTGTAAGCTCTCCTTCCCTCTTAGATTGTAAGCTCTTCTTCCCTCTTAGATTGTAAGCTCTCCTTCCCTCTTAGATTGTAAGCTCTTCTTCCCTCTTAGATTGTAAGCTCCCCTTCCCTCTTAGATTGTAAGCTCTCCTTCCCTCTTAGATTGTAAGCTCTCCTTCCATTTTAGATTGTAAGCTCTCCTTCCCTCTTAGATTGTAAGCTCTCCTTCCCTCTTAGATTGTAAGCTCTCCTTCCTTCTTAGATTGTAAGCTCTCCTTCCCTCTTAGATTGTAAGCTCTCCTTCCCTCTTAGATTGTAAGCTCTCCTTCCCTCTTAGATTGTAAGCTCTCCTTCCATTTTAGATTGTAAGCTGTCCTTCCCTCTTAGATTGTAAGCTCTCCTTCCCTCTTAGATTGTAAGCTCTCCTTCCATTTTAGATTGTAAGCTCGTCTTCCCTCTTAGATTGTAAGCTCTTCTTCCCTCTTAGATTGTAAGCTCTTCTTCCCTCTTAGATTGTAAGCTCTCCTTCCCTCTTAGATTGTAAGCTCTTCTTCCCTCTTAGATTGTAAGCTCTCCTTCCCTCTAAGATTGTAAGCTCTCCTTCCCTCTTAGATTGTAAGCTCTCCTTCCCTCTTAGATTGTAAGCTCTCCTTCCATTTTAGATTGTAAGCTCTTCTTCCCTCTTAGATTGTAAGCTCTCCTTCCCTCTTAGATTGTAAGCTCTCCTTCCCTCTTAGATTGTAAGCTCTCTTTCCCTCTTATATTGTAAGCTCTCCTTCCCTCTTAGATTGTAAGCTCTTCTTCCCTCTTAGATTGTAAGCTCTCCTTCCCTCTTAGATTGTAAGCTCTCCTTCCCTCTTAGATTGTAAACTCTCCTTCCCTCTTAGATTGTAAGCTCTCCTTCCCTCTTAGATTGTAAGCTCTCCTTCCCTCTTAGATTGTAAGCTCTCTTTCCCTCTTATATTGTAAGCTCTCCTTCCCTCTTAGATTGTAAGCTCTCCTTCCCTCTTAGATTGTAAGCTCTCCTTCCCTCTTAGATTGTAAGCTCTCCTTCCCTCTTAGATTGTAAGCTCTCCTTCCCTCTTAAATTGTAAGCTCTTCTTCCCTCTTAGATTGTAAGCTCTCCTTCCGATTTAGATTGTAAGCTCTCCTTCCCTCTTAGATTGTAAGCTCTTCTTCCCTCTTAGATTGTAAGCTCTCCTTCCCTCTTAGATTGTAAGCTCCCCTTCCCTCTTAGATTGTAAGCTCTCCTTCCATTTTAGATTGTAAGCTCTCCTTCCCTCTTAGATTGTAAGCTCTCCTTCCCTCTTAGATTGTAAGCTCTCCTTCCTTCTTAGATTGTAAGCTCTTCTTCCCTCTTAGATTGTAAGCTCTCCTTCCCTCTTAGATTGTAAGATCTCCTTCCCTCTTAGATTGTAAGATCTCCTTCCCTCTTAGATTATAAGCTCTCCTTCCCTCTTAGATTGTAAGCTCTCCTTCCCTCTTAGATTGTAAGCTCTTCTTCCCTCTTAGATTGTAAGCTCTCCTTCCCTCTTAGATTGTAAGCTCTTCTTCCCTCTTAGATTGTAAGCTCCCCTTCCCTCTTAGATTGTAAGCTCTCCTTCCCTCTTAGATTGTAAGCTCTCCTTCCATTTTAGATTGTAAGCTCTCCTTCCCTCTTAGATTGTAAGCTCTCCTTCCCTCTTAGATTGTAAGCTCTCCTTCCTTCTTAGATTGTAAGCTCTCCTTCCCTCTTAGATTGTAAGCTCTCCTTCCCTCTTAGATTGTAAGCTCTCCTTCCCTCTTAGATTGTAAGCTCTCCTTCCATTTTAGATTGTAAGCTGTCCTTCCCTCTTAGATTGTAAGCTCTCCTTCCCTCTTAGATTTTAAGCTCTCCTTCCCTCTTAGATTGTAAGCTCTCCTTCCCTCTTAGATTGTAAGATCTCCTCCCCTCTTAGATTGTAAGCTCTCCTTCCCTCTTAGATTGTAAGCTCTCCTTCCATTTTAGATTGTAAGCTCTCCTTCCTTCTTAGATTGTAAGCTCTCCTTCCTTCTTAGATTGTAAGCTCTCCTTCCCTCTTAGATTGTAAGCTCTCCTTCCCTCTTAGATTGTAAGCTCTCCTTCCCTCTTAGATTGTAAGCTCTCCTTCCATTTTAGATTGTAAGCTGTCCTTCCCTCTTAGATTGTAAGCTCTCCTTCCCTCTTAGATTTTAAGCTCTCCTTCCCTCTTAGATTGTAAGCTCTCCTTCCCTCTTAGATTGTAAGATCTCCTCCCCTCTTAGATTGTAAGCTCTCCTTCCCTCTTAGATTGTAAGCTCTCCTTCCATTTTAGATTGTAAGCTCTCCTTCCTTCTTAGATTGTAAGCTCTCCTTCCCTCTTAGATTGTAAGCTCTCCTTCCCTCTTAGATTGTAAGCTCTCCTTCCCTCTTAGATTGTAAACTCTTCTTTCCTCTTAGATTGTAAGCTCTCCTTCCATTTTAGATTGTAAGCTCTCCTTCCCTCTTAGATTGTAAGCTCTCCTTCCATTTTAGATTGTAAGCTCTCCTTCCCTCTTAGATTGTAAGCTCTCCTTCCATTTTAGATTGTAAGCTCTCCTTCCCTCTTAGATTGTAAGCTCTCCTTCCATTTTAGATTGTAAGCTCTCCTTCCCTCTTAAATTGTAAGCTCTCCTTCCCTCTTAGATTGTAAGCTCTCCTTCCATTTTAGATTGTAAGCTCTCCTTCCCTCTTAGATTGTAAGCTCTCCTTCCCTCTTAGACTGTAAGCTCTCCTTCCCTCTTAGATTGTAAACTCTCCTTCCCTCTTAGATTGTAAGCTCTTATTCCCTCTTAGATTGTAAGCTCTCCTTCCATTTTAGATTGTAAGCTCTCCTTCCCTCTTAGATTGTAAGATCTTCTTCCCTCTTAGATTTTAAGCTCTCCTCCCCTCTTAGATTGTAAGATCTTCTTCCCTCTTAGATTGTAAGCTCTCCTTCCCTCTTAGATTGTAAGCTCTCCTTCCCTCTTAGATTGTAAGATCTTCTTCCCTCTTAGATTGTAAGCTCTCCTTCCCTCTTAGATTGTAAGCTCCCCTTCCCTCTTAGATTGTAAGCTCTCCTTCCCTCTTAGATTGTAAGCTCTCCTTCCATTTTAGATTGTAAGCTCTCCTTCCCTCTTAGATTGTAAGCTCTCCTTCCCTCTTAGATTGTAAGCTCTCCTTCCTTCTTAGATTGTAAGCTCTCCTTCCCTCTTAGATTGTAAACTCTTCTTTCCTCTTAGATTGTAAGCTCTCCTTCCATTTTAGATTGTAAGCTCGTCTTCCCTCTTAGATTGTAAGCTCTTCTTCCCTCTTAGATTGTAAGCTCTTCTTCCCTCTTAGATTGTAAGCTCTCCTTCCCTCTTAGATTGTAAGCTCTTCTTCCCTCTTAGATTGTAAGCTCTCCTTCCCTCTAAGATTGTAAGCTCTCCTTCCCTCTTAGATTGTAAGCTCTCCTTCCCTCTTAGATTGTAAGCTCTCCTTCCATTTTAGATTGTAAGCTCTTCTTCCCTCTTAGATTGTAAGCTCTCCTTCCCTCTTAGATTGTAAGCTCTCCTTCCCTCTTAGATTGTAAGCTCTCCTTCCCTCTTAGATTGTAAGCTCTTCTTCCCTCTTAGATTGTAAGCTCTCCTTCCCTCTTAGATTGTAAACTCTCCTTCCCTCTTAGATTGTAAGCTCTCCTTACCTCTTAGATTGTAAGCTCTCCTTCCCTCTTAGATTGTAAGCTCTCTTTCCCTCTTATATTGTAAGCTCTCCTTCCCTCTTAGATTGTAAGCTCTCCTTCCCTCTTAGATTGTAAGCTCTTCTTCCCTCTTAGATTGTAAGCTCTCCTTCCCTCTTAGATTGTAAGCTCTCCTTCCCTCTTAGATTGTAAGATCTTCTTCCCTCTTAGATTGTAAGCTCTCCTTCCATTTTAGATTGTAAGCGCTCCTTCCCTCTTAGATTGTAAGCTCTCCTTCCATTTTAGATTGTAAGCTCTCCTTCCCTCTTAGATTGTAAGCTCTCCTTCCATTTCAGATCGTAAGCTCTCCTTCCCTCTTAGATTGTAAGCTCTCCTTCCATTTTAGATTGTAAGCTCTCCTTCCCTCTTAGATTGTAAGCTCTCCTTCCCTCTTAGATTGTAAGCTCTCCTTCCCTCTTAGATTGTAAGCTCTCCTTCCATTTTAGATTGTAAGCTCTCCTTCCCTCTTAGATTGTAAGCTCTCCTTCCCTCTTAGACTGTAAGCTCTCCTTCCCTCTTAGATTGTAAACTCTCCTTCCCTCTTAGATTGTAAGCTCTTCTTCCCTCTTAGATTGTAAGCTCTCCTTCCATTTTAGATTGTAAGCTCTCCTTCCCTCTTAGATTGTAAGATCTTCTTCCCTCTTAGATTTTAAGCTCTCCTCCCCTCTTAGATTGTAAGATCTTCTTCCCTCTTAGATTGTAAGCTCTCCTTCCCTCTTAGATTGTAAGCTCTCCTTCCCTCTTAGATTGTAAGATCTTCTTCCCTCTTAGATTGTAAGCTCTCCTTCCCTCTTAGATTGTAAGCTCCCCTTCCCTCTTAGATTGTAAGCTCTCCTTCCCTCTTAGATTGTAAGCTCTCCTTCCATTTTAGATTGTAAGCTCTCCTTCCCTCTTAGATTGTAAGCTCTCCTTTCCTCTTAGATTGTAAGCTCTCCTTCCTTCTTAGATTGTAAGCTCTCCTTCCCTCTTAGATTGTAAGCTCTCCTTCCCTCTTAGATTGTAAGCTCTCCTTCCCTCTTAGATTGTAAGCTCTCCTTCCATTTTAGATTGTAAGCTGTCCTTCCCTCTTAGATTGTAAGCTCTCCTTCCCTCTTAGATTTTAAGCTCTCCTTCCCTCTTAGATTGTAAGCTCTCCTTCCCTCTTAGATTGTAAGATCTCCTTCCCTCTTAGATTGTAAGCTCTCCTTCCCTCTTAGATTGTAAGCTCTCCTTCCCTCTTAGATTGTAAGCTCTCCTTCCATTTTAGATTGTAAGCTCTCCTTCCTTCTTAGATTGTAAGCTCTCCTTCCCTCTTAGATTGTAAGCTCTCCTTCCCTCTTAGATTGTAAGCTCTCCTTCCCTCTTAGATTGTAAGCTCTCCTTCCATTTTAGATTGTAAGCTCTCCTTCCTTCTTAGATTGTAAGCTCTCCTTCCCTCTTAGATTGTAAGCTCTCCTTCCCTCTTAGATTGTAAGCTCTCCTTCCCTCTTAGATTGTAAACTCTTCTTTCCTCTTAGATTGTAAGCTCTCCTTCCCTCTTAGATTGTAAGCTCTTCTTCCCTCTTAGATTGTAAGCTCTCCTTCCCTCTTAGATTGTAAGCTCTCCTTCCCTCTTAGATTGTAAGCTCTCCTTCCATTTTAGATTGTAAGCTCGTCTTCCCTCTTAGATTGTAAGCTCTTCTTCCCTCTTAGATTGTAAGCTCTTCTTCCCTCTTAGATTGTAAGCTCTCCTACCCTCTTAGATTGTAAGCTCTTCTTCCCTCTTAGATTGTAAGCTCTCCTTCCCTCTAAGATTGTAAGCTCTCCTTCCCTCTTAGATTGTAAGCTCTCCTTCCCTCTTAGATTGTAAGCTCTCCTTCCATTTTAGATTGTAAGCTCTTCTTCCCTCTTAGATTGTAAGCTCTCCTTCCCTCTTAGATTGTAAGCTCTCCTTCCCTCTTAGATTGTAAGCTCTCTTTCCCTCTTATATTGTAAGCTCTCCTTCCCTCTTAGATTGTAAGCTGTTCTTCCCTCTTAGATTGTAAGCTCTCCTTCCCTCTTAGATTGTAAGCTCTCCTTCCCTCTTAGATTGTAAGCTCTCCTTCCCTCTTAGATTGTAAGCTCTCTTTCCCTCTTATATTGTAAGCTCTCCTTCCCTCTTAGATTGTAAGCTCTCCTTCCCTCTTAGATTGTAAGCTCTCCTTCCCTCTTAGATTGTAAGCTCTCCTTCCCTCTTAGATTGTAAGCTCTCCTTCCCTCTTAGATTGTAAGCTCTTCTTCCCTCTTAGATTGTAAGCTCTCCTTCCGATTTAGATTGTAAGCTCTTCTTCCCTCTTAGATTGTAAGCTCTCCTTCCCTCTTAGATTGTAAGCTCTCCTTCCCTCTTAGATTGTAAGCTCTCCTTCCCTCTTAGATTGTAAGCTCTCCTTCCATTTTAGATTGTAAGCTCTCCTTCCCTCTTAGATTGTAAGCTCTCCTTCCCTCTTAGATTGTAAGCTCTCCTTCCCTCTTAGATTGTAAGCTCTCCTTCCCTCTTAGATTGTAAGCTCTCCTTCCCTCTTAGGTTGTAAGCTCTCCTTCCATTTTAGATTGTAAGCTCTCCTTCCATTTTAGATTGTAAGCTCTCCTTCCCTCTTAGATTGTAAGATCTTCTTCCCTCTTAGATTTTAAGCTCTCCTCCCCTCTTAGATTGTAAGATCTTCTTCCCTCTTAGATTGTAAGCTCTCCTTCCCTCTTAGATTGTAAGCTCTTCTTCCCTCTTAGATTGTAAGCTCTCCTTCCCTCTTAGATTGTAAGCTCCCCTTACCTCTTAGATTGTAAGCTCTCCTTCCATTTTAGATTGTAAGCTCTCCTTTCCTCTTAGATTGTAAGCTCTTCTTCCCTCTTAGATTGTAAGCTCTCCTTCCCTCTTAGATTGTAAGCTCTCCTTCCCTCTTAGATTGTAAGCTCTCCTTCCATTTTAGATTGTAAGCTCTCCTTCCCTCTTAGATTGTAAGCTCTCCTTCCCTCTTAGATTGTAAGCTCTCCTTCCTTCTTAGATTGTAAGCTCTCCTTCCCTCTTAGATTGTAAGCTCTCCTTCCCTCTTAGATTGTAAGCTCTCCTTCCATTTTAGATTGTAAGCTCTCCTTCCCTCTTAGATTGTAAGCTCTCCTTCCCTCTTAGATTGTAAGCTCTCCTTCCTTCTTAGATTGTAAGCTCTCCTTCCCTCTTAGATTGTAAGCTCTCCTTCCCTCTTAGATTGTAAGCCCTCCTTCCCTCTTAGATTGTAAGCTCTCCTTCCATTTTAGATTGTAAGCTCTCCTTCCCTCTTAGATTGTAAGGCCTCCTTCCCTCTTAGATTGTAAGCTCTCCTTCCCTCTTAGATTGTAAGCTCTCCTTCCCTCTTAGATTGTAAGCTCTCCTTCCCTCTTAGATTGTAAGCTCTTCTTCCCTCTTAGATTGTAAGCTCTCCTTCCCTCTTAGATTGTAAGCTCTCATTCCCTCTTAGATTGTAAGCTCTTCTTCCCTCTTAGATTGTAAGCTCTCCTTCCCTCTTAGATTGTAAGCTCTCCTTCCCTCTTAGATTGTAAGATCTCCTTCCCTCTTAGATTGTAAGATCTCCTTCCCTCTTAGATTATAAGCTCTCCTTCCCTCTTAGATTGTAAGCTCTTCTTCCCTCTTAGATTGTAAGCTCTCCTTCCCTCTTAGATTGTAAGCTCTTCTTCCCTCTTAGATTGTAAGCTCTCCTTCCCTCTTAGATTGTAAGCTCTCCTTCCCTCTTAGATTGTAAGCTCTCCTTCCATTTTAGATTGTAAACTCTTCTTCCCTCTTAGATTGTAAGCTCTCCTTCCCTCTTAGATTGTAAGCTCTCCTTCCCTCTTAGATTGTAAGCTCTCTTTCCCTCTTAGATTGTAAGCTCTCCTTCCCTCTTAGATTGTAAGCTCTTCTTCCCTCTTAGATTGTAAGCTCTCCTTCCCTCTTAGATTGTAAACTCTCCTTCCCTCTTAGATTGTAAGATTTCCTTCCCTCTTAGATTGTAAGCTCTCCTTCCGATTTAGATTGTAAGCTCTTCTTCCCTCTTAGATTGTAAGCTCTCCTTCCCTCTTAGATTGTAAGCTCTCCTTCCCTCTTAGATTGTAAACTCTTCTTCCCTCTTAGATTGTAAGCTCTCCTTCCCTCTTAGATTGTAAGCTCTCCTTCCCTCTTAGATTGTAAGCTCTCCTTCCATTTTAGATTGTAAACTCTTCTTCCCTCTTAGATTGTAAGCTCTCCTTCCCTCTTAGATTGTAAGCTCTCCTTCCCTCTTAGATTGTAAGCTCTCTTTCCCTCTTAGATTGTAAGCTCTCCTTCCATTTTAGATTGTAAACTCTTCTTCCCTCTTAGATTGTAAGCTCTCCTTCCCTCTTAGATTGTAAGCTCTCCTTCCCTCTTAGATTGTAAGCTCTCTTTCCCTCTTAGATTGTAAGCTCTCCTTCCCTCTTAGATTGTAAGCTCTTCTTCCCTCTTAGATTGTAAGCTCTCCTTCCCTCTTAGATTGTAAACTCTCCTTCCCTCTTAGATTGTAAGATTTCCTTCCCTCTTAGATTGTAAGCTCTCCTTCCGATTTAGATTGTAAGCTCTCCTTCCCTCTTAGATTGTAAGTTCTCCTTCCCTCTTAGATTGTAAGCTCTCCTTCCATTTTAGATTGTAAACTCTTCTTCCCTCTTAGATTGTAAGCTCTCCTTCCCTCTTAGATTGTAAGCTCTCCTTCCCTCTTAGATTGTAAGCTCTCTTTCCCTCTTAGATTGTAAGCTCTCCTTCCCTCTTAGATTGTAAGCTCTTCTTCCCTCTTAGATTGTAAGCTCTCCTTCCCTCTTAGATTGTAAACTCTCCTTCCCTCTTAGATTGTAAGATTTCCTTCCCTCTTAGATTGTAAGCTCTCCTTCCGATTTAGATTGTAAGCTCTTCTTCCCTCTTAGATTGTAAGCTCTCCTTCCCTCTTAGATTGTAAGCTCTCCTTCCCTCTTAGATTGTAAACTCTTCTTCCCTCTTAGATTGTAAGCTCTCCTTCCCTCTTAGATTGTAAGCTCTCCTTCCCTCTTAGATTGTAAGCTCTCCTTACCTCTTAGATTGTAAGCTCTCCTTACCTCTTAGATTGTAAGCTCTCCTTCCTTCTTAGATTGTAAGCTCTCCTTCCATTTTAGATTGTAAGCTCTCCTTCCCTCTTAGATTGTAAGCTTTCCTTCCCTCTTAGATTGTAAACTCTCCTTCCTTCTTAGATTGTAAGCTCTCCTTCCATTTTAGATTGTAAGCTCTCCTTCCCTCTTAGATTGTAAGCTCTCCTTCACTCTTAGATTGTAAGCTCTCCTTCCCTCTTAGATTGTAAGCTCTCCTTCCCTCTTAGATTGTAAACTCTCCTTCCATTTTAGATTGTAAGCTCTTCTTCCCTCTTAGATTGTAAGCTCTCCTTCCCTCTTAGATTGTAAGCTCTCTTTCCCTCTTAGATTGTAAGCTCTCCTTCCCTCTTAGATTGTAAGATTTCCTTCCCTCTTAGATTGTAAGCTCTCCTTCCCTCTTAGATTGTAAGCTCTCCTTCCCTCTTAGATTGTAAGCTCTCCTTCCCTCTCAGATTGTAAGCTCTCCTTCCCTCTTAGATTGTAAGCTCTCCTTCCCTCTTAGATTGTAAGCTCTCCTTCCCTCTTAGATTGTAAGCTCTCCTTCCCTCTTAGATTGTAAGCTCTCCTTCCCTCTTAGATTGTAAGCTCTCCTTCCATTTTTGATTGTAAGCTCTCCTTCCCTCTTAGATTGTAAGCTCTCCTTCCATTTTAGATTGTAAGCTCTTCTTCCCTCTTAGATTGTAAGCTCTCCTTCCCACTTAGATTGTACGATCTTCTTCCCTCTTAGATTGTAAGCTCTCCTTCCCTCTTAGATTGTAAGCTCTTCTTCCCTCTTAGATTGTAAGCTCTCCTTCCCTCTTAGATTGTAAGCTCTCCTTCCCTCTTAGATTGTAAGCTCTTCTTCCCTCTTAGATTGTAAGCTCTCCTTCCCTCTTAGATTGTAAACTCTCCTTCCCTCTTAGATTGTAAGCTCTCCTTCCCTCTTAGATTGTAAGCTCTTCTTCCCTCTTAGATTGTAAGCTCTTCTTCCCTCTTAGATTGTAAGCTCTTCTTACCTCTTAGTTTGTAAGCTCTTCTTCCCTCTTAGATTGTAAGCTCTCCTTCCATTTTAGATTGCAAGCTCTCCTTCCCTCTTAGATTGTAAGCTCTCCTTCCCTCTTAGATTGTAAGCTCTCCTTCCCTCTTAGATTGTAAGATCTTCTTCCCTCTTAGATTGTAAGCTCTCCTTCCCTCTTAGATTGTAAGCTCTCCTTCCATTTTAGATTGTAAGCTCTTCTTCCCTCTTAGATTGTAAGCTCTCCTTCCCTCTTAGATTGTAAGCTCTCCTTCCCTCTTAGATTGTAAACTCTCCTTCCCTCTTAGATTGTAAGCTCTCCTTCCCTCTTAGATTGTAAGCTCTCCTTCCCTCTTAGATTGTAAGCTCTTCTTCCCTCTTAGATTGTAAGCTCTTCTTATCTCTTAGTTTGTAAGCTCTTCTTCCCTCTTAGATTGTAAGCTCTTCTTCCCTCTTAGATTGTAAGCTCTTCTTATCTCTTAGTTTGTAAGCTCTTCTTCCCTCTTAGATTGTAAGCTCTTCTTCCCTCTTAGATTGTAAGCTCTTCTTCCCTCTTAGATTGTAAGCTCTCCTTCCCTCTTAGATTGTAAGCTCTTCTTCCCTCTTAGATTGTAAGCTCTCCTTCCCTCTAAGATTGTAAGCTCTCCTTCCCTCTTAGATTGTAAGCTCTCCTTCCCTCTTAGATTGTAAGCTCTCCTTCCATTTTAGATTGTAAGCTCTTCTTCCCTCTTAGATTGTAAGCTCTCCTTCCCTCTTAGATTGTAAGCTCTCCTTCCCTCTTAGATTGTAAGCTCTCTTTCCCTCTTATATTGTAAGCTCTCCTTCCCTCTTAGATTGTAAGCTCTTCTTCCCTCTTAGATTGTAAGCTCTCCTTCCCTCTTAGATTGTAAGCTCTCCTTCCCTCTTAGATTGTAAACTCTCCTTCCCTCTTAGATTGTAAGCTCTCCTTCCCTCTTAGATTGTAAGCTCTCCTTCCCTCTTAGATTGTAAGCTCTCTTTCCCTCTTATATTGTAAGCTCTCCTTCCCTCTTAGATTGTAAGCTCTCCTTCCCTCTTAGATTGTAAGCTCTCCTTCCCTCTTAGATTGTAAGCTCTCCTTCCCTCTTAGATTGTAAGCTCTCCTTCCCTCTTAGATTGTAAGCTCTTCTTCCCTCTTAGATTGTAAGCTCTCCTTCCGATTTAGATTGTAAGCTCTCCTTCCCTCTTAGATTGTAAGCTCTTCTTCCCTCTTAGATTGTAAGCTCTCCTTCCCTCTTAGATTGTAAGCTCCCCTTCCCTCTTAGATTGTAAGCTCTCCTTCCATTTTAGATTGTAAGCTCTCCTTCCCTCTTAGATTGTAAGCTCTCCTTCCCTCTTAGATTGTAAGCTCTCCTTCCTTCTTAGATTGTAAGCTCTTCTTCCCTCTTAGATTGTAAGCTCTCCTTCCCTCTTAGATTGTAAGATCTCCTTCCCTCTTAGATTGTAAGATCTCCTTCCCTCTTAGATTATAAGCTCTCCTTCCCTCTTAGATTGTAAGCTCTCCTTCCCTCTTAGATTGTAAGCTCTTCTTCCCTCTTAGATTGTAAGCTCTCCTTCCCTCTTAGATTGTAAGCTCTTCTTCCCTCTTAGATTGTAAGCTCCCCTTCCCTCTTAGATTGTAAGCTCTCCTTCCCTCTTAGATTGTAAGCTCTCCTTCCATTTTAGATTGTAAGCTCTCCTTCCCTCTTAGATTGTAAGCTCTCCTTCCCTCTTAGATTGTAAGCTCTCCTTCCTTCTTAGATTGTAAGCTCTCCTTCCCTCTTAGATTGTAAGCTCTCCTTCCCTCTTAGATTGTAAGCTCTCCTTCCCTCTTAGATTGTAAGCTCTCCTTCCATTTTAGATTGTAAGCTGTCCTTCCCTCTTAGATTGTAAGCTCTCCTTCCCTCTTAGATTTTAAGCTCTCCTTCCCTCTTAGATTGTAAGCTCTCCTTCCCTCTTAGATTGTAAGATCTCCTCCCCTCTTAGATTGTAAGCTCTCCTTCCCTCTTAGATTGTAAGCTCTCCTTCCATTTTAGATTGTAAGCTCTCCTTCCTTCTTAGATTGTAAGCTCTCCTTCCCTCTTAGATTGTAAGCTCTCCTTCCCTCTTAGATTGTAAGCTCTCCTTCCCTCTTAGATTGTAAACTCTTCTTATCTCTTAGTTTGTAAGCTCTTCTTCCCTCTTAGATTGTAAGCTCTTCTTCCCTCTTAGATTGTAAGCTCTTCTTATCTCTTAGTTTGTAAGCTCTTCTTCCCTCTTAGATTGTAAGCTCTCCTTCCCTCTTAGATTGTAAGCTATCCTTCCATTTTAGATTGTAAGCTCTCATCCCCTCTTAGATTGTAAGCTCTTCTTCCCTCTTAGATTGTAAGCTCTCCTTCTTTCTTAGATTGTAAGCTCTTCTTCCCTCTTAGATTGTAAGCTCTTCTTCCCTCTTAGATTGTAAGCTCTCCTTCCCTCTTAGATTGTAAGCTCTCCTTCCCTCTTAGATTGTAAGATCTTCTTCCCTCTTAGATTGTAAGCTCTCCTTCCCTCTTAGATTGTAATCTCTCCTTCCCTCTTAGATTGTAAGCTCTCCTTCCCTCTTAGATTGTAAGCTCTCCTTCCATTTTAGATTGTAAGCTCTTCTTCCCTCTTAGATTGTAAGCTCTCCTTCCCTCTTAGATTGTAAGCTCTCCTTCCCTCTTAGATTGTAAGCTCTCCTTCCATTTTAGATTGTAAGCTCGTCTTCCCTCTTAGATTGTAAGCTCTTCTTCCCTCTTAGATTGTAAGCTCTTCTTCCCTCTTAGATTGTAAGCTCTCCTTCCCTCTTAGATTGTAAGCTCTTCTTCCCTCTTAGATTGTAAGCTCTCCTTCCCTCTAAGACTGTAAGCTCTCCTTCCCTCTTAGATTGTAAGCTCTCCTTCCCTCTTAGATTGTAAGCTCTCCTTCCATTTTAGATTGTAAGCTCTTCTTCCCTCTTAGATTGTAAGCTCTCCTTCCCTCTTAGATTGTAAGCTCTCCTTCCCTCTTAGATTGTAAGCTCTCTTTCCCTCTTATATTGTAAGCTCTCCTTCCCTCTTAGATTGTAAGCTCTTCTTCCCTCTTAGATTGTAAGCTCTCCTTCCCTCTTAGATTGTAAGCTCTCCTTCCCTCTTAGATTGTAAACTCTCCTTCCCTCTTAGATTGTAAGCTCTCCTTCCCTCTTAGATTGTAAGCTCTCCTTCCCTCTTAGATTGTAAGCTCTCTTTCCCTCTTATATTGTAAGCTCTCCTTCCCTCTTAGATTGTAAGCTCTCCTTCCCTCTTAGATTGTAAGCTCTCCTTCCCTCTTAGATTGTAAGCTCTCCTTCCCTCTTAGATTGTAAGCTCTCCTTCCCTCTTAGATTGTAAGCTCTTCTTCCCTCTTAGATTGTAAGCTCTCCTTCCGATTTAGATTGTAAGCTCTCCTTCCCTCTTAGATTGTAAGCTCTTCTTCCCTCTTAGATTGTAAGCTCTCCTTCCCTCTTAGATTGTAAGCTCCCCTTCCCTCTTAGATTGTAAGCTCTCCTTCCATTTTAGATTGTAAGCTCTCCTTCCCTCTTAGATTGTAAGCTCTCCTTCCCTCTTAGATTGTAAGCTCTCCTTCCTTCTTAGATTGTAAGCTCTTCTTCCCTCTTAGATTGTAAGCTCTCCTTCCCTCTTAGATTGTAAGATCTCCTTCCCTCTTAGATTGTAAGATCTCCTTCCCTCTTAGATTATAAGCTCTCCTTCCCTCTTAGATTGTAAGCTCTCCTTCCCTCTTAGATTGTAAGCTCTTCTTCCCTCTTAGATTGTAAGCTCTCCTTCCCTCTTAGATTGTAAGCTCTTCTTCCCTCTTAGATTGTAAGCTCCCCTTCCCTCTTAGATTGTAAGCTCTCCTTCCCTCTTAGATTGTAAGCTCTCCTTCCATTTTAGATTGTAAGCTCTCCTTCCCTCTTAGATTGTAAGCTCTCCTTCCCTCTTAGATTGTAAGCTCTCCTTCCTTCTTAGATTGTAAGCTCTCCTTCCCTCTTAGATTGTAAGCTCTCCTTCCCTCTTAGATTGTAAGCTCTCCTTCCCTCTTAGATTGTAAGCTCTCCTTCCATTTTAGATTGTAAGCTGTCCTTCCCTCTTAGATTGTAAGCTCTCCTTCCCTCTTAGATTGTAAGCTCTCCTTCCATTTTAGATTGTAAGCTCGTCTTCCCTCTTAGATTGTAAGCTCTTCTTCCCTCTTAGATTGTAAGCTCTTCTTCCCTCTTAGATTGTAAGCTCTCCTTCCCTCTTAGATTGTAAGCTCTTCTTCCCTCTTAGATTGTAAGCTCTCCTTCCCTCTAAGATTGTAAGCTCTCCTTCCCTCTTAGATTGTAAGCTCTCCTTCCCTCTTAGATTGTAAGCTCTCCTTCCATTTTAGATTGTAAGCTCTTCTTCCCTCTTAGATTGTAAGCTCTCCTTCCCTCTTAGATTGTAAGCTCTCCTTCCCTCTTAGATTGTAAGCTCTCTTTCCCTCTTATATTGTAAGCTCTCCTTCCCTCTTAGATTGTAAGCTCTTCTTCCCTCTTAGATTGTAAGCTCTCCTTCCCTCTTAGATTGTAAGCTCTCCTTCCCTCTTAGATTGTAAACTCTCCTTCCCTCTTAGATTGTAAGCTCTCCTTCCCTCTTAGATTGTAAGCTCTCCTTCCCTCTTAGATTGTAAGCTCTCTTTCCCTCTTATATTGTAAGCTCTCCTTCCCTCTTAGATTGTAAGCTCTCCTTCCCTCTTAGATTGTAAGCTCTCCTTCCCTCTTAGATTGTAAGCTCTCCTTCCCTCTTAGATTGTAAGCTCTCCTTCCCTCTTAAATTGTAAGCTCTTCTTCCCTCTTAGATTGTAAGCTCTCCTTCCGATTTAGATTGTAAGCTCTCCTTCCCTCTTAGATTGTAAGCTCTTCTTCCCTCTTAGATTGTAAGCTCTCCTTCCCTCTTAGATTGTAAGCTCCCCTTCCCTCTTAGATTGTAAGCTCTCCTTCCATTTTAGATTGTAAGCTCTCCTTCCCTCTTAGATTGTAAGCTCTCCTTCCCTCTTAGATTGTAAGCTCTCCTTCCTTCTTAGATTGTAAGCTCTTCTTCCCTCTTAGATTGTAAGCTCTCCTTCCCTCTTAGATTGTAAGATCTCCTTCCCTCTTAGATTGTAAGATCTCCTTCCCTCTTAGATTATAAGCTCTCCTTCCCTCTTAGATTGTAAGCTCTCCTTCCCTCTTAGATTGTAAGCTCTTCTTCCCTCTTAGATTGTAAGCTCTCCTTCCCTCTTAGATTGTAAGCTCTTCTTCCCTCTTAGATTGTAAGCTCCCCTTCCCTCTTAGATTGTAAGCTCTCCTTCCCTCTTAGATTGTAAGCTCTCCTTCCATTTTAGATTGTAAGCTCTCCTTCCCTCTTAGATTGTAAGCTCTCCTTCCCTCTTAGATTGTAAGCTCTCCTTCCTTCTTAGATTGTAAGCTCTCCTTCCCTCTTAGATTGTAAGCTCTCCTTCCCTCTTAGATTGTAAGCTCTCCTTCCCTCTTAGATTGTAAGCTCTCCTTCCATTTTAGATTGTAAGCTGTCCTTCCCTCTTAGATTGTAAGCTCTCCTTCCCTCTTAGATTTTAAGCTCTCCTTCCCTCTTAGATTGTAAGCTCTCCTTCCCTCTTAGATTGTAAGATCTCCTCCCCTCTTAGATTGTAAGCTCTCCTTCCCTCTTAGATTGTAAGCTCTCCTTCCATTTTAGATTGTAAGCTCTCCTTCCTTCTTAGATTGTAAGCTCTCCTTCCTTCTTAGATTGTAAGCTCTCCTTCCCTCTTAGATTGTAAGCTCTCCTTCCCTCTTAGATTGTAAGCTCTCCTTCCCTCTTAGATTGTAAGCTCTCCTTCCATTTTAGATTGTAAGCTGTCCTTCCCTCTTAGATTGTAAGCTCTCCTTCCCTCTTAGATTTTAAGCTCTCCTTCCCTCTTAGATTGTAAGCTCTCCTTCCCTCTTAGATTGTAAGATCTCCTCCCCTCTTAGATTGTAAGCTCTCCTTCCCTCTTAGATTGTAAGCTCTCCTTCCATTTTAGATTGTAAGCTCTCCTTCCTTCTTAGATTGTAAGCTCTCCTTCCCTCTTAGATTGTAAGCTCTCCTTCCCTCTTAGATTGTAAGCTCTCCTTCCCTCTTAGATTGTAAACTCTTCTTTCCTCTTAGATTGTAAGCTCTCCTTCCATTTTAGATTGTAAGCTCTCCTTCCCTCTTAGATTGTAAGCTCTCCTTCCATTTTAGATTGTAAGCTCTCCTTCCCTCTTAGATTGTAAGCTCTCCTTCCATTTTAGATTGTAAGCTCTCCTTCCCTCTTAGATTGTAAGCTCTCCTTCCATTTTAGATTGTAAGCTCTCCTTCCCTCTTAAATTGTAAGCTCTCCTTCCCTCTTAGATTGTAAGCTCTCCTTCCATTTTAGATTGTAAGCTCTCCTTCCCTCTTAGATTGTAAGCTCTCCTTCCCTCTTAGACTGTAAGCTCTCCTTCCCTCTTAGATTGTAAACTCTCCTTCCCTCTTAGATTGTAAGCTCTTATTCCCTCTTAGATTGTAAGCTCTCCTTCCATTTTAGATTGTAAGCTCTCCTTCCCTCTTAGATTGTAAGATCTTCTTCCCTCTTAGATTTTAAGCTCTCCTCCCCTCTTAGATTGTAAGATCTTCTTCCCTCTTAGATTGTAAGCTCTCCTTCCCTCTTAGATTGTAAGCTCTCCTTCCCTCTTAGATTGTAAGATCTTCTTCCCTCTTAGATTGTAAGCTCTCCTTCCCTCTTAGATTGTAAGCTCCCCTTCCCTCTTAGATTGTAAGCTCTCCTTCCCTCTTAGATTGTAAGCTCTCCTTCCATTTTAGATTGTAAGCTCTCCTTCCCTCTTAGATTGTAAGCTCTCCTTCCCTCTTAGATTGTAAGCTCTCCTTCCTTCTTAGATTGTAAGCTCTCCTTCCCTCTTAGATTGTAAACTCTTCTTTCCTCTTAGATTGTAAGCTCTCCTTCCATTTTAGATTGTAAGCTCGTCTTCCCTCTTAGATTGTAAGCTCTTCTTCCCTCTTAGATTGTAAGCTCTTCTTCCCTCTTAGATTGTAAGCTCTCCTTCCCTCTTAGATTGTAAGCTCTTCTTCCCTCTTAGATTGTAAGCTCTCCTTCCCTCTAAGATTGTAAGCTCTCCTTCCCTCTTAGATTGTAAGCTCTCCTTCCCTCTTAGATTGTAAGCTCTCCTTCCATTTTAGATTGTAAGCTCTTCTTCCCTCTTAGATTGTAAGCTCTCCTTCCCTCTTAGATTGTAAGCTCTCCTTCCCTCTTAGATTGTAAGCTCTCCTTCCCTCTTAGATTGTAAGCTCTTCTTCCCTCTTAGATTGTAAGCTCTCCTTCCCTCTTAGATTGTAAACTCTCCTTCCCTCTTAGATTGTAAGCTCTCCTTACCTCTTAGATTGTAAGCTCTCCTTCCCTCTTAGATTGTAAGCTCTCTTTCCCTCTTATATTGTAAGCTCTCCTTCCCTCTTAGATTGTAAGCTCTCCTTCCCTCTTAGATTGTAAGCTCTTCTTCCCTCTTAGATTGTAAGCTCTCCTTCCCTCTTAGATTGTAAGCTCTCCTTCCCTCTTAGATTGTAAGATCTTCTTCCCTCTTAGATTGTAAGCTCTCCTTCCATTTTAGATTGTAAGCGCTCCTTCCCTCTTAGATTGTAAGCTCTCCTTCCATTTTAGATTGTAAGCTCTCCTTCCCTCTTAGATTGTAAGCTCTCCTTCCATTTCAGATCGTAAGCTCTCCTTCCCTCTTAGATTGTAAGCTCTCCTTCCATTTTAGATTGTAAGCTCTCCTTCCCTCTTAGATTGTAAGCTCTCCTTCCCTCTTAGATTGTAAGCTCTCCTTCCCTCTTAGATTGTAAGCTCTCCTTCCATTTTAGATTGTAAGCTCTCCTTCCCTCTTAGATTGTAAGCTCTCCTTCCCTCTTAGACTGTAAGCTCTCCTTCCCTCTTAGATTGTAAACTCTCCTTCCCTCTTAGATTGTAAGCTCTTCTTCCCTCTTAGATTGTAAGCTCTCCTTCCATTTTAGATTGTAAGCTCTCCTTCCCTCTTAGATTGTAAGATCTTCTTCCCTCTTAGATTTTAAGCTCTCCTCCCCTCTTAGATTGTAAGATCTTCTTCCCTCTTAGATTGTAAGCTCTCCTTCCCTCTTAGATTGTAAGCTCTCCTTCCCTCTTAGATTGTAAGATCTTCTTCCCTCTTAGATTGTAAGCTCTCCTTCCCTCTTAGATTGTAAGCTCCCCTTCCCTCTTAGATTGTAAGCTCTCCTTCCCTCTTAGATTGTAAGCTCTCCTTCCATTTTAGATTGTAAGCTCTCCTTCCCTCTTAGATTGTAAGCTCTCCTTTCCTCTTAGATTGTAAGCTCTCCTTCCTTCTTAGATTGTAAGCTCTCCTTCCCTCTTAGATTGTAAGCTCTCCTTCCCTCTTAGATTGTAAGCTCTCCTTCCCTCTTAGATTGTAAGCTCTCCTTCCATTTTAGATTGTAAGCTGTCCTTCCCTCTTAGATTGTAAGCTCTCCTTCCCTCTTAGATTTTAAGCTCTCCTTCCCTCTTAGATTGTAAGCTCTCCTTCCCTCTTAGATTGTAAGATCTCCTTCCCTCTTAGATTGTAAGCTCTCCTTCCCTCTTAGATTGTAAGCTCTCCTTCCCTCTTAGATTGTAAGCTCTCCTTCCATTTTAGATTGTAAGCTCTCCTTCCTTCTTAGATTGTAAGCTCTCCTTCCCTCTTAGATTGTAAGCTCTCCTTCCCTCTTAGATTGTAAGCTCTCCTTCCCTCTTAGATTGTAAGCTCTCCTTCCATTTTAGATTGTAAGCTCTCCTTCCTTCTTAGATTGTAAGCTCTCCTTCCCTCTTAGATTGTAAGCTCTCCTTCCCTCTTAGATTGTAAGCTCTCCTTCCCTCTTAGATTGTAAACTCTTCTTTCCTCTTAGATTGTAAGCTCTCCTTCCCTCTTAGATTGTAAGCTCTTCTTCCCTCTTAGATTGTAAGCTCTCCTTCCCTCTTAGATTGTAAGCTCTCCTTCCCTCTTAGATTGTAAGCTCTCCTTCCATTTTAGATTGTAAGCTCGTCTTCCCTCTTAGATTGTAAGCTCTTCTTCCCTCTTAGATTGTAAGCTCTTCTTCCCTCTTAGATTGTAAGCTCTCCTACCCTCTTAGATTGTAAGCTCTTCTTCCCTCTTAGATTGTAAGCTCTCCTTCCCTCTAAGATTGTAAGCTCTCCTTCCCTCTTAGATTGTAAGCTCTCCTTCCCTCTTAGATTGTAAGCTCTCCTTCCATTTTAGATTGTAAGCTCTTCTTCCCTCTTAGATTGTAAGCTCTCCTTCCCTCTTAGATTGTAAGCTCTCCTTCCCTCTTAGATTGTAAGCTCTCTTTCCCTCTTATATTGTAAGCTCTCCTTCCCTCTTAGATTGTAAGCTGTTCTTCCCTCTTAGATTGTAAGCTCTCCTTCCCTCTTAGATTGTAAGCTCTCCTTCCCTCTTAGATTGTAAGCTCTCCTTCCCTCTTAGATTGTAAGCTCTCTTTCCCTCTTATATTGTAAGCTCTCCTTCCCTCTTAGATTGTAAGCTCTCCTTCCCTCTTAGATTGTAAGCTCTCCTTCCCTCTTAGATTGTAAGCTCTCCTTCCCTCTTAGATTGTAAGCTCTCCTTCCCTCTTAGATTGTAAGCTCTTCTTCCCTCTTAGATTGTAAGCTCTCCTTCCGATTTAGATTGTAAGCTCTTCTTCCCTCTTAGATTGTAAGCTCTCCTTCCCTCTTAGATTGTAAGCTCTCCTTCCCTCTTAGATTGTAAGCTCTCCTTCCCTCTTAGATTGTAAGCTCTCCTTCCATTTTAGATTGTAAGCTCTCCTTCCCTCTTAGATTGTAAGCTCTCCTTCCCTCTTAGATTGTAAGCTCTCCTTCCCTCTTAGATTGTAAGCTCTCCTTCCCTCTTAGATTGTAAGCTCTCCTTCCCTCTTAGGTTGTAAGCTCTCCTTCCATTTTAGATTGTAAGCTCTCCTTCCATTTTAGATTGTAAGCTCTCCTTCCCTCTTAGATTGTAAGATCTTCTTCCCTCTTAGATTTTAAGCTCTCCTCCCCTCTTAGATTGTAAGATCTTCTTCCCTCTTAGATTGTAAGCTCTCCTTCCCTCTTAGATTGTAAGCTCTTCTTCCCTCTTAGATTGTAAGCTCTCCTTCCCTCTTAGATTGTAAGCTCCCCTTACCTCTTAGATTGTAAGCTCTCCTTCCATTTTAGATTGTAAGCTCTCCTTTCCTCTTAGATTGTAAGCTCTTCTTCCCTCTTAGATTGTAAGCTCTCCTTCCCTCTTAGATTGTAAGCTCTCCTTCCCTCTTAGATTGTAAGCTCTCCTTCCATTTTAGATTGTAAGCTCTCCTTCCCTCTTAGATTGTAAGCTCTCCTTCCCTCTTAGATTGTAAGCTCTCCTTCCTTCTTAGATTGTAAGCTCTCCTTCCCTCTTAGATTGTAAGCTCTCCTTCCCTCTTAGATTGTAAGCTCTCCTTCCATTTTAGATTGTAAGCTCTCCTTCCCTCTTAGATTGTAAGCTCTCCTTCCCTCTTAGATTGTAAGCTCTCCTTCCTTCTTAGATTGTAAGCTCTCCTTCCCTCTTAGATTGTAAGCTCTCCTTCCCTCTTAGATTGTAAGCCCTCCTTCCCTCTTAGATTGTAAGCTCTCCTTCCATTTTAGATTGTAAGCTCTCCTTCCCTCTTAGATTGTAAGGCCTCCTTCCCTCTTAGATTGTAAGCTCTCCTTCCCTCTTAGATTGTAAGCTCTCCTTCCCTCTTAGATTGTAAGCTCTCCTTCCCTCTTAGATTGTAAGCTCTTCTTCCCTCTTAGATTGTAAGCTCTCCTTCCCTCTTAGATTGTAAGCTCTCATTCCCTCTTAGATTGTAAGCTCTTCTTCCCTCTTAGATTGTAAGCTCTCCTTCCCTCTTAGATTGTAAGCTCTCCTTCCCTCTTAGATTGTAAGATCTCCTTCCCTCTTAGATTGTAAGATCTCCTTCCCTCTTAGATTATAAGCTCTCCTTCCCTCTTAGATTGTAAGCTCTTCTTCCCTCTTAGATTGTAAGCTCTCCTTCCCTCTTAGATTGTAAGCTCTTCTTCCCTCTTAGATTGTAAGCTCTCCTTCCCTCTTAGATTGTAAGCTCTCCTTCCCTCTTAGATTGTAAGCTCTCCTTCCATTTTAGATTGTAAACTCTTCTTCCCTCTTAGATTGTAAGCTCTCCTTCCCTCTTAGATTGTAAGCTCTCCTTCCCTCTTAGATTGTAAGCTCTCTTTCCCTCTTAGATTGTAAGCTCTCCTTCCCTCTTAGATTGTAAGCTCTTCTTCCCTCTTAGATTGTAAGCTCTCCTTCCCTCTTAGATTGTAAACTCTCCTTCCCTCTTAGATTGTAAGATTTCCTTCCCTCTTAGATTGTAAGCTCTCCTTCCGATTTAGATTGTAAGCTCTTCTTCCCTCTTAGATTGTAAGCTCTCCTTCCCTCTTAGATTGTAAGCTCTCCTTCCCTCTTAGATTGTAAACTCTTCTTCCCTCTTAGATTGTAAGCTCTCCTTCCCTCTTAGATTGTAAGCTCTCCTTCCCTCTTAGATTGTAAGCTCTCCTTCCATTTTAGATTGTAAACTCTTCTTCCCTCTTAGATTGTAAGCTCTCCTTCCCTCTTAGATTGTAAGCTCTCCTTCCCTCTTAGATTGTAAGCTCTCTTTCCCTCTTAGATTGTAAGCTCTCCTTCCATTTTAGATTGTAAACTCTTCTTCCCTCTTAGATTGTAAGCTCTCCTTCCCTCTTAGATTGTAAGCTCTCCTTCCCTCTTAGATTGTAAGCTCTCTTTCCCTCTTAGATTGTAAGCTCTCCTTCCCTCTTAGATTGTAAGCTCTTCTTCCCTCTTAGATTGTAAGCTCTCCTTCCCTCTTAGATTGTAAACTCTCCTTCCCTCTTAGATTGTAAGATTTCCTTCCCTCTTAGATTGTAAGCTCTCCTTCCGATTTAGATTGTAAGCTCTCCTTCCCTCTTAGATTGTAAGTTCTCCTTCCCTCTTAGATTGTAAGCTCTCCTTCCATTTTAGATTGTAAACTCTTCTTCCCTCTTAGATTGTAAGCTCTCCTTCCCTCTTAGATTGTAAGCTCTCCTTCCCTCTTAGATTGTAAGCTCTCTTTCCCTCTTAGATTGTAAGCTCTCCTTCCCTCTTAGATTGTAAGCTCTTCTTCCCTCTTAGATTGTAAGCTCTCCTTCCCTCTTAGATTGTAAACTCTCCTTCCCTCTTAGATTGTAAGATTTCCTTCCCTCTTAGATTGTAAGCTCTCCTTCCGATTTAGATTGTAAGCTCTTCTTCCCTCTTAGATTGTAAGCTCTCCTTCCCTCTTAGATTGTAAGCTCTCCTTCCCTCTTAGATTGTAAACTCTTCTTCCCTCTTAGATTGTAAGCTCTCCTTCCCTCTTAGATTGTAAGCTCTCCTTCCCTCTTAGATTGTAAGCTCTCCTTACCTCTTAGATTGTAAGCTCTCCTTACCTCTTAGATTGTAAGCTCTCCTTCCTTCTTAGATTGTAAGCTCTCCTTCCATTTTAGATTGTAAGCTCTCCTTCCCTCTTAGATTGTAAGCTTTCCTTCCCTCTTAGATTGTAAACTCTCCTTCCTTCTTAGATTGTAAGCTCTCCTTCCATTTTAGATTGTAAGCTCTCCTTCCCTCTTAGATTGTAAGCTCTCCTTCACTCTTAGATTGTAAGCTCTCCTTCCCTCTTAGATTGTAAGCTCTCCTTCCCTCTTAGATTGTAAACTCTCCTTCCATTTTAGATTGTAAGCTCTTCTTCCCTCTTAGATTGTAAGCTCTCCTTCCCTCTTAGATTGTAAGCTCTCTTTCCCTCTTAGATTGTAAGCTCTCCTTCCCTCTTAGATTGTAAGATTTCCTTCCCTCTTAGATTGTAAGCTCTCCTTCCCTCTTAGATTGTAAGCTCTCCTTCCCTCTTAGATTGTAAGCTCTCCTTCCCTCTCAGATTGTAAGCTCTCCTTCCCTCTTAGATTGTAAGCTCTCCTTCCCTCTTAGATTGTAAGCTCTCCTTCCCTCTTAGATTGTAAGCTCTCCTTCCCTCTTAGATTGTAAGCTCTCCTTCCCTCTTAGATTGTAAGCTCTCCTTCCATTTTTGATTGTAAGCTCTCCTTCCCTCTTAGATTGTAAGCTCTCCTTCCATTTTAGATTGTAAGCTCTTCTTCCCTCTTAGATTGTAAGCTCTCCTTCCCACTTAGATTGTACGATCTTCTTCCCTCTTAGATTGTAAGCTCTCCTTCCCTCTTAGATTGTAAGCTCTTCTTCCCTCTTAGATTGTAAGCTCTCCTTCCCTCTTAGATTGTAAGCTCTCCTTCCCTCTTAGATTGTAAGCTCTTCTTCCCTCTTAGATTGTAAGCTCTCCTTCCCTCTTAGATTGTAAACTCTCCTTCCCTCTTAGATTGTAAGCTCTCCTTCCCTCTTAGATTGTAAGCTCTTCTTCCCTCTTAGATTGTAAGCTCTTCTTCCCTCTTAGATTGTAAGCTCTTCTTACCTCTTAGTTTGTAAGCTCTTCTTCCCTCTTAGATTGTAAGCTCTCCTTCCATTTTAGATTGCAAGCTCTCCTTCCCTCTTAGATTGTAAGCTCTCCTTCCCTCTTAGATTGTAAGCTCTCCTTCCCTCTTAGATTGTAAGATCTTCTTCCCTCTTAGATTGTAAGCTCTCCTTCCCTCTTAGATTGTAAGCTCTCCTTCCATTTTAGATTGTAAGCTCTTCTTCCCTCTTAGATTGTAAGCTCTCCTTCCCTCTTAGATTGTAAGCTCTCCTTCCCTCTTAGATTGTAAACTCTCCTTCCCTCTTAGATTGTAAGCTCTCCTTCCCTCTTAGATTGTAAGCTCTCCTTCCCTCTTAGATTGTAAGCTCTTCTTCCCTCTTAGATTGTAAGCTCTTCTTATCTCTTAGTTTGTAAGCTCTTCTTCCCTCTTAGATTGTAAGCTCTTCTTCCCTCTTAGATTGTAAGCTCTTCTTATCTCTTAGTTTGTAAGCTCTTCTTCCCTCTTAGATTGTAAGCTCTTCTTCCCTCTTAGATTGTAAGCTCTTCTTCCCTCTTAGATTGTAAGCTCTCCTTCCCTCTTAGATTGTAAGCTCTTCTTCCCTCTTAGATTGTAAGCTCTCCTTCCCTCTAAGATTGTAAGCTCTCCTTCCCTCTTAGATTGTAAGCTCTCCTTCCCTCTTAGATTGTAAGCTCTCCTTCCATTTTAGATTGTAAGCTCTTCTTCCCTCTTAGATTGTAAGCTCTCCTTCCCTCTTAGATTGTAAGCTCTCCTTCCCTCTTAGATTGTAAGCTCTCTTTCCCTCTTATATTGTAAGCTCTCCTTCCCTCTTAGATTGTAAGCTCTTCTTCCCTCTTAGATTGTAAGCTCTCCTTCCCTCTTAGATTGTAAGCTCTCCTTCCCTCTTAGATTGTAAACTCTCCTTCCCTCTTAGATTGTAAGCTCTCCTTCCCTCTTAGATTGTAAGCTCTCCTTCCCTCTTAGATTGTAAGCTCTCTTTCCCTCTTATATTGTAAGCTCTCCTTCCCTCTTAGATTGTAAGCTCTCCTTCCCTCTTAGATTGTAAGCTCTCCTTCCCTCTTAGATTGTAAGCTCTCCTTCCCTCTTAGATTGTAAGCTCTCCTTCCCTCTTAGATTGTAAGCTCTTCTTCCCTCTTAGATTGTAAGCTCTCCTTCCGATTTAGATTGTAAGCTCTCCTTCCCTCTTAGATTGTAAGCTCTTCTTCCCTCTTAGATTGTAAGCTCTCCTTCCCTCTTAGATTGTAAGCTCCCCTTCCCTCTTAGATTGTAAGCTCTCCTTCCATTTTAGATTGTAAGCTCTCCTTCCCTCTTAGATTGTAAGCTCTCCTTCCCTCTTAGATTGTAAGCTCTCCTTCCTTCTTAGATTGTAAGCTCTTCTTCCCTCTTAGATTGTAAGCTCTCCTTCCCTCTTAGATTGTAAGATCTCCTTCCCTCTTAGATTGTAAGATCTCCTTCCCTCTTAGATTATAAGCTCTCCTTCCCTCTTAGATTGTAAGCTCTCCTTCCCTCTTAGATTGTAAGCTCTTCTTCCCTCTTAGATTGTAAGCTCTCCTTCCCTCTTAGATTGTAAGCTCTTCTTCCCTCTTAGATTGTAAGCTCCCCTTCCCTCTTAGATTGTAAGCTCTCCTTCCCTCTTAGATTGTAAGCTCTCCTTCCATTTTAGATTGTAAGCTCTCCTTCCCTCTTAGATTGTAAGCTCTCCTTCCCTCTTAGATTGTAAGCTCTCCTTCCTTCTTAGATTGTAAGCTCTCCTTCCCTCTTAGATTGTAAGCTCTCCTTCCCTCTTAGATTGTAAGCTCTCCTTCCCTCTTAGATTGTAAGCTCTCCTTCCATTTTAGATTGTAAGCTGTCCTTCCCTCTTAGATTGTAAGCTCTCCTTCCCTCTTAGATTTTAAGCTCTCCTTCCCTCTTAGATTGTAAGCTCTCCTTCCCTCTTAGATTGTAAGATCTCCTCCCCTCTTAGATTGTAAGCTCTCCTTCCCTCTTAGATTGTAAGCTCTCCTTCCATTTTAGATTGTAAGCTCTCCTTCCTTCTTAGATTGTAAGCTCTCCTTCCCTCTTAGATTGTAAGCTCTCCTTCCCTCTTAGATTGTAAGCTCTCCTTCCCTCTTAGATTGTAAACTCTTCTTTCCTCTTAGATTGTAAGCTCTCCTTCCCTCTTAGATTGTAAGCTCTTCTTCCCTCTTAGATTGTAAGCTCTCCTTCCCTCTTAGATTGTAAGCTCTCCTTCCCTCTTAGATTGTAAGCTCTCCTTCCCTCTTAGATTGTAAGATCTTCTTCCCTCTTAGATTGTAAGCTCTCCTTCCATTTTAGATTGTAAGCTCTCCTTCCCTCTTAGATTGTAAGCTCTCCTTCCATTTTAGATTGTAAGCTCTCCTTCCCTCTTAGATTGTAAGCTCTCCTTCCATTTTAGATTGTAAGCTCTCCTTCCCTCTTAGATTGTAAGCTCTCCTTCCATTTTAGATTGTAAGCTCTCCTTCCCTCTTAAATTGTAAGCTCTCCTTCCCTCTTAGATTGTAAGCTCTCCTTCCCTCTTAGATTGTAAGCTCTCCTTCCCTCTTAGATTGTAAGCTCTCCTTCCCTCTTAGATTGTAAGCTCTCCTTCCCTCTTAGATTGTAAGCTCTCCTTCCCTCTTAGGTTGTAAGCTCTCCTTCCATTTTAGATTGTAAGCTCTCCTTCCATTTTAGATTGTAAACTCTCCTTCCCTCTTAGATTGTAAGATCTTCTTCCCTCTTAGATTTTAAGCTCTCCTCCCCTCTTAGATTGTAAGATCTTCTTCCCTCTTAGATTGTAAGCTCTCCTTCCCTCTTAGATTGTAAGCTCTTCTTCCCTCTTAGATTGTAAGCTCTCCTTCCCTCTTAGATTGTAAGCTCCCCTTACCTCTTAGATTGTAAGCTCTCCTTCCATTTTAGATTGTAAGCTCTCCTTTCCTCTTAGATTGTAAGCTCTTCTTCCCTCTTAGATTGTAAGCTCTCCTTCCCTCTTAGATTGTAAGCTCTCCTTCCCTCTTAGATTGTAAGCTCTCCTTCCATTTTAGATTGTAAGCTCTCCTTCCCTCTTAGATTGTAAGCTCTCCTTCCCTCTTAGATTGTAAGCTCTCCTTCCTTCTTAGATTGTAAGCTCTCCTTCCCTCTTAGATTGTAAGCTCTCCTTCCCTCTTAGATTGTAAGCTCTCCTTCCATTTTAGATTGTAAGCTCTCCTTCCCTCTTAGATTGTAAGCTCTCCTTCCCTCTTAGATTGTAAGCTCTCCTTCCCTCTTAGATTGTAAGCTCTCCTTCCCTCTTAGATTGTAAGCTCTCCTTCCCTCTTAGGTTGTAAGCTCTCCTTCCATTTTAGATTGTAAGCTCTCCTTCCATTTTAGATTGTAAGCTCTCCTTCCCTCTTAGATTGTAAGATCTTCTTCCCTCTTAGATTTTAAGCTCTCCTCCCCTCTTAGATTGTAAGATCTTCTTCCCTCTTAGATTGTAAGCTCTCCTTCCCTCTTAGATTGTAAGCTCTTCTTCCCTCTTAGATTGTAAGCTCTCCTTCCCTCTTAGATTGTAAGCTCCCCTTACCTCTTAGATTGTAAGCTCTCCTTCCATTTTAGATTGTAAGCTCTCCTTTCCTCTTAGATTGTAAGCTCTTCTTCCCTCTTAGATTGTAAGCTCTCCTTCCCTCTTAGATTGTAAGCTCTCCTTCCCTCTTAGATTGTAAGCTCTCCTTCCATTTTAGATTGTAAGCTCTCCTTCCCTCTTAGATTGTAAGCTCTCCTTCCCTCTTAGATTGTAAGCTCTCCTTCCTTCTTAGATTGTAAGCTCTCCTTCCCTCTTAGATTGTAAGCTCTCCTTCCCTCTTAGATTGTAAGCTCTCCTTCCATTTTAGATTGTAAGCTCTCCTTCCCTCTTAGATTGTAAGCTCTCCTTCCCTCTTAGATTGTAAGCTCTCCTTCCTTCTTAGATTGTAAGCTCTCCTTCCCTCTTAGATTGTAAGCTCTCCTTCCCTCTTAGATTGTAAGCCCTCCTTCCCTCTTAGATTGTAAGCTCTCCTTCCATTTTAGATTGTAAGCTCTCCTTCCCTCTTAGATTGTAAGGCCTCCTTCCCTCTTAGATTGTAAGCTCTCCTTCCCTCTTAGATTGTAAGCTCTCCTTCCCTCTTAGATTGTAAGCTCTCCTTCCCTCTTAGATTGTAAGCTCTTCTTCCCTCTTAGATTGTAAGCTCTCCTTCCCTCTTAGATTGTAAGCTCTCATTCCCTCTTAGATTGTAAGCTCTTCTTCCCTCTTAGATTGTAAGCTCTCCTTCCCTCTTAGATTGTAAGCTCTCCTTCCCTCTTAGATTGTAAGATCTCCTTCCCTCTTAGATTGTAAGATCTCCTTCCCTCTTAGATTATAAGCTCTCCTTCCCTCTTAGATTGTAAGCTCTTCTTCCCTCTTAGATTGTAAGCTCTCCTTCCCTCTTAGATTGTAAGCTCTTCTTCCCTCTTAGATTGTAAGCTCTCTTTCCCTCTTAGATTGTAAGCTCTCCTTCCCTCTTAGATTGTAAGCTCTTCTTCCCTCTTAGATTGTAAGCTCTCCTTCCCTCTTAGATTGTAAACTCTCCTTCCCTCTTAGATTGTAAGATTTCCTTCCCTCTTAGATTGTAAGCTCTCCTTCCGATTTAGATTGTAAGCTCTTCTTCCCTCTTAGATTGTAAGCTCTCCTTCCCTCTTAGATTGTAAGCTCTCCTTCCCTCTTAGATTGTAAGCTCTCCTTCCCTCTTAGATTGTAAGCTCTCCTTCCTTCTTAGATTGTAAGCTCTCCTTCCATTTTAGATTGTAAGCTCTCCTTCCCTCTTAGATTGTAAGCTTTCCTTCCCTCTTAGATTGTAAACTCTCCTTCCTTCTTAGATTGTAAGCTCTCCTTCCATTTTAGATTGTAAGCTCTCCTTCCCTCTTAGATTGTAAGCTCTCCTTCACTCTTAGATTGTAAGCTCTCCTTCCTTCTTAGATTGTAAGCTCTCCTTCCATTTTAGATTGTAAGCTCTCCTTCCCTCTTAGATTGTAAGCTTTCCTTCCCTCTTAGATTGTAAACTCTCCTTCCTTCTTAGATTGTAAGCTCTCCTTCCCTCTTAGATTGTAAGCTCTCCTTCCCTCTTAGATTGTAAGCTCTCCTTCACTCTTAGATTGTAAGCTCTCCTTCCCTCTTAGATTGTAAGCTCTCCTTCCCTCTTAGATTGTAAACTCTCCTTCCATTTTAGATTGTAAGCTCTTCTTCCCTCTTAGATTGTAAGCTCTCCTTCCCTCTTAGATTGTAAGCTCTCTTTCCCTCTTAGATTGTAAGCTCTCCTTCCCTCTTAGATTGTAAGCTCTCCTTCCCTCTTAGATTGTAAGCTCTCATTCCCTCTTAGATTGTAAGCTCTTCTTCCCTCTTAGATTGTAAGCTCTCCTTCCCTCTTAGATTGTAAGCTCTCCTTCCCTCTTAGATTGTAAGATCTCCTTCCCTCTTAGATTGTAAGATCTCCTTCCCTCTTAGATTATAAGCTCTCCTTCCCTCTTAGATTGTAAGCTCTTCTTCCCTCTTAGATTGTAAGCTCTCCTTCCCTCTTAGATTGTAAGCTCTTCTTCCCTCTTAGATTGTAAGCTCTCTTTCCCTCTTAGATTGTAAGCTCTCCTTCCCTCTTAGATTGTAAGCTCTTCTTCCCTCTTAGATTGTAAGCTCTCCTTCCCTCTTAGATTGTAAACTCTCCTTCCCTCTTAGATTGTAAGATTTCCTTCCCTCTTAGATTGTAAGCTCTCCTTCCGATTTAGATTGTAAGCTCTTCTTCCCTCTTAGATTGTAAGCTCTCCTTCCCTCTTAGATTGTAAGCTCTCCTTCCCTCTTAGATTGTAAGCTCTCCTTCCCTCTTAGATTGTAAGCTCTCCTTCCTTCTTAGATTGTAAGCTCTCCTTCCATTTTAGATTGTAAGCTCTCCTTCCCTCTTAGATTGTAAGCTTTCCTTCCCTCTTAGATTGTAAACTCTCCTTCCTTCTTAGATTGTAAGCTCTCCTTCCATTTTAGATTGTAAGCTCTCCTTCCCTCTTAGATTGTAAGCTCTCCTTCACTCTTAGATTGTAAGCTCTCCTTCCCTCTTAGATTGTAAGCTCTCCTTCCCTCTTAGATTGTAAGCTTTCCTTCCCTCTTAGTTTGTAAGCTCTTCTTCCCTCTTAGATTGTAAGCTCTCCTTCCATTTTAGATTGCAAGCTCTCCTTCCCTCTTAGATTGTAAGCTCTCCTTCCCTCTTAGATTGTAAGCTCTCCTTCCCTCTTAGATTGTAAGATCTTCTTCCCTCTTAGATTGTAAGCTCTCCTTCCCTCTTAGATTGTAAGCTCTCCTTCCATTTTAGATTGTAAGCTCTTCTTCCCTCTTAGATTGTAAGCTCTCCTTCCCTCTTAGATTGTAAGCTCTCCTTCCCTCTTAGATTGTAAACTCTCCTTCCCTCTTAGATTGTAAGCTCTCCTTCCCTCTTAGATTGTAAGCTCTCCTTCCCTCTTAGATTGTAAGCTCTTCTTCCCTCTTAGATTGTAAGCTCTTCTTATCTCTTAGTTTGTAAGCTCTTCTTCCCTCTTAGATTGTAAGCTCTTCTTCCCTCTTAGATTGTAAGCTCTTCTTATCTCTTAGTTTGTAAGCTCTTCTTCCCTCTTAGATTGTAAGCTCTCCTTCCCTCTTAGATTGTAAGCTATCCTTCCATTTTAGATTGTAAGCTCTCCTCCCCTCTTAGATTGTAAGCTCTTCTTCCCTCTTAGATTGTAAGCTCTCCTTCTTTCTTAGATTGTAAGCTCTTCTTCCCTCTTAGATTGTAAGCTCTTCTTCCCTCTTAGATTGTAAGCTCTCCTTCCATTTTAGATTGTAAGCTCGTCTTCCCTCTTAGATTGTAAGCTCTTCTTCCCTCTTAGATTGTAAGCTCTTCTTCCCTCTTAGATTGTAAGCTCTCCTTCCCTCTTAGATTGTAAGCTCTTCTTCCCTCTTAGATTGTAAGCTCTCCTTCCCTCTAAGATTGTAAGCTCTCCTTCCCTCTTAGATTGTAAGCTCTCCTTCCCTCTTAGATTGTAAGCTCTCCTTCCATTTTAGATTGTAAGCTCTTCTTCCCTCTTAGATTGTAAGCTCTCCTTCCCTCTTAGATTGTAAGCTCTCCTTCCCTCTTAGATTGTAAGCTCTCTTTCCCTCTTATATTGTAAGCTCTCCTTCCCTCTTAGATTGTAAGCTCTTCTTCCCTCTTAGATTGTAAGCTCTCCTTCCCTCTTAGATTGTAAGCTCTCCTTCCCTCTTAGATTGTAAACTCTCCTTCCCTCTTAGATTGTAAGCTCTCCTTCCCTCTTAGATTGTAAGCTCTCCTTCCCTCTTAGATTGTAAGCTCTCTTTCCCTCTTATATTGTAAGCTCTCCTTCCCTCTTAGATTGTAAGCTCTCCTTCCCTCTTAGATTGTAAGCTCTCCTTCCCTCTTAGATTGTAAGCTCTCCTTCCCTCTTAGATTGTAAGCTCTCCTTCCCTCTTAGATTGTAAGCTCTTCTTCCCTCTTAGATTGTAAGCTCTCCTTCCCTCTTAGATTGTAAGCTCTTCTTCCCTCTTAGATTGTAAGCTCCCCTTCCCTCTTAGATTGTAAGCTCTCCTTCCCTCTTAGATTGTAAGCTCTCCTTCCATTTTAGATTGTAAGCTCTCCTTCCCTCTTAGATTGTAAGCTCTCCTTCCCTCTTAGATTGTAAGCTCTCCTTCCTTCTTAGATTGTAAGCTCTCCTTCCCTCTTAGATTGTAAGCTCTCCTTCCCTCTTAGATTGTAAGCTCTCCTTCCCTCTTAGATTGTAAGCTCTCCTTCCATTTTAGATTGTAAGCTGTCCTTCCCTCTTAGATTGTAAGCTCTCCTTCCCTCTTAGATTTTAAGCTCTCCTTCCCTCTTAGATTGTAAGCTCTCCTTCCCTCTTAGATTGTAAGATCTCCTCCCCTCTTAGATTGTAAGCTCTCCTTCCCTCTTAGATTGTAAGCTCTCCTTCCATTTTAGATTGTAAGCTCTCCTTCCTTCTTAGATTGTAAGCTCTCCTTCCCTCTTAGATTGTAAGCTCTCCTTCCCTCTTAGATTGTAAGCTCTCCTTCCCTCTTAGATTGTAAACTCTTCTTTCCTCTTAGATTGTAAGCTCTCCTTCCCTCTTAGATTGTAAGCTCTTCTTCCCTCTTAGATTGTAAGCTCTCCTTCCCTCTTAGATTGTAAGCTCTCCTTCCCTCTTAGATTGTAAGCTCTCCTTCCCTCTTAGATTGTAAGATCTTCTTCCCTCTTAGATTGTAAGCTCTCCTTCCATTTTAGATTGTAAGCTCTCCTTCCCTCTTAGATTGTAAGCTCTCCTTCCATTTTAGATTGTAAGCTCTCCTTCCCTCTTAGATTGTAAGCTCTCCTTCCATTTTAGATTGTAAGCTCTCCTTCCCTCTTAGATTGTAAGCTCTCCTTCCATTTTAGATTGTAAGCTCTCCTTCCCTCTTAAATTGTAAGCTCTCCTTCCCTCTTAGATTGTAAGCTCTCCTTCCCTCTTAGATTGTAAGCTCTCCTTCCATTTTAGATTGTAAGCTCTCCTTCCCTCTTAGATTGTAAGCTCTCCTTCCCTCTTAGACTGTAAGCTCTCCTTCCCTCTTAGATTGTAAACTCTCCTTCCCTCTTAGATTGTAAGCTCTCCTTCCCTCTTAGATTGTAAGATCTTCTTCCCTCTTAGATTTTAAGCTCTCCTCCCCTCTTAGATTGTAAGATCTTCTTCCCTCTTAGATTGTAAGCTCTCCTTCCCTCTTAGATTGTAAGCTCTCCTTCCCTCTTAGATTGTAAGATCTTCTTCCCTCTTAGATTGTAAGCTCTCCTTCCCTCTTAGATTGTAAGCTCCCCTTCCCTCTTAGATTGTAAGCTCTCCTTCCCTCTTAGATTGTAAGCTCTCCTTCCATTTTAGATTGTAAGCTCTCCTTCCCTCTTAGATTGTAAGCTCTCCTTCCCTCTTAGATTGTAAGCTCTCCTTCCTTCTTAGATTGTAAGCTCTCCTTCCCTCTTAGATTGTAAGCTCTCCTTCCCTCTTAGATTGTAAGCTCTCCTTCCCTCTTAGATTGTAAGCTCTCCTTCCATTTTAGATTGTAAGCTGTCCTTCCCTCTTAGATTGTAAGCTCTCCTTCCCTCTTAGATTTTAAGCTCTCCTTCCCTCTTAGATTGTAAGCTCTCCTTCCCTCTTAGATTGTAAGCTCTCCTTCCCTCTTAGATTGTAAGCTCTCCTTCCCTCTTAGATTGTAAGCTCTCCTTCCATTTTAGATTGTAAGCTCTCCTTCCTTCTTAGATTGTAAGCTCTCCTTCCCTCTTAGATTGTAAGCTCTCCTTCCCTCTTAGATTGTAAGCTCTCCTTCCCTCTTAGATTGTAAACTCTTCTTTCCTCTTAGATTGTAAGCTCTCCTTCCATTTTAGATTGTAAGCTCGTCTTCCCTCTTAGATTGTAAGCTCTTCTTCCCTCTTAGATTGTAAGCTCTTCTTCCCTCTTAGATTGTAAGCTCTCCTTCCCTCTTAGATTGTAAGCTCTTCTTCCCTCTTAGATTGTAAGCTCTCCTTCCCTCTAAGATTGTAAGCTCTCCTTCCCTCTTAGATTGTAAGCTCTCCTTCCCTCTTAGATTGTAAGCTCTCCTTCCATTTTAGATTGTAAGCTCTTCTTCCCTCTTAGATTGTAAGCTCTCCTTCCCTCTTAGATTGTAAGCTCTCCTTCCCTCTTAGATTGTAAGCTCTCCTTCCCTCTTAGATTGTAAGCTCTTCTTCCCTCTTAGATTGTAAGCTCTCCTTCCCTCTTAGATTGTAAACTCTCCTTCCCTCTTAGATTGTAAGCTCTCCTTACCTCTTAGATTGTAAGCTCTCCTTCCCTCTTAGATTGTAAGCTCTCTTTCCCTCTTATATTGTAAGCTCTCCTTCCCTCTTAGATTGTAAGCTCTCCTTCCCTCTTAGATTGTAAGCTCTCCTTCCCTCTTAGATTGTAAGCTCTCCTTCCCTCTTAGATTGTAAGCTCTTCTTCCCTCTTAGATTGTAAGCTCTCCTTCCGATTTAGATTGTAAGCTCTCCTTCCCTCTTAGATTGTAAGCTCTTCTTCCCTCTTAGATTGTAAGCTCTCCTTCCCTCTTAGATTGTAAGCTCCCCTTCCCTCTTAGATTGTAAGCTCTCCTTCCATTTTAGATTGTAAGCTCTCCTTCCCTCTTAGATTGTAAGCTCTCCTTCCCTCTTAGATTGTAAGCTCTCCTTCCTTCTTAGATTGTAAGCTCTTCTTCCCTCTTAGATTGTAAGCTCTCCTTCCCTCTTAGATTGTAAGATCTCCTTCCCTCTTAGATTGTAAGATCTCCTTCCCTCTTAGATTATAAGCTCTCCTTCCCTCTTAGATTGTAAGCTCTCCTTCCCTCTTAGATTGTAAGCTCTTCTTCCCTCTTAGATTGTAAGCTCTCCTTCCCTCTTAGATTGTAAGCTCTTCTTCCCTCTTAGATTGTAAGCTCCCCTTCCCTCTTAGATTGTAAGCTCTCCTTCCCTCTTAGATTGTAAGCTCTCCTTCCATTTTAGATTGTAAGCTCTCCTTCCCTCTTAGATTGTAAGCTCTCCTTCCCTCTTAGATTGTAAGCTCTCCTTCCTTCTTAGATTGTAAGCTCTCCTTCCCTCTTAGATTGTAAGCTCTCCTTCCCTCTTAGATTGTAAGCTCTCCTTCCCTCTTAGATTGTAAGCTCTCCTTCCATTTTAGATTGTAAGCTGTCCTTCCCTCTTAGATTGTAAGCTCTCCTTCCCTCTTAGATTTTAAGCTCTCCTTCCCTCTTAGATTGTAAGCTCTCCTTCCCTCTTAGATTGTAAGATCTCCTCCCCTCTTAGATTGTAAGCTCTCCTTCCCTCTTAGATTGTAAGCTCTCCTTCCATTTTAGATTGTAAGCTCTCCTTCCTTCTTAGATTGTAAGCTCTCCTTCCCTCTTAGATTGTAAGCTCTCCTTCCCTCTTAGATTGTAAGCTCTCCTTCCCTCTTAGATTGTAAACTCTTCTTTCCTCTTAGATTGTAAGCTCTCCTTCCCTCTTAGATTGTAAGCTCTTCTTCCCTCTTAGATTGTAAGCTCTCCTTCCCTCTTAGATTGTAAGCTCTCCTTCCCTCTTAGATTGTAAGCTCTCCTTCCCTCTTAGATTGTAAGATCTTCTTCCCTCTTAGATTGTAAGCTCTCCTTCCATTTTAGATTGTAAGCTCTCCTTCCCTCTTAGATTGTAAGCTCTCCTTCCATTTTAGATTGTAAGCTCTCCTTCCCTCTTAGATTGTAAGCTCTCCTTCCATTTTAGATTGTAAGCTCTCCTTCCCTCTTAGATTGTAAGCTCTCCTTCCATTTTAGATTGTAAGCTCTCCTTCCCTCTTAAATTGTAAGCTCTCCTTCCCTCTTAGATTGTAAGCTCTCCTTCCCTCTTAGATTGTAAGCTCTCCTTCCATTTTAGATTGTAAGCTCTCCTTCCCTCTTAGATTGTAAGCTCTCCTTCCCTCTTAGACTGTAAGCTCTCCTTCCCTCTTAGATTGTAAACTCTCCTTCCCTCTTAGATTGTAAGCTCTCCTTCCCTCTTAGATTGTAAGATCTTCTTCCCTCTTAGATTTTAAGCTCTCCTCCCCTCTTAGATTGTAAGATCTTCTTCCCTCTTAGATTGTAAGCTCTCCTTCCCTCTTAGATTGTAAGCTCTCCTTCCCTCTTAGATTGTAAGATCTTCTTCCCTCTTAGATTGTAAGCTCTCCTTCCCTCTTAGATTGTAAGCTCCCCTTCCCTCTTAGATTGTAAGCTCTCCTTCCCTCTTAGATTGTAAGCTCTCCTTCCATTTTAGATTGTAAGCTCTCCTTCCCTCTTAGATTGTAAGCTCTCCTTCCCTCTTAGATTGTAAGCTCTCCTTCCTTCTTAGATTGTAAGCTCTCCTTCCCTCTTAGATTGTAAGCTCTCCTTCCCTCTTAGATTGTAAGCTCTCCTTCCCTCTTAGATTGTAAGCTCTCCTTCCATTTTAGATTGTAAGCTGTCCTTCCCTCTTAGATTGTAAGCTCTCCTTCCCTCTTAGATTTTAAGCTCTCCTTCCCTCTTAGATTGTAAGCTCTCCTTCCCTCTTAGATTGTAAGCTCTCCTTCCCTCTTAGATTGTAAGCTCTCCTTCCCTCTTAGATTGTAAGCTCTCCTTCCATTTTAGATTGTAAGCTCTCCTTCCTTCTTAGATTGTAAGCTCTCCTTCCCTCTTAGATTGTAAGCTCTCCTTCCCTCTTAGATTGTAAGCTCTCCTTCCCTCTTAGATTGTAAACTCTTCTTTCCTCTTAGATTGTAAGCTCTCCTTCCATTTTAGATTGTAAGCTCGTCTTCCCTCTTAGATTGTAAGCTCTTCTTCCCTCTTAGATTGTAAGCTCTTCTTCCCTCTTAGATTGTAAGCTCTCCTTCCCTCTTAGATTGTAAGCTCTTCTTCCCTCTTAGATTGTAAGCTCTCCTTCCCTCTAAGATTGTAAGCTCTCCTTCCCTCTTAGATTGTAAGCTCTCCTTCCCTCTTAGATTGTAAGCTCTCCTTCCATTTTAGATTGTAAGCTCTTCTTCCCTCTTAGATTGTAAGCTCTCCTTCCCTCTTAGATTGTAAGCTCTCCTTCCCTCTTAGATTGTAAGCTCTCCTTCCCTCTTAGATTGTAAGCTCTTCTTCCCTCTTAGATTGTAAGCTCTCCTTCCCTCTTAGATTGTAAACTCTCCTTCCCTCTTAGATTGTAAGCTCTCCTTACCTCTTAGATTGTAAGCTCTCCTTCCCTCTTAGATTGTAAGCTCTCTTTCCCTCTTATATTGTAAGCTCTCCTTCCCTCTTAGATTGTAAGCTCTCCTTCCCTCTTAGATTGTAAGCTCTTCTTCCCTCTTAGATTGTAAGCTCTCCTTCCCTCTTAGATTGTAAGCTCTCCTTCCCTCTTAGATTGTAAGCTCTCCTTCCCTCTTAGACTGTAAGATCTTCTTCCCTCTTAGATTGTAAGCTCTCCTTCCATTTTAGATTGTAAGCGCTCCTTCCCTCTTAGATTGTAAGCTCTCCTTCCATTTTAGATTGTAAACTCTCCTTCCCTCTTAGATTGTAAGCTCTCCTTCCATTTCAGATCGTAAGCTCTCCTTCCCTCTTAGATTGTAAGCTCTCCTTCCATTTTAGATTGTAAGCTCTCCTTCCCTCTTAGATTGTAAGCTCTCCTTCCCTCTTAGATTGTAAGCTCTCCTTCCCTCTTAGATTGTAAGCTCTCCTTCCATTTTAGATTGTAAGCTCTCCTTCCCTCTTAGATTGTAAGCTCTCCTTCCCTCTTAGACTGTAAGCTCTCCTTCCCTCTTAGATTGTAAACTCTCCTTCCCTCTTAGATTGTAAGCTCTTCTTCCCTCTTAGATTGTAAGCTCTCCTTCCATTTTAGATTGTAAGCTCTCCTTCCCTCTTAGATTGTAAGATCTTCTTCCCTCTTAGATTGTAAGCTCTCCTTCCCTCTTAGATTGTAAGCTCTCCTTCCCTCTTAGATTGTAAGATCTTCTTCCCTCTTAGATTGTAAGCTCTCCTTCCCTCTTAGATTGTAAGCTCCCCTTCCCTCTTAGATTGTAAGCTCTCCTTCCCTCTTAGATTGTAAGCTCTCCTTCCATTTTAGATTGTAAGCTCTCCTTCCCTCTTAGATTGTAAGCTCTCCTTTCCTCTTAGATTGTAAGCTCTCCTTCCTTCTTAGATTGTAAGCTCTCCTTCCCTCTTAGATTGTAAGCTCTCCTTCCCTCTTAGATTGTAAGCTCTCCTTCCCTCTTAGATTGTAAGCTCTCCTTCCATTTTAGATTGTAAGCTGTCCTTCCCTCTTAGATTGTAAGCTCTCCTTCCCTCTTAGATTTTAAGCTCTCCTTCCCTCTTAGATTGTAAGCTCTCCTTCCCTCTTAGATTGTAAGATCTCCTTCCCTCTTAGATTGTAAGCTCTCCTTCCCTCTTAGATTGTAAGCTCTCCTTCCCTCTTAGATTGTAAGCTCTCCTTCCATTTTAGATTGTAAGCTCTCCTTCCTTCTTAGATTGTAAGCTCTCCTTCCCTCTTAGATTGTAAGCTCTCCTTCCCTCTTAGATTGTAAGCTCTCCTTCCCTCTTAGATTGTAAGCTCTCCTTCCATTTTAGATTGTAAGCTCTCCTTCCTTCTTAGATTGTAAGCTCTCCTTCCCTCTTAGATTGTAAGCTCTCCTTCCCTCTTAGATTGTAAGCTCTCCTTCCCTCTTAGATTGTAAACTCTTCTTTCCTCTTAGATTGTAAGCTCTCCTTCCCTCTTAGATTGTAAGCTCTTCTTCCCTCTTAGATTGTAAGCTCTCCTTCCCTCTTAGATTGTAAGCTCTCCTTCCCTCTTAGATTGTAAGCTCTCCTTCCATTTTAGATTGTAAGCTCGTCTTCCCTCTTAGATTGTAAGCTCTTCTTCCCTCTTAGATTGTAAGCTCTTCTTCCCTCTTAGATTGTAAGCTCTCCTACCCTCTTAGATTGTAAGCTCTTCTTCCCTCTTAGATTGTAAGCTCTCCTTCCCTCTTAGATTGTAAGCTCCCCTTCCCTCTTAGATTGTAAGCTCTCCTTCCATTCTAGATTGTAAGCTCTCCTTCCCTCTTAGATTGTAAGCTCTTCTTCCCTCTTAGATTGTAAGCTCTCCTTCCCTCTTAGATTGTAAGCTCTCCTTCCCTCTTAGATTGTAAGCTCTTCTTCCCTCTTAGATTGTAAGCTCTCCTTCCCTCTTAGATTGTAAGCTCTCTTTCCCTCTTATATTGTAAGCTCTCCTTCCCTCTTAGATTGTAAGCTGTTCTTCCCTCTTAGATTGTAAGCTCTCCTTCCCTCTTAGATTGTAAGCTCTCCTTCCCTCTTAGATTGTAAGCTCTCCTTCCCTCTTAGATTGTAAGCTCTCCTTCCCTCTTAGATTGTAAGCTCTCCTTCCCTCTTAGATTGTAAGCTCTCCTTCCCTCTTAGATTGTAAGCTCTCCTTCCCTCTTAGATTGTAAACTCTTCTTTCCTCTTAGATTGTAAGCTCTCCTTCCCTCTTAGATTGTAAGCTCTTCTTCCCTCTTAGATTGTAAGCTCTCCTTCCCTCTTAGATTGTAAGCTCTCCTTCCCTCTTAGATTGTAAGCTCTCCTTCCATTTTAGATTGTAAGCTCGTCTTCCCTCTTAGATTGTAAGCTCTTCTTCCCTCTTAGATTGTAAGCTCTTCTTCCCTCTTAGATTGTAAGCTCTCCTACCCTCTTAGATTGTAAGCTCTTCTTCCCTCTTAGATTGTAAGCTCTCCTTCCCTCTTAGATTGTAAGCTCCCCTTCCCTCTTAGATTGTAAGCTCTCCTTCCATTCTAGATTGTAAGCTCTCCTTCCCTCTTAGATTGTAAGCTCTTCTTCCCTCTTAGATTGTAAGCTCTCCTTCCCTCTTAGATTGTAAGCTCTCCTTCCCTCTTAGATTGTAAGCTCTTCTTCCCTCTTAGATTGTAAGCTCTCCTTCCCTCTTAGATTGTAAGCTCTCTTTCCCTCTTATATTGTAAGCTCTCCTTCCCTCTTAGATTGTAAGCTGTTCTTCCCTCTTAGATTGTAAGCTCTCCTTCCCTCTTAGATTGTAAGCTCTCCTTCCCTCTTAGATTGTAAGCTCTCCTTCCCTCTTAGATTGTAAGCTCTCCTTCCCTCTTAGATTGTAAGCTCTCCTTCCCTCTTAGATTGTAAGCTCTCCTTCCCTCTTAGATTGTAAGCTCTCCTTCCCTCTTAGATTGTAAACTCTTCTTTCCTCTTAGATTGTAAGCTCTCCTTCCCTCTTAGATTGTAAGCTCTTCTTCCCTCTTAGATTGTAAGCTCTCCTTCCCTCTTAGATTGTAAGCTCTCCTTCCCTCTTAGATTGTAAGCTCTCCTTCCCTCTTAGATTGTAAGCTCTCTTTCCCTCTTATATTGTAAGCTCTCCTTCCCTCTTAGATTGTAAGCTGTTCTTCCCTCTTAGATTGTAAGCTCTCCTTCCCTCTTAGATTGTAAGCTCTCCTTCCCTCTTAGATTGTAAGCTCTCCTTCCCTCTTAGATTGTAAGCTCTCCTTCCTTCTTAGATTGTAAGCTCTCCTTCCCTCTTAGATTGTAAGCTCTCCTTCCCTCTTAGATTGTAAGCTCTCCTTCCCTCTTAGATTGTAAACTCTTCTTTCCTCTTAGATTGTAAGCTCTCCTTCCCTCTTAGATTGTAAGCTCTTCTTCCCTCTTAGATTGTAAGCTCTCCTTCCCTCTTAGATTGTAAGCTCTCCTTCCCTCTTAGATTGTAAGCTCTCCTTCCATTTTAGATTGTAAGCTCGTCTTCCCTCTTAGATTGTAAGCTCTTCTTCCCTCTTAGATTGTAAGCTCTTCTTCCCTCTTAGATTGTAAGCTCTCCTACCCTCTTAGATTGTAAGCTCTTCTTCCCTCTTAGATTGTAAGCTCTCCTTCCCTCTTAGATTGTAAGCTCCCCTTCCCTCTTAGATTGTAAGCTCTCCTTCCATTCTAGATTGTAAGCTCTCCTTCCCTCTTAGATTGTAAGCTCTTCTTCCCTCTTAGATTGTAAGCTCTCCTTCCCTCTTAGATTGTAAGCTCTCCTTCCCTCTTAGATTGTAAGCTCTTCTTCCCTCTTAGATTGTAAGCTCTCCTTCCCTCTTAGATTGTAAGCTCTCTTTCCCTCTTATATTGTAAGCTCTCCTTCCCTCTTAGATTGTAAGCTGTTCTTCCCTCTTAGATTGTAAGCTCTCCTTCCCTCTTAGATTGTAAGCTCTCCTTCCCTCTTAGATTGTAAGCTCTCCTTCCCTCTTAGATTGTAAGCTCTCCTTCCCTCTTAGATTGTAAGCTCTCCTTCCCTCTTAGATTGTAAGCTCTTCTTCCCTCTTAGATTGTAAGCTCTCCTTCCGATTTAGATTGTAAGCTCTTCTTCCCTCTTAGATTGTAAGCTCTCCTTCCCTCTTAGATTGTAAGCTCTCCTTCCCTCTTAGATTGCAAGCTCTTCTTCCCTCTTAGATTGTAAGCTCTCCTTCCATTTTAGATTGTAAGCTCTCCTTCCCTCTTAGATTGTAAGCTCTCCTTCCCTCTTAGATTGTAAGCTCTCCTTCCCTCTTAGATTGTAAGCTCTCCTTCCCTCTTAGATTGTAAGCTCTCCTTCCCTCTTAGGTTGTAAGCTCTCCTTCCATTTTAGATTGTAAGCTCTCCTTCCATTTTAGATTGTAAGCTCTCCTTCCCTCTTAGATTGTAAGATCTTCTTCCCTCTTAGATTTTAAGCTCTCCTCCCCTCTTAGATTGTAAGATCTTCTTCCCTCTTAGATTGTAAGCTCTCCTTCCCTCTTAGATTGTAAGCTCTTCTTCCCTCTTAGATTGTAAGCTCTCCTTCCCTCTTAGATTGTAAGCTCCCCTTACCTCTTAGATTGTAAGCTCTCCTTCCATTTTAGATTGTAAGCTCTCCTTCCCTCTTAGATTGTAAGCTCTTCTTCCCTCTTAGATTGTAAGCTCTCCTTCCCTCTTAGATTGTAAGCTCTCATTCCCTCTTAGATTGTAAGCTCTTCTTCCCTCTTAGATTGTAAGCTCTCCTTCCCTCTTAGATTGTAAGCTCTCCTTCCCTCTTAGATTGTAAGATCTCCTTCCCTCTTAGATTGTAAGATCTCCTTCCCTCTTAGATTATAAGCTCTCCTTCCTTCTTAGATTGTAAGCTCTTCTTCCCTCTTAGATTGTAAGCTCTCCTTCCCTCTTAGATTGTAAGCTCTTCTTCCCTCTTAGATTGTAAGCTCTCCTTCCCTCTTAGATTGTAAGCTCTCCTTCCCTCTTAGATTGTAAGCTCTCCTTCCATTTTAGATTGTAAACTCTTCTTCCCTCTTAGATTGTAAGCTCTCCTTCCCTCTTAGATTGTAAGCTCTCCTTCCCTCTTAGATTGTAAGCTCTCTTTCCCTCTTAGATTGTAAGCTCTCCTTCCCTCTTAGATTGTAAGATTTCCTTCCCTCTTAGATTGTAAGCTCTCCTTCCGATTTAGATTGTAAGCTCTTCTTCCCTCTTAGATTGTAAGCTCTCCTTCCCTCTTAGATTGTAAGCTCTCCTTCCCTCTTAGATTGTAAACTCTTCTTCCCTCTTAGATTGTAAGCTCTCCTTCCCTCTTAGATTGTAAGCTCTCCTTCCCTCTTAGATTGTAAGCTCTCCTTCCCTCTTAGATTGTAAGCTCTCCTTACCTCTTAGATTGTAAGCTCTCCTTCCTTCTTAGATTGTAAGCTCTCCTTCCCTCTTAGATTGTAAGCTCTCCTTCCCTCTTAGATTGTAAGCTCTCCTTCCCTCTTAGATTGTAAGCTCTCCTTCCATTTTAGATTGTAAGCTCTCCTTCCTTCTTAGATTGTAAGCTCTCCTTCCCTCTTAGATTGTAAGCTCTCCTTCCCTCTTAGATTGTAAGCTCTCCTTCCCTCTTAGATTGTAAACTCTTCTTTCCTCTTAGATTGTAAGCTCTCCTTCCCTCTTAGATTGTAAGCTCTTCTTCCCTCTTAGATTGTAAGCTCTCCTTCCCTCTTAGATTGTAAGCTCTCCTTCCCTCTTAGATTGTAAGCTCTCCTTCCATTTTAGATTGTAAGCTCGTCTTCCCTCTTAGATTGTAAGCTCTTCTTCCCTCTTAGATTGTAAGCTCTTCTTCCCTCTTAGATTGTAAGCTCTCCTACCCTCTTAGATTGTAAGCTCTTCTTCCCTCTTAGATTGTAAGCTCTCCTTCCCTCTAAGATTGTAAGCTCTCCTTCCCTCTTAGATTGTAAGCTCTCCTTCCCTCTTAGATTGTAAGCTCTCCTTCCATTTTAGATTGTAAGCTCTTCTTCCCTCTTAGATTGTAAGCTCTCCTTCCCTCTTAGATTGTAAGCTCTCCTTCCCTCTTAGATTGTAAGCTCTCTTTCCCTCTTATATTGTAAGCTCTCCTTCCCTCTTAGATTGTAAGCTGTTCTTCCCTCTTAGATTGTAAGCTCTCCTTCCCTCTTAGATTGTAAGCTCTCCTTCCCTCTTAGATTGTAAGCTCTCCTTCCCTCTTAGATTGTAAGCTCTCTTTCCCTCTTATATTGTAAGCTCTCCTTCCCTCTTAGATTGTAAGCTCTCCTTCCCTCTTAGATTGTAAGCTCTCCTTCCCTCTTAGATTGTAAGCTCTCCTTCCCTCTTAGATTGTAAGCTCTCCTTCCCTCTTAGATTGTAAGCTCTTCTTCCCTCTTAGATTGTAAGCTCTCCTTCCGATTTAGATTGTAAGCTCTTCTTCCCTCTTAGATTGTAAGCTCTCCTTCCCTCTTAGATTGTAAGCTCTCCTTCCCTCTTAGATTGCAAGCTCTTCTTCCCTCTTAGATTGTAAGCTCTCCTTCCATTTTAGATTGTAAGCTCTCCTTCCCTCTTAGATTGTAAGCTCTCCTTCCCTCTTAGATTGTAAGCTCTCCTTCCCTCTTAGATTGTAAGCTCTCCTTCCCTCTTAGATTGTAAGCTCTCCTTCCCTCTTAGGTTGTAAGCTCTCCTTCCATTTTAGATTGTAAGCTCTCCTTCCATTTTAGATTGTAAGCTCTCCTTCCCTCTTAGATTGTAAGATCTTCTTCCCTCTTAGATTTTAAGCTCTCCTCCCCTCTTAGATTGTAAGATCTTCTTCCCTCTTAGATTGTAAGCTCTCCTTCCCTCTTAGATTGTAAGCTCTTCTTCCCTCTTAGATTGTAAGCTCTCCTTCCCTCTTAGATTGTAAGCTCCCCTTACCTCTTAGATTGTAAGCTCTCCTTCCATTTTAGATTGTAAGCTCTCCTTTCCTCTTAGATTGTAAGCTCTTCTTCCCTCTTAGATTGTAAGCTCTCCTTCCCTCTTAGATTGTAAGCTCTCCTTCCCTCTTAGATTGTAAGCTCTCCTTCCCTCTTAGATTGTAAGCTCTCCTTCCTTCTTAGATTGTAAGCTCTCCTTCCCTCTTAGATTGTAAGCTCTCCTTCCCTCTTAGATTGTAAGCTCTCCTTCCATTTTAGATTGTAAGCTCTCCTTCCCTCTTAGATTGTAAGCTCTCCTTCCCTCTTAGATTGTAAGCTCTCCTTCCTCCTTAGATTGTAAGCTCTCCTTCCCTCTTAGATTGTAAGCTCTCCTTCCCTCTTAGATTGTAAGCCCTCCTTCCCTCTTAGATTGTAAGCTCTCCTTCCATTTTAGATTGTAAGCTCTCCTTCCCTCTTAGATTGTAAGGCCTCCTTCCCTCTTAGATTGTAAGCTCTCCTTCCCTCTTAGATTGTAAGCTCTCCTTCCCTCTTAGATTGTAAGCTCTCCTTCCCTCTTAGATTGTAAGCTCTTCTTCCCTCTTAGATTGTAATCTCTCCTTCCCTCTTAGATTGTAAGCTCTCATTCCCTCTTAGATTGTAAGCTCTTCTTCCCTCTTAGATTGTAAGCTCTCCTTCCCTCTTAGATTGTAAGCTCTCCTTCCCTCTTAGATTGTAAGATCTCCTTCCCTCTTAGATTGTAAGATCTCCTTCCCTCTTAGATTATAAGCTCTCCTTCCCTCTTAGATTGTAAGCTCTTCTTCCCTCTTAGATTGTAAGCTCTCCTTCCCTCTTAGATTGTAAGCTCTTCTTCCCTCTTAGATTGTAAGCTCTCCTTCCCTCTTAGATTGTAAGCTCTCCTTCCCTCTTAGATTGTAAGCTCTCCTTCCATTTTAGATTGTAAACTCTTCTTCCCTCTTAGATTGTAAGCTCTCCTTCCCTCTTAGATTGTAAGCTCTCCTTCCCTCTTAGATTGTAAGCTCTCTTTCCCTCTTAGATTGTAAGCTCTCCTTCCCTCTTAGATTGTAAGCTCTCCTTCCCTCTTAGATTGTAAGCTCTCCTTCCCTCTTAGATTGTAAGCTCTCTTTCCCTCTTATATTGTAAGCTCTCCTTCCCTCTTAGATTGTAAGCTCTCCTTCCCTCTTAGATTGTAAGCTCTCCTTCCCTCTTAGATTGTAAGCTCTCCTTCCCTCTTAGATTGTAAGCTCTTCTTCCCTCTTAGATTGTAAGCTCTCCTTCCGATTTAGATTGTAAGCTCTCCTTCCCTCTTAGATTGTAAGCTCTTCTTCCCTCTTAGATTGTAAGCTCTCCTTCCCTCTTAGATTGTAAGCTCCCCTTCCCTCTTAGATTGTAAGCTCTCCTTCCATTTTAGATTGTAAGCTCTCCTTCCCTCTTAGATTGTAAGCTCTCCTTCCCTCTTAGATTGTAAGCTCTCCTTCCTTCTTAGATTGTAAGCTCTTCTTCCCTCTTAGATTGTAAGCTCTCCTTCCCTCTTAGATTGTAAGATCTCCTTCCCTCTTAGATTGTAAGATCTCCTTCCCTCTTAGATTATAAGCTCTCCTTCCCTCTTAGATTGTAAGCTCTCCTTCCCTCTTAGATTGTAAGCTCTTCTTCCCTCTTAGATTGTAAGCTCTCCTTCCCTCTTAGATTGTAAGCTCTTCTTCCCTCTTAGATTGTAAGCTCCCCTTCCCTCTTAGATTGTAAGCTCTCCTTCCCTCTTAGATTGTAAGCTCTCCTTCCATTTTAGATTGTAAGCTCTCCTTCCCTCTTAGATTGTAAGCTCTCCTTCCCTCTTAGATTGTAAGCTCTCCTTCCTTCTTAGATTGTAAGCTCTCCTTCCCTCTTAGATTGTAAGCTCTCCTTCCCTCTTAGATTGTAAGCTCTCCTTCCCTCTTAGATTGTAAGCTCTCCTTCCATTTTAGATTGTAAGCTGTCCTTCCCTCTTAGATTGTAAGCTCTCCTTCCCTCTTAGATTTTAAGCTCTCCTTCCCTCTTAGATTGTAAGCTCTCCTTCCCTCTTAGATTGTAAGATCTCCTCCCCTCTTAGATTGTAAGCTCTCCTTCCCTCTTAGATTGTAAGCTCTCCTTCCATTTTAGATTGTAAGCTCTCCTTCCTTGTTAGATTGTAAGCTCTCCTTCCCTCTTAGATTGTAAGCTCTCCTTCCCTCTTAGATTGTAAGCTCTCCTTCCCTCTTAGATTGTAAACTCTTCTTTCCTCTTAGATTGTAAGCTCTCCTTCCCTCTTAGATTGTAAGCTCTTCTTCCCTCTTAGATTGTAAGCTCTCCTTCCCTCTTAGATTGTAAGCTCTCCTTCCCTCTTAGATTGTAAGCTCTCCTTCCCTCTTAGATTGTAAGATCTTCTTCCCTCTTAGATTGTAAGCTCTCCTTCCATTTTAGATTGTAAGCTCTCCTTCCCTCTTAGATTGTAAGCTCTCCTTCCATTTTAGATTGTAAGCTCTCCTTCCCTCTTAGATTGTAAGCTCTCCTTCCATTTTAGATTGTAAGCTCTCCTTCCCTCTTAGATTGTAAGCTCTCCTTCCATTTTAGATTGTAAGCTCTCCTTCCCTCTTAAATTGTAAGCTCTCCTTCCCTCTTAGATTGTAAGCTCTCCTTCCCTCTTAGATTGTAAGCTCTCCTTCCATTTTAGATTGTAAGCTCTCCTTCCCTCTTAGATTGTAAGCTCTCCTTCCCTCTTAGACTGTAAGCTCTCCTTCCCTCTTAGATTGTAAACTCTCCTTCCCTCTTAGATTGTAAGCTCTCCTTCCCTCTTAGATTGTAAGATCTTCTTCCCTCTTAGATTTTAAGCTCTCCTCCCCTCTTAGATTGTAAGATCTTCTTCCCTCTTAGATTGTAAGCTCTCCTTCCCTCTTAGATTGTAAGCTCTCCTTCCCTCTTAGATTGTAAGATCTTCTTCCCTCTTAGATTGTAAGCTCTCCTTCCCTCTTAGATTGTAAGCTCCCCTTCCCTCTTAGATTGTAAGCTCTCCTTCCCTCTTAGATTGTAAGCTCTCCTTCCATTTTAGATTGTAAGCTCTCCTTCCCTCTTAGATTGTAAGCTCTCCTTCCCTCTTAGATTGTAAGCTCTCCTTCCTTCTTAGATTGTAAGCTCTCCTTCCCTCTTAGATTGTAAGCTCTCCTTCCCTCTTAGATTGTAAGCTCTCCTTCCCTCTTAGATTGTAAGCTCTCCTTCCATTTTAGATTGTAAGCTGTCCTTCCCTCTTAGATTGTAAGCTCTCCTTCCCTCTTAGATTTTAAGCTCTCCTTCCCTCTTAGATTGTAAGCTCTCCTTCCCTCTTAGATTGTAAGCTCTCCTTCCCTCTTAGATTGTAAGCTCTCCTTCCCTCTTAGATTGTAAGCTCTCCTTCCATTTTAGATTGTAAGCTCTCCTTCCTTCTTAGATTGTAAGCTCTCCTTCCCTCTTAGATTGTAAGCTCTCCTTCCCTCTTAGATTGTAAGCTCTCCTTCCCTCTTAGATTGTAAACTCTTCTTTCCTCTTAGATTGTAAGCTCTCCTTCCATTTTAGATTGTAAGCTCGTCTTCCCTCTTAGATTGTAAGCTCTTCTTCCCTCTTAGATTGTAAGCTCTTCTTCCCTCTTAGATTGTAAGCTCTCCTTCCCTCTTAGATTGTAAGCTCTTCTTCCCTCTTAGATTGTAAGCTCTCCTTCCCTCTAAGATTGTAAGCTCTCCTTCCCTCTTAGATTGTAAGCTCTCCTTCCCTCTTAGATTGTAAGCTCTCCTTCCATTTTAGATTGTAAGCTCTTCTTCCCTCTTAGATTGTAAGCTCTCCTTCCCTCTTAGATTGTAAGCTCTCCTTCCCTCTTAGATTGTAAGCTCTCCTTCCCTCTTAGATTGTAAGCTCTTCTTCCCTCTTAGATTGTAAGCTCTCCTTCCCTCTTAGATTGTAAACTCTCCTTCCCTCTTAGATTGTAAGCTCTCCTTACCTCTTAGATTGTAAGCTCTCCTTCCCTCTTAGATTGTAAGCTCTCTTTCCCTCTTATATTGTAAGCTCTCCTTCCCTCTTAGATTGTAAGCTCTCCTTCCCTCTTAGATTGTAAGCTCTTCTTCCCTCTTAGATTGTAAGCTCTCCTTCCCTCTTAGATTGTAAGCTCTCCTTCCCTCTTAGATTGTAAGCTCTCCTTCCCTCTTAGACTGTAAGATCTTCTTCCCTCTTAGATTGTAAGCTCTCCTTCCATTTTAGATTGTAAGCGCTCCTTCCCTCTTAGATTGTAAGCTCTCCTTCCATTTTAGATTGTAAGCTCTCCTTCCCTCTTAGATTGTAAGCTCTCCTTCCATTTCAGATCGTAAGCTCTCCTTCCCTCTTAGATTGTAAGCTCTCCTTCCATTTTAGATTGTAAGCTCTCCTTCCCTCTTAGATTGTAAGCTCTCCTTCCCTCTTAGATTGTAAGCTCTCCTTCCCTCTTAGATTGTAAGCTCTCCTTCCATTTTAGATTGTAAGCTCTCCTTCCCTCTTAGATTGTAAGCTCTCCTTCCCTCTTAGACTGTAAGCTCTCCTTCCCTCTTAGATTGTAAACTCTCCTTCCCTCTTAGATTGTAAGCTCTTCTTCCCTCTTAGATTGTAAGCTCTCCTTCCATTTTAGATTGTAAGCTCTCCTTCCCTCTTAGATTGTAAGATCTTCTTCCCTCTTAGATTGTAAGCTCTCCTTCCCTCTTAGATTGTAAGCTCTCCTTCCCTCTTAGATTGTAAGATCTTCTTCCCTCTTAGATTGTAAGCTCTCCTTCCCTCTTAGATTGTAAGCTCCCCTTCCCTCTTAGATTGTAAGCTCTCCTTCCCTCTTAGATTGTAAGCTCTCCTTCCATTTTAGATTGTAAGCTCTCCTTCCCTCTTAGATTGTAAGCTCTCCTTTCCTCTTAGATTGTAAGCTCTCCTTCCTTCTTAGATTGTAAGCTCTCCTTCCCTCTTAGATTGTAAGCTCTCCTTCCCTCTTAGATTGTAAGCTCTCCTTCCCTCTTAGATTGTAAGCTCTCCTTCCATTTTAGATTGTAAGCTGTCCTTCCCTCTTAGATTGTAAGCTCTCCTTCCCTCTTAGATTTTAAGCTCTCCTTCCCTCTTAGATTGTAAGCTCTCCTTCCCTCTTAGATTGTAAGATCTCCTTCCCTCTTAGATTGTAAGCTCTCCTTCCCTCTTAGATTGTAAGCTCTCCTTCCCTCTTAGATTGTAAGCTCTCCTTCCATTTTAGATTGTAAGCTCTCCTTCCTTCTTAGATTGTAAGCTCTCCTTCCCTCTTAGATTGTAAGCTCTCCTTCCCTCTTAGATTGTAAGCTCTCCTTCCCTCTTAGATTGTAAGCTCTCCTTCCATTTTAGATTGTAAGCTCTCCTTCCTTCTTAGATTGTAAGCTCTCCTTCCCTCTTAGATTGTAAGCTCTCCTTCCCTCTTAGATTGTAAGCTCTCCTTCCCTCTTAGATTGTAAACTCTTCTTTCCTCTTAGATTGTAAGCTCTCCTTCCCTCTTAGATTGTAAGCTCTTCTTCCCTCTTAGATTGTAAGCTCTCCTTCCCTCTTAGATTGTAAGCTCTCCTTCCCTCTTAGATTGTAAGCTCTCCTTCCATTTTAGATTGTAAGCTCGTCTTCCCTCTTAGATTGTAAGCTCTTCTTCCCTCTTAGATTGTAAGCTCTTCTTCCCTCTTAGATTGTAAGCTCTCCTACCCTCTTAGATTGTAAGCTCTTCTTCCCTCTTAGATTGTAAGCTCTCCTTCCCTCTAAGATTGTAAGCTCTCCTTCCCTCTTAGATTGTAAGCTCTCCTTCCCTCTTAGATTGTAAGCTCTCCTTCCATTTTAGATTGTAAGCTCTTCTTCCCTCTTAGATTGTAAGCTCTCCTTCCCTCTTAGATTGTAAGCTCTCCTTCCCTCTTAGATTGTAAGCTCTCTTTCCCTCTTATATTGTAAGCTCTCCTTCCCTCTTAGATTGTAAGCTGTTCTTCCCTCTTAGATTGTAAGCTCTCCTTCCCTCTTAGATTGTAAGCTCTCCTTCCCTCTTAGATTGTAAGCTCTCCTTCCCTCTTAGATTGTAAGCTCTCTTTCCCTCTTATATTGTAAGCTCTCCTTCCCTCTTAGATTGTAAGCTCTCCTTCCCTCTTAGATTGTAAGCTCTCCTTCCCTCTTAGATTGTAAGCTCTCCTTCCCTCTTAGATTGTAAGCTCTCCTTCCCTCTTAGATTGTAAGCTCTTCTTCCCTCTTAGATTGTAAGCTCTCCTTCCGATTTAGATTGTAAGCTCTTCTTCCCTCTTAGATTGTAAGCTCTCCTTCCCTCTTAGATTGTAAGCTCTCCTTCCCTCTTAGATTGCAAGCTCTTCTTCCCTCTTAGATTGTAAGCTCTCCTTCCATTTTAGATTGTAAGCTCTCCTTCCCTCTTAGATTGTAAGCTCTCCTTCCCTCTTAGATTGTAAGCTCTCCTTCCCTCTTAGATTGTAAGCTCTCCTTCCCTCTTAGATTGTAAGCTCTCCTTCCCTCTTAGGTTGTAAGCTCTCCTTCCATTTTAGATTGTAAGCTCTCCTTCCATTTTAGATTGTAAGCTCTCCTTCCCTCTTAGATTGTAAGATCTTCTTCCCTCTTAGATTTTAAGCTCTCCTCCCCTCTTAGATTGTAAGATCTTCTTCCCTCTTAGATTGTAAGCTCTCCTTCCCTCTTAGATTGTAAGCTCTTCTTCCCTCTTAGATTGTAAGCTCTCCTTCCCTCTTAGATTGTAAGCTCCCCTTACCTCTTAGATTGTAAGCTCTCCTTCCATTTTAGATTGTAAGCTCTCCTTTCCTCTTAGATTGTAAGCTCTTCTTCCCTCTTAGATTGTAAGCTCTCCTTCCCTCTTAGATTGTAAGCTCTCCTTCCCTCTTAGATTGTAAGCTCTCCTTCCATTTTAGATTGTAAGCTCTCCTTCCCTCTTAGATTGTAAGCTCTCCTTCCCTCTTAGATTGTAAGCTCTCCTTCCTTCTTAGATTGTAAGCTCTCCTTCCCTCTTAGATTGTAAGCTCTCCTTCCCTCTTAGATTGTAAGCTCTCCTTCCATTTTAGATTGTAAGCTCTCCTTCCCTCTTAGATTGTAAGCTCTCCTTCCCTCTTAGATTGTAAGCTCTCCTTCCCTCTTAGATTGTAAGCCCTCCTTCCCTCTTAGATTGTAAGCTCTCCTTCCATTTTAGATTGTAAGCTCTCCTTCCCTCTTAGATTGTAAGGCCTCCTTCCCTCTTAGATTGTAAGCTCTCCTTCCCTCTTAGATTGTAAGCTCTCCTTCCCTCTTAGATTGTAAGCTCTCCTTCCCTCTTAGATTGTAAGCTCTTCTTCCCTCTTAGATTGTAAGCTCTCCTTCCCTCTTAGATTGTAAGCTCTCATTCCCTCTTAGATTGTAAGCTCTTCTTCCCTCTTAGATTGTAAGCTCTCCTTCCCTCTTAGATTGTAAGCTCTCCTTCCCTCTTAGATTGTAAGATCTCCTTCCCTCTTAGATTGTAAGATCTCCTTCCCTCTTAGATTATAAGCTCTCCTTCCCTCTTAGATTGTAAGCTCTTCTTCCCTCTTAGATTGTAAGCTCTCCTTCCCTCTTAGATTGTAAGCTCTTCTTCCCTCTTAGATTGTAAGCTCTCCTTCCCTCTTAGATTGTAAGCTCTCCTTCCCTCTTAGATTGTAAGCTCTCCTTCCATTTTAGATTGTAAACTCTTCTTCCCTCTTAGATTGTAAGCTCTCCTTCCCTCTTAGATTGTAAGCTCTCCTTCCCTCTTAGATTGTAAGCTCTCTTTCCCTCTTAGATTGTAAGCTCTCCTTCCCTCTTAGATTGTAAGATTTCCTTCCCTCTTAGATTGTAAGCTCTCCTTCCGATTTAGATTGTAAGCTCTTCTTCCCTCTTAGATTGTAAGCTCTCCTTCCCTCTTAGATTGTAAGCTCTCCTTCCCTCTTAGATTGTAAACTCTTCTTCCCTCTTAGATTGTAAGCTCTCCTTCCCTCTTAGATTGTAAGCTCTCCTTCCCTCTTAGATTGTAAGCTCTCCTTCCCTCTTAGATTGTAAGCTCTCCTTACCTCTTAGATTGTAAGCTCTCCTTCCTTCTTAGATTGTAAGCTCTCCTTCCCTCTTAGATTGTAAGCTCTCCTTCCCTCTTAGATTGTAAGCTCTCCTTCCCTCTTAGATTGTAAGCTCTCCTTCCATTTTAGATTGTAAGCTCTCCTTCCTTCTTAGATTGTAAGCTCTCCTTCCCTCTTAGATTGTAAGCTCTCCTTCCCTCTTAGATTGTAAGCTCTCCTTCCCTCTTAGATTGTAAACTCTTCTTTCCTCTTAGATTGTAAGCTCTCCTTCCCTCTTAGATTGTAAGCTCTTCTTCCCTCTTAGATTGTAAGCTCTCCTTCCCTCTTAGATTGTAAGCTCTCCTTCCCTCTTAGATTGTAAGCTCTCCTTCCATTTTAGATTGTAAGCTCGTCTTCCCTCTTAGATTGTAAGCTCTTCTTCCCTCTTAGATTGTAAGCTCTTCTTCCCTCTTAGATTGTAAGCTCTCCTACCCTCTTAGATTGTAAGCTCTTCTTCCCTCTTAGATTGTAAGCTCTCCTTCCCTCTAAGATTGTAAGCTCTCCTTCCCTCTTAGATTGTAAGCTCTCCTTCCCTCTTAGATTGTAAGCTCTCCTTCCATTTTAGATTGTAAGCTCTTCTTCCCTCTTAGATTGTAAGCTCTCCTTCCCTCTTAGATTGTAAGCTCTCCTTCCCTCTTAGATTGTAAGCTCTCTTTCCCTCTTATATTGTAAGCTCTCCTTCCCTCTTAGATTGTAAGCTGTTCTTCCCTCTTAGATTGTAAGCTCTCCTTCCCTCTTAGATTGTAAGCTCTCCTTCCCTCTTAGATTGTAAGCTCTCCTTCCCTCTTAGATTGTAAGCTCTCTTTCCCTCTTATATTGTAAGCTCTCCTTCCCTCTTAGATTGTAAGCTCTCCTTCCCTCTTAGATTGTAAGCTCTCCTTCCCTCTTAGATTGTAAGCTCTCCTTCCCTCTTAGATTGTAAGCTCTCCTTCCCTCTTAGATTGTAAGCTCTTCTTCCCTCTTAGATTGTAAGCTCTCCTTCCGATTTAGATTGTAAGCTCTTCTTCCCTCTTAGATTGTAAGCTCTCCTTCCCTCTTAGATTGTAAGCTCTCCTTCCCTCTTAGATTGCAAGCTCTTCTTCCCTCTTAGATTGTAAGCTCTCCTTCCATTTTAGATTGTAAGCTCTCCTTCCCTCTTAGATTGTAAGCTCTCCTTCCCTCTTAGATTGTAAGCTCTCCTTCCCTCTTAGATTGTAAGCTCTCCTTCCCTCTTAGATTGTAAGCTCTCCTTCCCTCTTAGGTTGTAAGCTCTCCTTCCATTTTAGATTGTAAGCTCTCCTTCCATTTTAGATTGTAAGCTCTCCTTCCCTCTTAGATTGTAAGATCTTCTTCCCTCTTAGATTTTAAGCTCTCCTCCCCTCTTAGATTGTAAGATCTTCTTCCCTCTTAGATTGTAAGCTCTCCTTCCCTCTTAGATTGTAAGCTCTTCTTCCCTCTTAGATTGTAAGCTCTCCTTCCCTCTTAGATTGTAAGCTCCCCTTACCTCTTAGATTGTAAGCTCTCCTTCCATTTTAGATTGTAAGCTCTCCTTTCCTCTTAGATTGTAAGCTCTTCTTCCCTCTTAGATTGTAAGCTCTCCTTCCCTCTTAGATTGTAAGCTCTCCTTCCCTCTTAGATTGTAAGCTCTCCTTCCATTTTAGATTGTAAGCTCTCCTTCCCTCTTAGATTGTAAGCTCTCCTTCCCTCTTAGGTTGTAAGCTCTCCTTCCATTTTAGATTGTAAGCTCTCCTTCCATTTTAGATTGTAAGCTCTCCTTCCCTCTTAGATTGTAAGCTCTCCTTCCCTCTTAGATTGTAAGCTCTCCTTCCATTTTAGATTGTAAGCTCTCCTTCCCTCTTAGATTGTAAGCTCTCCTTCCCTCTTAGATTGTAAGCTCTCCTTCCTTCTTAGATTGTAAGCTCTCCTTCCCTCTTAGATTGTAAGCTCTCCTTCCCTCTTAGATTGTAAGCCCTCCTTCCCTCTTAGATTGTAAGCTCTCCTTCCATTTTAGATTGTAAGCTCTCCTTCCCTCTTAGATTGTAAGGCCTCCTTCCCTCTTAGATTGTAAGCTCTCCTTCCCTCTTAGATTGTAAGCTCTCCTTCCCTCTTAGATTGTAAGCTCTCCTTCCCTCTTAGATTGTAAGCTCTTCTTCCCTCTTAGATTGTAATCTCTCCTTCCCTCTTAGATTGTAAGCTCTCATTCCCTCTTAGATTGTAAGCTCTTCTTCCCTCTTAGATTGTAAGCTCTCCTTCCCTCTTAGATTGTAAGCTCTCCTTCCCTCTTAGATTGTAAGATCTCCTTCCCTCTTAGATTGTAAGATCTCCTTCCCTCTTAGATTATAAGCTCTCCTTCCCTCTTAGATTGTAAGCTCTTCTTCCCTCTTAGATTGTAAGCTCTCCTTCCCTCTTAGATTGTAAGCTCTTCTTCCCTCTTAGATTGTAAGCTCTCCTTCCCTCTTAGATTGTAAGCTCTCCTTCCCTCTTAGATTGTAAGCTCTCCTTCCATTTTAGATTGTAAACTCTTCTTCCCTCTTAGATTGTAAGCTCTCCTTCCCTCTTAGATTGTAAGCTCTCCTTCCCTCTTAGATTGTAAGCTCTCTTTCCCTCTTAGATTGTAAGCTCTCCTTCCCTCTTAGATTGTAAGATTTCCTTCCCTCTTAGATTGTAAGCTCTCCTTCCGATTTAGATTGTAAGCTCTTCTTCCCTCTTAGATTGTAAGCTCTCCTTCCCTCTTAGATTGTAAGCTCTCCTTCCCTCTTAGATTGTAAACTCTTCTTCCCTCTTAGATTGTAAGCTCTCCTTCCCTCTTAGATTGTAAGCTCTCCTTCCCTCTTAGATTGTAAGCTCTCCTTACCTCTTAGATTGTAAGCTCTCCTTACCTCTTAGATTGTAAGCTCTCCTTCCTTCTTAGATTGTAAGCTCTCCTTCCATTTTAGATTGTAAGCTCTCCTTCCCTCTTAGATTGTAAGCTTTCCTTCCCTCTTAGATTGTAAACTCTCCTTCCTTCTTAGATTGTAAGCTCTCCTTCCATTTTAGATTGTAAGCTCTCCTTCCCTCTTAGATTGTAAGCTCTCCTTCACTCTTAGATTGTAAGCTCTCCTTCCCTCTTAGATTGTAAGCTCTCCTTCCCTCTTAGATTGTAAACTCTCCTTCCATTTTAGATTGTAAGCTCTTCTTCCCTCTTAGATTGTAAGCTCTCCTTCCCTCTTAGATTGTAAGCTCTCTTTCCCTCTTAGATTGTAAGCTCTCCTTCCCTCTTAGATTGTAAGATTTCCTTCCCTCTTAGATTGTAAGCTCTCCTTCCCTCTTAGATTGTAAGCTCTCCTTCCCTCTTAGATTGTAAGCTCTCCTTCCCTCTCAGATTGTAAGCTCTCATTCCCTCTTAGATTGTAAGCTCTCCTTCCCTCTTAGATTGTAAGCTCTCCTTCCCTCTTAGATTGTAAGCTCTCCTTCCCTCTTAGATTGTAAGCTCTCCTTCCCTCTTAGATTGTAAGCTCTCCTTCCATTTTTGATTGTAAGCTCTCCTTCCCTCTTAGATTGTAAGCTCTCCTTCCATTTTAGATTGTAAGCTCTTCTTCCCTCTTAGATTGTAAGCTCTCCTTCCCACTTAGATTGTACGATCTTCTTCCCTCTTAGATTGTAAGCTCTCCTTCCCTCTTAGATTGTAAGCTCTTCTTCCCTCTTAGATTGTAAGCTCTCCTTCCCTCTTAGATTGTAAGCTCTCCTTCCCTCTTAGATTGTAAGCTCTTCTTCCCTCTTAGATTGTAAGCTCTCCTTCCCTCTTAGATTGTAAACTCTCCTTCCCTCTTAGATTGTAAGCTCTCCTTCCCTCTTAGATTGTAAGCTCTTCTTCCCTCTTAGATTGTAAGCTCTTCTTCCCTCTTAGATTGTAAGCTCTTCTTACCTCTTAGTTTGTAAGCTCTTCTTCCCTCTTAGATTGTAAGCTCTCCTTCCATTTTAGATTGCAAGCTCTCCTTCCCTCTTAGATTGTAAGCTCTCCTTCCCTCTTAGATTGTAAGCTCTCCTTCCCTCTTAGATTGTAAGATCTTCTTCCCTCTTAGATTGTAAGCTCTCCTTCCCTCTTAGATTGTAAGCTCTCCTTCCATTTTAGATTGTAAGCTCTTCTTCCCTCTTAGATTGTAAGCTCTCCTTCCATTTTAGATTGTAAGCTCTTCTTCCCTCTTAGATTGTAAGCTCTCCTTCCCTCTTAGATTGTAAGCTCTCCTTCCCTCTTAGATTGTAAGCCCTCCTTCCCTCTTAGATTGTAAGCTCTCCTTCCATTTTAGATTGTAAGCTCTCCTTCCCTCTTAGATTGTAAGGCCTCCTTCCCTCTTAGATTGTAAGCTCTCCTTCCCTCTTAGATTGTAAGCTCTCCTTCCCTCTTAGATTGTAAGCTCTCCTTCCCTCTTAGATTGTAAGCTCTTCTTCCCTCTTAGATTGTAAGCTCTCCTTCCCTCTTAGATTGTAAGCTCTCATTCCCTCTTAGATTGTAAGCTCTTCTTCCCTCTTAGATTGTAAGCTCTCCTTCCCTCTTAGATTGTAAGCTCTCCTTCCCTCTTAGATTGTAAGATCTCCTTCCCTCTTAGATTGTAAGATCTCCTTCCCTCTTAGATTATAAGCTCTCCTTCCCTCTTAGATTGTAAGCTCTTCTTCCCTCTTAGATTGTAAGCTCTCCTTCCCTCTTAGATTGTAAGCTCTTCTTCCCTCTTAGATTGTAAGCTCTCCTTCCCTCTTAGATTGTAAGCTCTCCTTCCCTCTTAGATTGTAAGCTCTCCTTCCATTTTAGATTGTAAACTCTTCTTCCCTCTTAGATTGTAAGCTCTCCTTCCCTCTTAGATTGTAAGCTCTCCTTCCCTCTTAGATTGTAAGCTCTCTTTCCCTCTTAGATTGTAAGCTCTCCTTCCCTCTTAGATTGTAAGATTTCCTTCCCTCTTAGATTGTAAGCTCTCCTTCCGATTTAGATTGTAAGCTCTTCTTCCCTCTTAGATTGTAAGCTCTCCTTCCCTCTTAGATTGTAAGCTCTCCTTCCCTCTTAGATTGTAAACTCTTCTTCCCTCTTAGATTGTAAGCTCTCCTTCCCTCTTAGATTGTAAGCTCTCCTTCCCTCTTAGATTGTAAGCTCTCCTTACCTCTTAGATTGTAAGCTCTCCTTACCTCTTAGATTGTAAGCTCTCCTTCCTTCTTAGATTGTAAGCTCTCCTTCCATTTTAGATTGTAAGCTCTCCTTCCCTCTTAGATTGTAAGCTTTCCTTCCCTCTTAGATTGTAAACTCTCCTTCCTTCTTAGATTGTAAGCTCTCCTTCCATTTTAGATTGTAAGCTCTCCTTCCCTCTTAGATTGTAAGCTCTCCTTCACTCTTAGATTGTAAGCTCTCCTTCCCTCTTAGATTGTAAGCTCTCCTTCCCTCTTAGATTGTAAACTCTCCTTCCATTTTAGATTGTAAGCTCTTCTTCCCTCTTAGATTGTAAGCTCTCCTTCCCTCTTAGATTGTAAGCTCTCTTTCCCTCTTAGATTGTAAGCTCTCCTTCCCTCTTAGATTGTAAGATTTCCTTCCCTCTTAGATTGTAAGCTCTCCTTCCCTCTTAGATTGTAAGCTCTCCTTCCCTCTTAGATTGTAAGCTCTCCTTCCCTCTCAGATTGTAAGCTCTCCTTCCCTCTTAGATTGTAAGCTCTCCTTCCCTCTTAGATTGTAAGCTCTCCTTCCCTCTTAGATTGTAAGCTCTCCTTCCCTCTTAGATTGTAAGCTCTCCTTCCCTCTTAGATTGTAAGCTCTCCTTCCATTTTTGATTGTAAGCTCTCCTTCCCTCTTAGATTGTAAGCTCTCCTTCCATTTTAGATTGTAAGCTCTTCTTCCCTCTTAGATTGTAAGCTCTCCTTCCCTCTTAGATTGTAAGCTCTCCTTCCCTCTTAGATTGTAAGCTCTTCTTCCCTCTTAGATTGTAAGCTCTCCTTCCCTCTTAGATTGTAAACTCTCCTTCCCTCTTAGATTGTAAGCTCTCCTTCCCTCTTAGATTGTAAGCTCTTCTTCCCTCTTAGATTGTAAGCTCTTCTTCCCTCTTAGATTGTAAGCTCTTCTTACCTCTTAGTTTGTAAGCTCTTCTTCCCTCTTAGATTGTAAGCTCTCCTTCCATTTTAGATTGCAAGCTCTCCTTCCGTCTTAGATTGTAAGCTCTCCTTCCCTCTTAGATTGTAAGCTCTCCTTCCCTCTTAGATTGTAAGATCTTCTTCCCTCTTAGATTGTAAGCTCTCCTTCCCTCTTAGATTGTAAGCTCTCCTTCCATTTTAGATTGTAAGCTCTTCTTCCCTCTTAGATTGTAAGCTCTCCTTCCCTCTTAGATTGTAAGCTCTCCTTCCCTCTTAGATTGTAAACTCTCCTTCCCTCTTAGATTGTAAGCTCTCCTTCCCTCTTAGATTGTAAGCTCTCCTTCCCTCTTAGATTGTAAGCTCTTCTTCCCTCTTAGATTGTAAGCTCTTCTTATCTCTTAGTTTGTAAGCTCTTCTTCCCTCTTAGATTGTAAGCTCTCCTTTCCTCTTAGATTGTAAGCTATCCTTCCCTCTTAGATTGTAAGATCTTCTTCCCTCTTAGATTGTAAGCTCTCCTTCCCTCTTAGATTGTAATCTCTCCTTCCCTCTTAGATTGTAAGCTCTCCTTCCCTCTTAGATTGTAAGCTCTCCTTCCATTTTAGATTGTAAGCTCTTCTTCCCTCTTAGATTGTAAGCTCTCCTTCCCTCTTAGATTGTAAGCTCTCCTTCCCTCTTAGATTGTAAGCTCTCCTTCCATTTTAGATTGTAAGCTCGTCTTCCCTCTTAGATTGTAAGCTCTTCTTCCCTCTTAGATTGTAAGCTCTTCTTCCCTCTTAGATTGTAAGCTCTCCTTCCCTCTTAGATTGTAAGCTCTTCTTCCCTCTTAGATTGTAAGCTCTCCTTCCCTCTAAGATTGTAAGCTCTCCTTCCCTCTTAGATTGTAAGCTCTCCTTCCCTCTTAGATTGTAAACTCTCCTTCCCTCTTAGATTGTAAGCTCTCCTTCCCTCTTAGATTGTAAGCTCTCTTTCCCTCTTATATTGTAAGCTCTCCTTCCCTCTTAGATTGTAAGCTCTCCTTCCCTCTTAGATTGTAAGCTCTCCTTCCCTCTTAGATTGTAAGCTCTCCTTCCCTCTTAGATTGTAAGCTCTCCTTCCCTCTTAGATTGTAAGCTCTTCTTCCCTCTTAGATTGTAAGCTCTCCTTCCGATTTAGATTGTAAGCTCTCCTTCCCTCTTAGATTGTAAGCTCTTCTTCCCTCTTAGATTGTAAGCTCTCCTTCCCTCTTAGATTGTAAGCTCCCCTTCCCTCTTAGATTGTAAGCTCTCCTTCCATTTTAGATTGTAAGCTCTCCTTCCCTCTTAGATTGTAAGCTCTCCTTCCCTCTTAGATTGTAAGCTCTCCTTCCTTCTTAGATTGTAAGCTCTCCTTCCCTCTTAGATTGTAAGCTCTCCTTCCCTCTTAGATTGTAAGCCCTCCTTCCCTCTTAGATTGTAAGCTCTCCTTCCCTCTTAGATTGTAAGCTCTCCTTCCCTCTTAGATTGTAAGCTCTTCTTCCCTCTTAGATTGTAAGCTCTCCTTCCCTCTTAGATTGTAAGATCTCCTTCCCTCTTAGATTGTAAGATCTCCTTCCCTCTTAGATTATAAGCTCTCCTTCCCTCTTAGATTGTAAGCTCTCATTCCCTCTTAGATTGTAAGCTCTTCTTCCCTCTTAGATTGTAAGCTCTCCTTCCCTCTTAGATTGTAAGCTCTTCTTCCCTCTTAGATTGTAAGCTCCCCTTCCCTCTTAGATTGTAAGCTCTCCTTCCCTCTTAGATTGTAAGCTCTCCTTCCATTTTAGATTGTAAGCTCTCCTTCCCTCTTAGATTGTAAGCTCTCCTTCCCTCTTAGATTGTAAGCTCTCCTTCCTTCTTAGATTGTAAGCTCTCCTTCCCTCTTAGATTGTAAGCTCTCCTTCCCTCTTAGATTGTAAGCTCTCCTTCCCTCTTAGATTGTAAGCTCTCCTTCCATTTTAGATTGTAAGCTGTCCTTCCCTCTTAGATTGTAAGCTCTCCTTCCCTCTTAGATTTTAAGCTCTCCTTCCCTCTTAGATTGTAAGCTCTCCTTCCCTCTTAGATTGTAAGATCTCCTCCCCTCTTAGATTGTAAGCTCTCCTTCCCTCTTAGATTGTAAGCTCTCCTTCCATTTTAGATTGTAAGCTCTCCTTCCTTCTTAGATTGTAAGCTCTCCTTCCCTCTTAGATTGTAAGCTCTCCTTCCCTCTTAGATTGTAAGCTCTCCTTCCCTCTTAGATTGTAAATTCTTCTTTCCTCTTAGATTGTAAGCTCTCCTTCCCTCTTAGATTGTAAGCTCTTCTTCCCTCTTAGATTGTAAGCTCTCCTTCCCTCTTAGATTGTAAGCTCTCCTTCCCTCTTAGATTGTAAGCTCTCCTTCCCTCTTAGATTGTAAGATCTTCTTCCCTCTTAGATTGTAAGCTCTCCTTCCATTTTAGATTGTAAGCTCTCCTTCCCTCTTAGATTGTAAGCTCTCCTTCCATTTTAGATTGTAAGCTCTCCTTCCCTCTTAGATTGTAAGCTCTCCTTCCATTTTAGATTGTAAGCTCTCCTTCCCTCTTAGATTGTAAGCTCTCCTTCCATTTTAGATTGTAAGCTCTCCTTCCCTCTTAAATTGTAAGCTCTCCTTCCCTCTTAGATTGTAAGCTCTCCTTCCCTCTTAGATTGTAAGCTCTCCTTCCATTTTAGATTGTAAGCTCTCCTTCCCTCTTAGATTGTAAGCTCTCCTTCCCTCTTAGACTGTAAGCTCTCCTTCCCTCTTAGATTGTAAACTCTCCTTCCCTCTTAGATTGTAAGCTCTTCTTCCCTCTTAGATTGTAAGCTCTCCTTCCCTCTTAGATTGTAAGCTCCCCTTCCCTCTTAGATTGTAAGCTCTCCTTCCCTCTTAGATTGTAAGCTCTCCTTCCATTTTAGATTGTAAGCTCTCCTTCCCTCTTAGATTGTAAGCTCTCCTTCCCTCTTAGATTGTAAGCTCTCCTTCCTTCTTAGATTGTAAGCTCTCCTTCCCTCTTAGATTGTAAGCTCTCCTTCCCTCTTAGATTGTAAGCTCTCCTTCCCTCTTAGATTGTAAGCTCTCCTTCCATTTTAGATTGTAAGCTGTCCTTCCCTCTTAGATTGTAAGCTCTCCTTCCCTCTTAGATTTTAAGCTCTCCTTCCCTCTTAGATTGTAAGCTCTCCTTCCCTCTTAGATTGTAAGCTCTCCTTCCCTCTTAGATTGTAAGCTCTTCTTCCCTCTTAGATTGTAAGCTCTCCTTCCCTCTTAGATTGTAAGCTCTCCTTCCCTCTTAGATTGTAAGCTCTCCTTCCATTTTAGATTGTAAACTCTTCTTCCCTCTTAGATTGTAAGCTCTCCTTCCCTCTTAGATTGTAAGCTCTCCTTCCCTCTTAGATTGTAAGCTCTCTTTCCCTCTTAGATTGTAAGCTCTCCTTCCCTCTTAGATTGTAAGATTTCCTTCCCTCTTAGATTGTAAGCTCTCCTTCCGATTTAGATTGTAAGCTCTTCTTCCCTCTTAGATTGTAAGCTCTCCTTCCCTCTTAGATTGTAAGCTCTCCTTCCCTCTTAGATTGTAAACTCTTCTTCCCTCTTAGATTGTAAGCTCTCCTTCCCTCTTAGATTGTAAGCTCTCCTTCCCTCTTAGATTGTAAGCTCTCCTTCCCTCTTAGATTGTAAGCTCTCCTTACCTCTTAGATTGTAAGCTCTCCTTCCTTCTTAGATTGTAAGCTCTCCTTCCCTCTTAGATTGTAAGCTCTCCTTCCCTCTTAGATTGTAAGCTCTCCTTCCCTCTTAGATTGTAAGCTCTCCTTCCATTTTAGATTGTAAGCTCTCCTTCCTTCTTAGATTGTAAGCTCTCCTTCCCTCTTAGATTGTAAGCTCTCCTTCCCTCTTAGATTGTAAGCTCTCCTTCCCTCTTAGATTGTAAACTCTTCTTTCCTCTTAGATTGTAAGCTCTCCTTCCCTCTTAGATTGTAAGCTCTTCTTCCCTCTTAGATTGTAAGCTCTCCTTCCCTCTTAGATTGTAAGCTCTCCTTCCCTCTTAGATTGTAAGCTCTCCTTCCATTTTAGATTGTAAGCTCGTCTTCCCTCTTAGATTGTAAGCTCTTCTTCCCTCTTAGATTGTAAGCTCTTCTTCCCTCTTAGATTGTAAGCTCTCCTACCCTCTTAGATTGTAAGCTCTTCTTCCCTCTTAGATTGTAAGCTCTCCTTCCCTCTAAGATTGTAAGCTCTCCTTCCCTCTTAGATTGTAAGCTCTCCTTCCCTCTTAGATTGTAAGCTCTCCTTCCATTTTAGATTGTAAGCTCTTCTTCCCTCTTAGATTGTAAGCTCTCCTTCCCTCTTAGATTGTAAGCTCTCCTTCCCTCTTAGATTGTAAGCTCTCTTTCCCTCTTATATTGTAAGCTCTCCTTCCCTCTTAGATTGTAAGCTGTTCTTCCCTCTTAGATTGTAAGCTCTCCTTCCCTCTTAGATTGTAAGCTCTCCTTCCCTCTTAGATTGTAAGCTCTCCTTCCCTCTTAGATTGTAAGCTCTCTTTCCCTCTTATATTGTAAGCTCTCCTTCCCTCTTAGATTGTAAGCTCTCCTTCCCTCTTAGATTGTAAGCTCTCCTTCCCTCTTAGATTGTAAGCTCTCCTTCCCTCTTAGATTGTAAGCTCTCCTTCCCTCTTAGATTGTAAGCTCTTCTTCCCTCTTAGATTGTAAGCTCTCCTTCCGATTTAGATTGTAAGCTCTTCTTCCCTCTTAGATTGTAAGCTCTCCTTCCCTCTTAGATTGTAAGCTCTCCTTCCCTCTTAGATTGCAAGCTCTTCTTCCCTCTTAGATTGTAAGCTCTCCTTCCATTTTAGATTGTAAGCTCTCCTTCCCTCTTAGATTGTAAGCTCTCCTTCCCTCTTAGATTGTAAGCTCTCCTTCCCTCTTAGATTGTAAGCTCTCCTTCCCTCTTAGATTGTAAGCTCTCCTTCCCTCTTAGGTTGTAAGCTCTCCTTCCATTTTAGATTGTAAGCTCTCCTTCCATTTTAGATTGTAAGCTCTCCTTCCCTCTTAGATTGTAAGATCTTCTTCCCTCTTAGATTTTAAGCTCTCCTCCCCTCTTAGATTGTAAGCTCTCCTTCCATTTTAGATTGTAAGCTCTCCTTCCCTCTTAGATTGTAAGCTCTCCTTCCCTCTTAGATTGTAAGCTCTCCTTCCTTCTTAGATTGTAAGCTCTCCTTCCCTCTTAGATTGTAAGCTCTCCTTCCCTCTTAGATTGTAAGCCCTCCTTCCCTCTTAGATTGTAAGCTCTCCTTCCATTTTAGATTGTAAGCTCTCCTTCCCTCTTAGATTGTAAGGCCTCCTTCCCTCTTAGATTGTAAGCTCTCCTTCCCTCTTAGATTGTAAGCTCTCCTTCCCTCTTAGATTGTAAGCTCTCCTTCCCTCTTAGATTGTAAGCTCTTCTTCCCTCTTAGATTGTAATCTCTCCTTCCCTCTTAGATTGTAAGCTCTCATTCCCTCTTAGATTGTAAGCTCTTCTTCCCTCTTAGATTGTAAGCTCTCCTTCCCTCTTAGATTGTAAGCTCTCCTTCCCTCTTAGATTGTAAGATCTCCTTCCCTCTTAGATTGTAAGATCTCCTTCCCTCTTAGATTATAAGCTCTCCTTCCCTCTTAGATTGTAAGCTCTTCTTCCCTCTTAGATTGTAAGCTCTCCTTCCCTCTTAGATTGTAAGCTCTTCTTCCCTCTTAGATTGTAAGCTCTCCTTCCCTCTTAGATTGTAAGCTCTCCTTCCCTCTTAGATTGTAAGCTCTCCTTCCATTTTAGATTGTAAACTCTTCTTCCCTCTTAGATTGTAAGCTCTCCTTCCCTCTTAGATTGTAAGCTCTCCTTCCCTCTTAGATTGTAAGCTCTCTTTCCCTCTTAGATTGTAAGCTCTCCTTCCCTCTTAGATTGTAAGATTTCCTTCCCTCTTAGATTGTAAGCTCTCCTTCCGATTTAGATTGTAAGCTCTTCTTCCCTCTTAGATTGTAAGCTCTCCTTCCCTCTTAGATTGTAAGCTCTCCTTCCCTCTTAGATTGTAAACTCTTCTTCCCTCTTAGATTGTAAGCTCTCCTTCCCTCTTAGATTGTAAGCTCTCCTTCCCTCTTAGATTGTAAGCTCTCCTTACCTCTTAGATTGTAAGCTCTCCTTACCTCTTAGATTGTAAGCTCTCCTTCCTTCTTAGATTGTAAGCTCTCCTTCCATTTTAGATTGTAAGCTCTCCTTCCCTCTTAGATTGTAAGCTTTCCTTCCCTCTTAGATTGTAAACTCTCCTTCCTTCTTAGATTGTAAGCTCTCCTTCCATTTTAGATTGTAAGCTCTCCTTCCCTCTTAGATTGTAAGCTCTCCTTCACTCTTAGATTGTAAGCTCTCCTTCCCTCTTAGATTGTAAGCTCTCCTTCCCTCTTAGATTGTAAACTCTCCTTCCATTTTAGATTGTAAGCTCTTCTTCCCTCTTAGATTGTAAGCTCTCCTTCCCTCTTAGATTGTAAGCTCTCTTTCCCTCTTAGATTGTAAGCTCTCCTTCCCTCTTAGATTGTAAGATTTCCTTCCCTCTTAGATTGTAAGCTCTCCTTCCCTCTTAGATTGTAAGCTCTCCTTCCCTCTTAGATTGTAAGCTCTCCTTCCCTCTCAGATTGTAAGCTCTCATTCCCTCTTAGATTGTAAGCTCTCCTTCCCTCTTAGATTGTAAGCTCTCCTTCCCTCTTAGATTGTAAGCTCTCCTTCCCTCTTAGATTGTAAGCTCTCCTTCCCTCTTAGATTGTAAGCTCTCCTTCCATTTTTGATTGTAAGCTCTCCTTCCCTCTTAGATTGTAAGCTCTCCTTCCATTTTAGATTGTAAGCTCTTCTTCCCTCTTAGATTGTAAGCTCTCCTTCCCACTTAGATTGTACGATCTTCTTCCCTCTTAGATTGTAAGCTCTCCTTCCCTCTTAGATTGTAAGCTCTTCTTCCCTCTTAGATTGTAAGCTCTCCTTCCCTCTTAGATTGTAAGCTCTCCTTCCCTCTTAGATTGTAAGCTCTTCTTCCCTCTTAGATTGTAAGCTCTCCTTCCCTCTTAGATTGTAAACTCTCCTTCCCTCTTAGATTGTAAGCTCTCCTTCCCTCTTAGATTGTAAGCTCTTCTTCCCTCTTAGATTGTAAGCTCTTCTTCCCTCTTAGATTGTAAGCTCTTCTTACCTCTTAGTTTGTAAGCTCTTCTTCCCTCTTAGATTGTAAGCTCTCCTTCCATTTTAGATTGCAAGCTCTCCTTCCCTCTTAGATTGTAAGCTCTCCTTCCCTCTTAGATTGTAAGCTCTCCTTCCCTCTTAGATTGTAAGATCTTCTTCCCTCTTAGATTGTAAGCTCTCCTTCCCTCTTAGATTGTAAGCTCTCCTTCCATTTTAGATTGTAAGCTCTTCTTCCCTCTTAGATTGTAAGCTCTCCTTCCATTTTAGATTGTAAGCTCTTCTTCCCTCTTAGATTGTAAGCTCTCCTTCCCTCTTAGATTGTAAGCTCTCCTTCCCTCTTAGATTGTAAGCCCTCCTTCCCTCTTAGATTGTAAGCTCTCCTTCCATTTTAGATTGTAAGCTCTCCTTCCCTCTTAGATTGTAAGGCCTCCTTCCCTCTTAGATTGTAAGCTCTCCTTCCCTCTTAGATTGTAAGCTCTCCTTCCCTCTTAGATTGTAAGCTCTCCTTCCCTCTTAGATTGTAAGCTCTTCTTCCCTCTTAGATTGTAAGCTCTCCTTCCCTCTTAGATTGTAAGCTCTCATTCCCTCTTAGATTGTAAGCTCTTCTTCCCTCTTAGATTGTAAGCTCTCCTTCCCTCTTAGATTGTAAGCTCTCCTTCCCTCTTAGATTGTAAGATCTCCTTCCCTCTTAGATTGTAAGATCTCCTTCCCTCTTAGATTATAAGCTCTCCTTCCCTCTTAGATTGTAAGCTCTTCTTCCCTCTTAGATTGTAAGCTCTCCTTCCCTCTTAGATTGTAAGCTCTTCTTCCCTCTTAGATTGTAAGCTCTCCTTCCCTCTTAGATTGTAAGCTCTCCTTCCCTCTTAGATTGTAAGCTCTCCTTCCATTTTAGATTGTAAACTCTTCTTCCCTCTTAGATTGTAAGCTCTCCTTCCCTCTTAGATTGTAAGCTCTCCTTCCCTCTTAGATTGTAAGCTCTCTTTCCCTCTTAGATTGTAAGCTCTCCTTCCCTCTTAGATTGTAAGATTTCCTTCCCTCTTAGATTGTAAGCTCTCCTTCCGATTTAGATTGTAAGCTCTTCTTCCCTCTTAGATTGTAAGCTCTCCTTCCCTCTTAGATTGTAAGCTCTCCTTCCCTCTTAGATTGTAAACTCTTCTTCCCTCTTAGATTGTAAGCTCTCCTTCCCTCTTAGATTGTAAGCTCTCCTTCCCTCTTAGATTGTAAGCTCTCCTTACCTCTTAGATTGTAAGCTCTCCTTACCTCTTAGATTGTAAGCTCTCCTTCCTTCTTAGATTGTAAGCTCTCCTTCCATTTTAGATTGTAAGCTCTCCTTCCCTCTTAGATTGTAAGCTTTCCTTCCCTCTTAGATTGTAAACTCTCCTTCCTTCTTAGATTGTAAGCTCTCCTTCCATTTTAGATTGTAAGCTCTCCTTCCCTCTTAGATTGTAAGCTCTCCTTCACTCTTAGATTGTAAGCTCTCCTTCCCTCTTAGATTGTAAGCTCTCCTTCCCTCTTAGATTGTAAACTCTCCTTCCATTTTAGATTGTAAGCTCTTCTTCCCTCTTAGATTGTAAGCTCTCCTTCCCTCTTAGATTGTAAGCTCTCTTTCCCTCTTAGATTGTAAGCTCTCCTTCCCTCTTAGATTGTAAGATTTCCTTCCCTCTTAGATTGTAAGCTCTCCTTCCCTCTTAGATTGTAAGCTCTCCTTCCCTCTTAGATTGTAAGCTCTCCTTCCCTCTCAGATTGTAAGCTCTCCTTCCCTCTTAGATTGTAAGCTCTCCTTCCCTCTTAGATTGTAAGCTCTCCTTCCCTCTTAGATTGTAAGCTCTCCTTCCCTCTTAGATTGTAAGCTCTCCTTCCCTCTTAGATTGTAAGCTCTCCTTCCATTTTTGATTGTAAGCTCTCCTTCCCTCTTAGATTGTAAGCTCTCCTTCCATTTTAGATTGTAAGCTCTTCTTCCCTCTTAGATTGTAAGCTCTCCTTCCCTCTTAGATTGTAAGCTCTCCTTCCCTCTTAGATTGTAAGCTCTTCTTCCCTCTTAGATTGTAAGCTCTCCTTCCCTCTTAGATTGTAAACTCTCCTTCCCTCTTAGATTGTAAGCTCTCCTTCCCTCTTAGATTGTAAGCTCTTCTTCCCTCTTAGATTGTAAGCTCTTCTTCCCTCTTAGATTGTAAGCTCTTCTTACCTCTTAGTTTGTAAGCTCTTCTTCCCTCTTAGATTGTAAGCTCTCCTTCCATTTTAGATTGCAAGCTCTCCTTCCGTCTTAGATTGTAAGCTCTCCTTCCCTCTTAGATTGTAAGCTCTCCTTCCCTCTTAGATTGTAAGATCTTCTTCCCTCTTAGATTGTAAGCTCTCCTTCCCTCTTAGATTGTAAGCTCTCCTTCCATTTTAGATTGTAAGCTCTTCTTCCCTCTTAGATTGTAAGCTCTCCTTCCCTCTTAGATTGTAAGCTCTCCTTCCCTCTTAGATTGTAAACTCTCCTTCCCTCTTAGATTGTAAGCTCTCCTTCCCTCTTAGATTGTAAGCTCTCCTTCCCTCTTAGATTGTAAGCTCTTCTTCCCTCTTAGATTGTAAGCTCTTCTTATCTCTTAGTTTGTAAGCTCTTCTTCCCTCTTAGATTGTAAGCTCTCCTTTCCTCTTAGATTGTAAGCTATCCTTCCCTCTTAGATTGTAAGATCTTCTTCCCTCTTAGATTGTAAGCTCTCCTTCCCTCTTAGATTGTAATCTCTCCTTCCCTCTTAGATTGTAAGCTCTCCTTCCCTCTTAGATTGTAAGCTCTCCTTCCATTTTAGATTGTAAGCTCTTCTTCCCTCTTAGATTGTAAGCTCTCCTTCCCTCTTAGATTGTAAGCTCTCCTTCCCTCTTAGATTGTAAGCTCTCCTTCCATTTTAGATTGTAAGCTCGTCTTCCCTCTTAGATTGTAAGCTCTTCTTCCCTCTTAGATTGTAAGCTCTTCTTCCCTCTTAGATTGTAAGCTCTCCTTCCCTCTTAGATTGTAAGCTCTTCTTCCCTCTTAGATTGTAAGCTCTCCTTCCCTCTAAGATTGTAAGCTCTCCTTCCCTCTTAGATTGTAAGCTCTCCTTCCCTCTTAGATTGTAAACTCTCCTTCCCTCTTAGATTGTAAGCTCTCCTTCCCTCTTAGATTGTAAGCTCTCTTTCCCTCTTATATTGTAAGCTCTCCTTCCCTCTTAGATTGTAAGCTCTCCTTCCCTCTTAGATTGTAAGCTCTCCTTCCCTCTTAGATTGTAAGCTCTCCTTCCCTCTTAGATTGTAAGCTCTCCTTCCCTCTTAGATTGTAAGCTCTTCTTCCCTCTTAGATTGTAAGCTCTCCTTCCGATTTAGATTGTAAGCTCTCCTTCCCTCTTAGATTGTAAGCTCTTCTTCCCTCTTAGATTGTAAGCTCTCCTTCCCTCTTAGATTGTAAGCTCCCCTTCCCTCTTAGATTGTAAGCTCTCCTTCCATTTTAGATTGTAAGCTCTCCTTCCCTCTTAGATTGTAAGCTCTCCTTCCCTCTTAGATTGTAAGCTCTCCTTCCTTCTTAGATTGTAAGCTCTCCTTCCCTCTTAGATTGTAAGCTCTCCTTCCCTCTTAGATTGTAAGCCCTCCTTCCCTCTTAGATTGTAAGCTCTCCTTCCCTCTTAGATTGTAAGCTCTCCTTCCCTCTTAGATTGTAAGCTCTTCTTCCCTCTTAGATTGTAAGCTCTCCTTCCCTCTTAGATTGTAAGATCTCCTTCCCTCTTAGATTGTAAGATCTCCTTCCCTCTTAGATTATAAGCTCTCCTTCCCTCTTAGATTGTAAGCTCTCATTCCCTCTTAGATTGTAAGCTCTTCTTCCCTCTTAGATTGTAAGCTCTCCTTCCCTCTTAGATTGTAAGCTCTTCTTCCCTCTTAGATTGTAAGCTCCCCTTCCCTCTTAGATTGTAAGCTCTCCTTCCCTCTTAGATTGTAAGCTCTCCTTCCATTTTAGATTGTAAGCTCTCCTTCCCTCTTAGATTGTAAGCTCTCCTTCCCTCTTAGATTGTAAGCTCTCCTTCCTTCTTAGATTGTAAGCTCTCCTTCCCTCTTAGATTGTAAGCTCTCCTTCCCTCTTAGATTGTAAGCTCTCCTTCCCTCTTAGATTGTAAGCTCTCCTTCCATTTTAGATTGTAAGCTGTCCTTCCCTCTTAGATTGTAAGCTCTCCTTCCCTCTTAGATTTTAAGCTCTCCTTCCCTCTTAGATTGTAAGCTCTCCTTCCCTCTTAGATTGTAAGATCTCCTCCCCTCTTAGATTGTAAGCTCTCCTTCCCTCTTAGATTGTAAGCTCTCCTTCCATTTTAGATTGTAAGCTCTCCTTCCTTCTTAGATTGTAAGCTCTCCTTCCCTCTTAGATTGTAAGCTCTCCTTCCCTCTTAGATTGTAAGCTCTCCTTCCCTCTTAGATTGTAAATTCTTCTTTCCTCTTAGATTGTAAGCTCTCCTTCCCTCTTAGATTGTAAGCTCTTCTTCCCTCTTAGATTGTAAGCTCTCCTTCCCTCTTAGATTGTAAGCTCTCCTTCCCTCTTAGATTGTAAGCTCTCCTTCCCTCTTAGATTGTAAGATCTTCTTCCCTCTTAGATTGTAAGCTCTCCTTCCATTTTAGATTGTAAGCTCTCCTTCCCTCTTAGATTGTAAGCTCTCCTTCCATTTTAGATTGTAAGCTCTCCTTCCCTCTTAGATTGTAAGCTCTCCTTCCATTTTAGATTGTAAGCTCTCCTTCCCTCTTAGATTGTAAGCTCTCCTTCCATTTTAGATTGTAAGCTCTCCTTCCCTCTTAAATTGTAAGCTCTCCTTCCCTCTTAGATTGTAAGCTCTCCTTCCCTCTTAGATTGTAAGCTCTCCTTCCATTTTAGATTGTAAGCTCTCCTTCCCTCTTAGATTGTAAGCTCTCCTTCCCTCTTAGACTGTAAGCTCTCCTTCCCTCTTAGATTGTAAACTCTCCTTCCCTCTTAGATTGTAAGCTCTTCTTCCCTCTTAGATTGTAAGCTCTCCTTCCATTTTAGATTGTAAGCTCTCCTTCCCTCTTAGATTGTAAGATCTTCTTCCCTCTTAGATTTTAAGCTCTCCTCCCCTCTTAGATTGTAAGATCTTCTTCCCTCTTAGATTGTAAGCTCTCCTTCCCTCTTAGATTGTAAGCTCTCCTTCCCTCTTAGATTGTAAGATCTTCTTCCCTCTTAGATTGTAAGCTCTCCTTCCCTCTTAGATTGTAAGCTCCCCTTCCCTCTTAGATTGTAAGCTCTCCTTCCCTCTTAGATTGTAAGCTCTCCTTCCATTTTAGATTGTAAGCTCTCCTTCCCTCTTAGATTGTAAGCTCTCCTTCCCTCTTAGATTGTAAGCTCTCCTTCCTTCTTAGATTGTAAGCTCTCCTTCCCTCTTAGATTGTAAGCTCTCCTTCCCTCTTAGATTGTAAGCTCTCCTTCCCTCTTAGATTGTAAGCTCTCCTTCCATTTTAGATTGTAAGCTGTCCTTCCCTCTTAGATTGTAAGCTCTCCTTCCCTCTTAGATTTTAAGCTCTCCTTCCCTCTTAGATTGTAAGCTCTCCTTCCCTCTTAGATTGTAAGCTCTCCTTCCCTCTTAGATTGTAAGCTCTCCTTCCATTTTAGATTGTAAGCTCTCCTTCCTTCTTAGATTGTAAGCTCTCCTTCCCTCTTAGATTGTAAACTCTCCTTCCCTCTTAGATTGTAAGCTCTCCTTCCCTCTTAGATTGTAAACTCTTCTTTCCTCTTAGATTGTAAGCTCTCCTTCCATTTTAGATTGTAAGCTCGTCTTCCCTCTTAGATTGTAAGCTCTTCTTCCCTCTTAGATTGTAAGCTCTCCTTCCCTCTTAGATTGTAAGCTCTCCTTCCCTCTTAGATTGTAAGCTCTCCTTCCATTTTAGATTGTAAGCTCTTCTTCCCTCTTAGATTGTAAGCTCTCCTTCCCTCTTAGATTGTAAGCTCTCCTTCCCTCTTAGATTGTAAGCTCTCCTTCCCTCTTAGATTGTAAGCTCTTCTTCCCTCTTAGATTGTAAGCTCTCCTTCCCTCTTAGATTGTAAACTCTCCTTCCCTCTTAGATTGTAAGCTCTCCTTACCTCTTAGATTGTAAGCTCTCCTTCCCTCTTAGATTGTAAGCTCTCTTTCCCTCTTATATTGTAAGCTCTCCTTCCCTCTTAGATTGTAAGCTCTCCTTCCCTCTTAGATTGTAAGCTCTTCTTCCCTCTTAGATTGTAAGCTCTCCTTCCCTCTTAGATTGTAAGCTCTCCTTCCCTCTTAGATTGTAAGCTCTCCTTCCCTCTTAGATTGTAAGATCTTCTTCCCTCTTAGATTGTAAGCTCTCCTTCCATTTTAGATTGTAAGCGCTCCTTCCCTCTTAGATTGTAAGCTCTCCTTCCATTTTAGATTGTAAGCTCTCCTTCCCTCTTAGATTGTAAGCTCTCCTTCCCTCTTAGATTGTAAGCTCTCCTTCCCTCTTAGATTGTAAGCTCTCCTTCCATTTTAGATTGTAAGCTCTCCTTCCCTCTTAGATTGTAAGCTCTCCTTCCCTCTTAGACTGTAAGCTCTCCTTCCCTCTTAGATTGTAAACTCTCCTTCCCTCTTAGATTGTAAGCTCTTCTTCCCTCTTAGATTGTAAGCTCTCCTTCCATTTTAGATTGTAAGCTCTCCTTCCCTCTTAGATTGTAAGATCTTCTTCCCTCTTAGATTTTAAGCTCTCCTCCCCTCTTAGATTGTAAGATCTTCTTCCCTCTTAGATTGTAAGCTCTCCTTCCCTCTTAGATTGTAAGCTCTCCTTCCCTCTTAGATTGTAAGATCTTCTTCCCTCTTAGATTGTAAGCTCTCCTTCCCTCTTAGATTGTAAGCTCCCCTTCCCTCTTAGATTGTAAGCTCTCCTTCCCTCTTAGATTGTAAGCTCTCCTTCCATTTTAGATTGTAAGCTCTCCTTCCCTCTTAGATTGTAAGCTCTCCTTTCCTCTTAGATTGTAAGCTCTCCTTCCTTCTTAGATTGTAAGCTCTCCTTCCCTCTTAGATTGTAAGCTCTCCTTCCCTCTTAGATTGTAAGCTCTCCTTCCCTCTTAGATTGTAAGCTCTCCTTCCATTTTAGATTGTAAGCTGTCCTTCCCTCTTAGATTGTAAGCTCTCCTTCCCTCTTAGATTTTAAGCTCTCCTTCCCTCTTAGATTGTAAGCTCTCCTTCCCTCTTAGATTGTAAGATCTCCTTCCCTCTTAGATTGTAAGCTCTCCTTCCCTCTTAGATTGTAAGCTCTCCTTCCCTCTTAGATTGTAAGCTCTCCTTCCATTTTAGATTGTAAGCTCTCCTTCCTTCTTAGATTGTAAGCTCTCCTTCCCTCTTAGATTGTAAGCTCTCCTTCCCTCTTAGATTGTAAGCTCTCCTTCCCTCTTAGATTGTAAGCTCTCCTTCCATTTTAGATTGTAAGCTCTCCTTCCTTCTTAGATTGTAAGCTCTCCTTCCCTCTTAGATTGTAAGCTCTCCTTCCCTCTTAGATTGTAAGCTCTCCTTCCCTCTTAGATTGTAAACTCTTCTTTCCTCTTAGATTGTAAGCTCTCCTTCCCTCTTAGATTGTAAGCTCTTCTTCCCTCTTAGATTGTAAGCTCTCCTTCCCTCTTAGATTGTAAGCTCTCCTTCCCTCTTAGATTGTAAGCTCTCCTTCCATTTTAGATTGTAAGCCCGTCTTCCCTCTTAGATTGTAAGCTCTTCTTCCCTCTTAGATTGTAAGCTCTTCTTCCCTCTTAGATTGTAAGCTCTCCTACCCTCTTAGATTGTAAGCTCTTCTTCCCTCTTAGATTGTAAGCTCTCCTTCCCTCTAAGATTGTAAGCTCTCCTTCCCTCTTAGATTGTAAGCTCTCCTTCCCTCTTAGATTGTAAGCTCTCCTTCCATTTTAGATTGTAAGCTCTTCTTCCCTCTTAGATTGTAAGCTCTCCTTCCCTCTTAGATTGTAAGCTCTCCTTCCCTCTTAGATTGTAAGCTCTCTTTCCCTCTTATATTGTAAGCTCTCCTTCCCTCTTAGATTGTAAGCTGTTCTTCCCTCTTAGATTGTAAGCTCTCCTTCCCTCTTAGATTGTAAACTCTCCTTCCCTCTTAGATTGTAAGCTCTCCTTCCCTCTTAGATTGTAAGCTCTCTTTCCCTCTTATATTGTAAGCTCTCCTTCCCTCTTAGATTGTAAGCTCTCCTTCCCTCTTAGATTGTAAGCTCTCCTTCCCTCTTAGATTGTAAGCTCTCCTTCCCTCTTAGATTGTAAGCTCTCCTTCCCTCTTAGATTGTAAGCTCTCCTTCCCTCTTAGGTTGTAAGCTCTCCTTCCATTTTAGATTGTAAGCTCTCCTTCCATTTTAGATTGTAAGCTCTCCTTCCCTCTTAGATTGTAAGATCTTCTTCCCTCTTAGATTTTAAGCTCTCCTCCCCTCTTAGATTGTAAGATCTTCTTCCCTCTTAGATTGTAAGATCTCCTTCCCTCTTAGATTGTAAGCTCTTCTTCCCTCTTAGATTGTAAGCTCTCCTTCCCTCTTAGATTGTAAGCTCCCCTTACCTCTTAGATTGTAAGCTCTTCTTCCATTTTAGATTGTAAGCTCTCCTTTCCTCTTAGATTGTAAGCTCTTCTTCCCTCTTAGATTGTAAGCTCTCCTTCCCTCTTAGATTGTAAGCTCTCCTTCCCTCTTAGATTGTAAGCTCTCCTTCCATTTTAGATTGTAAGCTCTCCTTCCCTCTTAGATTGTAAGCTCTCCTTCCCTCTTAGATTGTAAGCTCTCCTTCCTTCTTAGATTGTAAGCTCTCCTTCCCTCTTAGATTGTAAGCTCTCCTTCCCTCTTAGATTGTAAGCCCTCCTTCCCTCTTAGATTGTAAGCTCTCCTTCAATTTTAGATTGTAAGCTCTCCTTCCCTCTTAGATTGTAAGGTCTCCTTCCCTCTTAGATTGTAAGCTCTCCTTCCCTCTTAGATTGTAAGCTCTCCTTCCCTCTTAGATTGTAAGCTCTCCTTCCCTCTTAGATTGTAAGCTCTTCTTCCCTCTTAGATTGTAAGCTCTCCTTCCCTCTTAGATTGTAAGCTCTCATTCCCTCTTAGATTGTAAGCTCTTCTTCCCTCTTAGATTGTAAGCTCTCCTTCCCTCTTAGATTGTAAGCTCTCATTCCCTCTTAGATTGTAAGATCTCCTTCCCTCTTAGATTGTAAGATCTCCTTCCCTCTTAGATTATAAGCTCTCCTTCCCTCTTAGATTGTAAGCTCTCCTTCCCTCTTAGATTGTAAGCTCTCCTTCCCTCTTAGATTGTAAGCTCTCCTTCCATTTTAGATTGTAAGCTCTTCTTCCCTCTTAGATTGTAAGCTCTCCTTCCCTCTTAGATTGTAAGCTCTCCTTCCCTCTTAGATTGTAAGCTCTCTTTCCCTCTTATATTGTAAGCTCTCCTTCCCTCTTAGATTGTAAGCTGTTCTTCCCTCTTAGATTGTAAGCTCTCCTTCCCTCTTAGATTGTAAGCTCTCCTTCCCTCTTAGATTGTAAGCTCTCCTTCCCTCTTAGATTGTAAGCTCTCTTTCCCTCTTATATTGTAAGCTCTCCTTCCCTCTTAGATTGTAAGCTCTCCTTCCCTCTTAGATTGTAAGCTCTCCTTCCCTCTTAGATTGTAAGCTCTCCTTCCCTCTTAGATTGTAAGCTCTCCTTCCCTCTTAGATTGTAAGCTCTTCTTCCCTCTTAGATTGTAAGCTCTCCTTCCGATTTAGATTGTAAGCTCTTCTTCCCTCTTAGATTGTAAGCTCTCCTTCCCTCTTAGATTGTAAGCTCTCCTTCCCTCTTAGATTGCAAGCTCTTCTTCCCTCTTAGATTGTAAGCTCTCCTTCCATTTTAGATTGTAAGCTCTCCTTCCCTCTTAGATTGTAAGCTCTCCTTCCCTCTTAGATTGTAAGCTCTCCTTCCCTCTTAGATTGTAAGCTCTCCTTCCCTCTTAGATTGTAAGCTCTCCTTCCCTCTTAGGTTGTAAGCTCTCCTTCCATTTTAGATTGTAAGCTCTCCTTCCATTTTAGATTGTAAGCTCTCCTTCCCTCTTAGATTGTAAGATCTTCTTCCCTCTTAGATTTTAAGCTCTCCTCCCCTCTTAGATTGTAAGATCTTCTTCCCTCTTAGATTGTAAGCTCTCCTTCCCTCTTAGATTGTAAGCTCTTCTTCCCTCTTAGATTGTAAGCTCTCCTTCCCTCTTAGATTGTAAGCTCCCCTTACCTCTTAGATTGTAAGCTCTCCTTCCATTTTAGATTGTAAGCTCTCCTTTCCTCTTAGATTGTAAGCTCTTCTTCCCTCTTAGATTGTAAGCTCTCCTTCCCTCTTAGATTGTAAGCTCTCCTTCCCTCTTAGATTGTAAGCTCTCCTTCCATTTTAGATTGTAAGCTCTCCTTCCCTCTTAGATTGTAAGCTCTCCTTCCCTCTTAGATTGTAAGCTCTCCTTCCTTCTTAGATTGTAAGCTCTCCTTCCCTCTTAGATTGTAAGCTCTCCTTCCCTCTTAGATTGTAAGCTCTCCTTCCATTTTAGATTGTAAGCTCTCCTTCCCTCTTAGATTGTAAGCTCTCCTTCCCTCTTAGATTGTAAGCTCTCCTTCCTTCTTAGATTGTAAGCTCTCCTTCCCTCTTAGATTGTAAGCTCTCCTTCCCTCTTAGATTGTAAGCCCTCCTTCCCTCTTAGATTGTAAGCTCTCCTTCCATTTTAGATTGTAAGCTCTCCTTCCCTCTTAGATTGTAAGGCCTCCTTCCCTCTTAGATTGTAAGCTCTCCTTCCCTCTTAGATTGTAAGCTCTCCTTCCCTCTTAGATTGTAAGCTCTCCTTCCCTCTTAGATTGTAAGCTCTTCTTCCCTCTTAGATTGTAAGCTCTCCTTCCCTCTTAGATTGTAAGCTCTCATTCCCTCTTAGATTGTAAGCTCTTCTTCCCTCTTAGATTGTAAGCTCTCCTTCCCTCTTAGATTGTAAGCTCTCCTTCCCTCTTAGATTGTAAGATCTCCTTCCCTCTTAGATTGTAAGATCTCCTTCCCTCTTAGATTATAAGCTCTCCTTCCCTCTTAGATTGTAAGCTCTTCTTCCCTCTTAGATTGTAAGCTCTCCTTCCCTCTTAGATTGTAAGCTCTTCTTCCCTCTTAGATTGTAAGCTCTCCTTCCCTCTTAGATTGTAAGCTCTCCTTCCCTCTTAGATTGTAAGCTCTCCTTCCATTTTAGATTGTAAACTCTTCTTCCCTCTTAGATTGTAAGCTCTCCTTCCCTCTTAGATTGTAAGCTCTCCTTCCCTCTTAGATTGTAAGCTCTCTTTCCCTCTTAGATTGTAAGCTCTCCTTCCCTCTTAGATTGTAAGATTTCCTTCCCTCTTAGATTGTAAGCTCTCCTTCCGATTTAGATTGTAAGCTCTTCTTCCCTCTTAGATTGTAAGCTCTCCTTCCCTCTTAGATTGTAAGCTCTCCTTCCCTCTTAGATTGTAAACTCTTCTTCCCTCTTAGATTGTAAGCTCTCCTTCCCTCTTAGATTGTAAGCTCTCCTTCCCTCTTAGATTGTAAGCTCTCCTTACCTCTTAGATTGTAAGCTCTCCTTACCTCTTAGATTGTAAGCTCTCCTTCCTTCTTAGATTGTAAGCTCTCCTTCCATTTTAGATTGTAAGCTCTCCTTCCCTCTTAGATTGTAAGCTTTCCTTCCCTCTTAGATTGTAAACTCTCCTTCCTTCTTAGATTGTAAGCTCTCCTTCCATTTTAGATTGTAAGCTCTCCTTCCCTCTTAGATTGTAAGCTCTCCTTCACTCTTAGATTGTAAGCTCTCCTTCCCTCTTAGATTGTAAGCTCTCCTTCCCTCTTAGATTGTAAACTCTCCTTCCATTTTAGATTGTAAGCTCTTCTTCCCTCTTAGATTGTAAGCTCTCCTTCCCTCTTAGATTGTAAGCTCTCTTTCCCTCTTAGATTGTAAGCTCTCCTTCCCTCTTAGATTGTAAGATTTCCTTCCCTCTTAGATTGTAAGCTCTCCTTCCCTCTTAGATTGTAAGCTCTCCTTCCCTCTTAGATTGTAAGCTCTCCTTCCCTCTCAGATTGTAAGCTCTCATTCCCTCTTAGATTGTAAGCTCTCCTTCCCTCTTAGATTGTAAGCTCTCCTTCCCTCTTAGATTGTAAGCTCTCCTTCCCTCTTAGATTGTAAGCTCTCCTTCCATTTTTGATTGTAAGCTCTCCTTCCCTCTTAGATTGTAAGCTCTCCTTCCATTTTAGATTGTAAGCTCTTCTTCCCTCTTAGATTGTAAGCTCTCCTTCCCACTTAGATTGTACGATCTTCTTCCCTCTTAGATTGTAAGCTCTCCTTCCCTCTTAGATTGTAAGCTCTTCTTCCCTCTTAGATTGTAAGCTCTCCTTCCCTCTTAGATTGTAAGCTCTCCTTCCCTCTTAGATTGTAAGCTCTTCTTCCCTCTTAGATTGTAAGCTCTCCTTCCCTCTTAGATTGTAAACTCTCCTTCCCTCTTAGATTGTAAGCTCTCCTTCCCTCTTAGATTGTAAGCTCTTCTTCCCTCTTAGATTGTAAGCTCTTCTTCCCTCTTAGATTGTAAGCTCTTCTTACCTCTTAGTTTGTAAGCTCTTCTTCCCTCTTAGATTGTAAGCTCTCCTTCCATTTTAGATTGCAAGCTCTCCTTCCCTCTTAGATTGTAAGCTCTCCTTCCCTCTTAGATTGTAAGCTCTCCTTCCCTCTTAGATTGTAAGCTCTCCTTCCCTCTTAGATTGTAAGCTCTTCTTCCCTCTTAGATTGTAAGCTCTCCTTCCCTCTTAGATTGTAAGCTCTCATTCCCTCTTAGATTGTAAGCTCTTCTTCCCTCTTAGATTGTAAGCTCTCCTTCCATTTTAGATTGTAAACTCTTCTTCCCTCTTAGATTGTAAGCTCTCCTTCCCTCTTAGATTGTAAGCTCTCCTTCCCTCTTAGATTGTAAGCTCTCTTTCCCTCTTAGATTGTAAGCTCTCCTTCCCTCTTAGATTGTAAGATTTCCTTCCCTCTTAGATTGTAAGCTCTCCTTCCGATTTAGATTGTAAGCTCTTCTTCCCTCTTAGATTGTAAGCTCTCCTTCCCTCTTAGATTGTAAGCTCTCCTTCCCTCTTAGATTGTAAACTCTTCTTCCCTCTTAGATTGTAAGCTCTCCTTCCCTCTTAGATTGTAAGCTCCCCTTCCCTCTTAGATTGTAAGCTCTCCTTACCTCTTAGATTGTAAGCTCTCCTTACCTCTTAGATTGTAAGCTCTCCTTCCTTCTTAGATTGTAAGCTCTCCTTCCATTTTAGATTGTAAGCTCTCCTTCCCTCTTAGATTGTAAGCTTTCCTTCCCTCTTAGATTGTAAACTCTCCTTCCTTCTTAGATTGTAAGCTCTCCTTCCATTTTAGATTGTAAGCTCTCCTTCCCTCTTAGATTGTAAGCTCTCCTTCACTCTTAGATTGTAAGCTCTCCTTCCCTCTTAGATTGTAAGCTCTCCTTCCCTCTTAGATTGTAAACTCTCCTTCCATTTTAGATTGTAAGCTCTTCTTCCCTCTTAGATTGTAAGCTCTCCTTCCCTCTTAGATTGTAAGCTCTCTTTCCCTCTTAGATTGTAAGCTCTCCTTCCCTCTTAGATTGTAAGATTTCCTTCCCTCTTAGATTGTAAGCTCTCCTTCCCTCTTAGATTGTAAGCTCTCCTTCCCTCTTAGATTGTAAGCTCTCCTTCCCTCTCAGATTGTAAGCTCTCCTTCCCTCTTAGATTGTAAGCTCTCCTTCCCTCTTAGATTGTAAGCTCTCCTTCCCTCTTAGATTGTAAGCTCTCCTTCCCTCTTAGATTGTAAGCTCTCCTTCCCTCTTAGATTGTAAGCTCTCCTTCCATTTTTGATTGTAAGCTCTCCTTCCCTCTTAGATTGTAAGCTCTCCTTCCATTTTAGATTGTAAGCTCTTCTTCCCTCTTAGATTGTAAGCTCTCCTTCCCACTTAGATTGTACGATCTTCTTCCCTCTTAGATTGTAAGCTCTCCTTCCCTCTTAGATTGTAAGCTCTTCTTCCCTCTTAGATTGTAAGCTCTCCTTCCCTCTTAGATTGTAAGCTCTCCTTCCCTCTTAGATTGTAAGCTCTTCTTCCCTCTTAGATTGTAAGCTCTCCTTCCCTCTTAGATTGTAAACTCTCCTTCCCTCTTAGATTGTAAGCTCTCCTTCCCTCTTAGATTGTAAGCTCTTCTTCCCTCTTAGATTGTAAGCTCTTCTTCCCTCTTAGATTGTAAGCTCTTCTTACCTCTTAGTTTGTAAGCTCTTCTTCCCTCTTAGATTGTAAGCTCTCCTTCCATTTTAGATTGCAAGCTCTCCTTCCGTCTTAGATTGTAAGCTCTCCTTCCCTCTTAGATTGTAAGCTCTCCTTCCCTCTTAGATTGTAAGATCTTCTTCCCTCTTAGATTGTAAGCTCTCCTTCCCTCTTAGATTGTAAGCTCTCCTTCCATTTTAGATTGTAAGCTCTTCTTCCCTCTTAGATTGTAAGCTCTCCTTCCCTCTTAGATTGTAAGCTCTCCTTCCCTCTTAGATTGTAAACTCTCCTTCCCTCTTAGATTGTAAGCTCTCCTTCCCTCTTAGATTGTAAGCTCTCCTTCCCTCTTAGATTGTAAGCTCTTCTTCCCTCTTAGATTGTAAGCTCTTCTTATCTCTTAGTTTGTAAGCTCTTCTTCCCTCTTAGATTGTAAGCTCTCCTTTCCTCTTAGATTGTAAGCTATCCTTCCCTCTTAGATTGTAAGATCTTCTTCCCTCTTAGATTGTAAGCTCTCCTTCCCTCTTAGATTGTAATCTCTCCTTCCCTCTTAGATTGTAAGCTCTCCTTCCCTCTTAGATTGTAAGCTCTCCTTCCATTTTAGATTGTAAGCTCTTCTTCCCTCTTAGATTGTAAGCTCTCCTTCCCTCTTAGATTGTAAGCTCTCCTTCCCTCTTAGATTGTAAGCTCTCCTTCCATTTTAGATTGTAAGCTCGTCTTCCCTCTTAGATTGTAAGCTCTTCTTCCCTCTTAGATTGTAAGCTCTTCTTCCCTCTTAGATTGTAAGCTCTCCTTCCCTCTTAGATTGTAAGCTCTTCTTCCCTCTTAGATTGTAAGCTCTCCTTCCCTCTAAGATTGTAAGCTCTCCTTCCCTCTTAGATTGTAAGCTCTCCTTCCCTCTTAGATTGTAAACTCTCCTTCCCTCTTAGATTGTAAGCTCTCCTTCCCTCTTAGATTGTAAGCTCTCTTTCCCTCTTATATTGTAAGCTCTCCTTCCCTCTTAGATTGTAAGCTCTCCTTCCCTCTTAGATTGTAAGCTCTCCTTCCCTCTTAGATTGTAAGCTCTCCTTCCCTCTTAGATTGTAAGCTCTCCTTCCCTCTTAGATTGTAAGCTCTTCTTCCCTCTTAGATTGTAAGCTCTCCTTCCGATTTAGATTGTAAGCTCTCCTTCCCTCTTAGATTGTAAGCTCTTCTTCCCTCTTAGATTGTAAGCTCTCCTTCCCTCTTAGATTGTAAGCTCCCCTTCCCTCTTAGATTGTAAGCTCTCCTTCCATTTTAGATTGTAAGCTCTCCTTCCCTCTTAGATTGTAAGCTCTCCTTCCCTCTTAGATTGTAAGCTCTCCTTCCTTCTTAGATTGTAAGCTCTCCTTCCCTCTTAGATTGTAAGCTCTCCTTCCCTCTTAGATTGTAAGCCCTCCTTCCCTCTTAGATTGTAAGCGCTCCTTCCCTCTTAGATTGTAAGCTCTCCTTCCCTCTTAGATTGTAAGCTCTTCTTCCCTCTTAGATTGTAAGCTCTCCTTCCCTCTTAGATTGTAAGATCTCCTTCCCTCTTAGATTGTAAGATCTCCTTCCCTCTTAGATTATAAGCTCTCCTTCCCTCTTAGATTGTAAGCTCTCCTTCCCTCTTAGATTGTAAGCTCTTCTTCCCTCTTAGATTGTAAGCTCTCCTTCCCTCTTAGATTGTAAGCTCTTCTTCCCTCTTAGATTGTAAGCTCCCCTTCCCTCTTAGATTGTAAGCTCTCCTTCCCTCTTAGATTGTAAGCTCTCCTTCCATTTTAGATTGTAAGCTCTCCTTCCCTCTTAGATTGTAAGCTCTCCTTCCCTCTTAGATTGTAAGCTCTCCTTCCTTCTTAGATTGTAAGCTCTCCTTCCCTCTTAGATTGTAAGCTCTCCTTCCCTCTTAGATTGTAAGCTCTCCTTCCCTCTTAGATTGTAAGCTCTCCTTCCATTTTAGATTGTAAGCTGTCCTTCCCTCTTAGATTGTAAGCTCTCCTTCCCTCTTAGATTTTAAGCTCTCCTTCCCTCTTAGATTGTAAGCTCTCCTTCCCTCTTAGATTGTAAGATCTCCTCCCCTCTTAGATTGTAAGCTCTCCTTCCCTCTTAGATTGTAAGCTCTCCTTCCATTTTAGATTGTAAGCTCTCCTTCCTTCTTAGATTGTAAGCTCTCCTTCCCTCTTAGATTGTAAGCTCTCCTTCCCTCTTAGATTGTAAGCTCTCCTTCCCTCTTAGATTGTAAACTCTTCTTTCCTCTTAGATTGTAAGCTCTCCTTCCCTCTTAGATTGTAAGCTCTTCTTCCCTCTTAGATTGTAAGCTCTCCTTCCCTCTTAGATTGTAAGCTCTCCTTCCCTCTTAGATTGTAAGCTCTCCTTCCCTCTTAGATTGTAAGATCTTCTTCCCTCTTAGATTGTAAGCTCTCCTTCCATTTTAGATTGTAAGCTCTCCTTCCCTCTTAGATTGTAAGCTCTCCTTCCATTTTAGATTGTAAGCTCTCCTTCCCTCTTAGATTGTAAGCTCTCCTTCCATTTTAGATTGTAAGCTCTCCTTCCCTCTTAGATTGTAAGCTCTCCTTCCATTTTAGATTGTAAGCTCTCCTTCCCTCTTAAATTGTAAGCTCTCCTTCCCTCTTAGATTGTAAGCTGTCCTTCCCTCTTAGATTGTAAGCTCTCCTTCCATTTTAGATTGTAAGCTCTCCTTCCCTCTTAGATTGTAAGCTCTCCTTCCCTCTTAGACTGTAAGCTCTCCTTCCCTCTTAGATTGTAAACTCTCCTTCCCTCTTAGATTGTAAGCTCTTCTTCCCTCTTAGATTGTAAGCTCTCCTTCCATTTTAGATTGTAAGCTCTCCTTCCCTCTTAGATTGTAAGATCTTCTTCCCTCTTAGATTTTAAGCTCTCCTCCCCTCTTAGATTGTAAGATCTTCTTCCCTCTTAGATTGTAAGCTCTCCTTCCCTCTTAGATTGTAAGCTCTCCTTCCCTCTTAGATTGTAAGATCTTCTTCCCTCTTAGATTGTAAGCTCTCCTTCCCTCTTAGATTGTAAGCTCCCCTTCCCTCTTAGATTGTAAGCTCTCCTTCCCTCTTAGATTGTAAGCTCTCCTTCCATTTTAGATTGTAAGCTCTCCTTCCCTCTTAGATTGTAAGCTCTCCTTCCCTCTTAGATTGTAAGCTCTCCTTCCTTCTTAGATTGTAAGCTCTCCTTCCCTCTTAGATTGTAAGCTCTCCTTCCCTCTTAGATTGTAAGCTCTCCTTCCCTCTTAGATTGTAAGCTCTCCTTCCATTTTAGATTGTAAGCTGTCCTTCCCTCTTAGATTGTAAGCTCTCCTTCCCTCTTAGATTTTAAGCTCTCCTTCCCTCTTAGATTGTAAGCTCTCCTTCCCTCTTAGATTGTAAGCTCTCCTTCCCTCTTAGATTGTAAGCTCTCCTTCCATTTTAGATTGTAAGCTCTCCTTCCTTCTTAGATTGTAAGCTCTCCTTCCCTCTTAGATTGTAAGCTCTCCTTCCCTCTTAGATTGTAAGCTCTCCTTCCCTCTTAGATTGTAAACTCTTCTTTCCTCTTAGATTGTAAGCTCTCCTTCCATTTAGATTGTAAGCTCGTCTTCCCTCTTAGATTGTAAGCTCTTCTTCCCTCTTAGATTGTAAGCTCTTCTTCCCTCTTAGATTGTAAGCTCTCCTTCCCTCTTAGATTGTAAGCTCTTCTTCCCTCTTAGATTGTAAGCTCTCCTTCCCTCTAAGATTGTAAGCTCTCCTTCCCTCTTAGATTGTAAGCTCTCCTTCCCTCTTAGATTGTAAGCTCTCCTTCCATTTTAGATTGTAAGCTCTTCTTCCCTCTTAGATTGTAAGCTCTCCTTCCCTCTTAGATTGTAAGCTCTCCTTCCCTCTTAGATTGTAAGCTCTCCTTCCCTCTTAGATTGTAAGCTCTTCTTCCCTCTTAGATTGTAAGCTCTCCTTCCCTCTTAGATTGTAAACTCTCCTTCCCTCTTAGATTGTAAGCTCTCCTTACCTCTTAGATTGTAAGCTCTCCTTCCCTCTTAGATTGTAAGCTCTCTTTCCCTCTTATATTGTAAGCTCTCCTTCCCTCTTAGATTGTAAGCTCTCCTTCCCTCTTAGATTGTAAGCTCTTCTTCCCTCTTAGATTGTAAGCTCTCCTTCCCTCTTAGATTGTAAGCTCTCCTTCCCTCTTAGATTGTAAGCTCTCCTTCCCTCTTAGATTGTAAGATCTTCTTCCCTCTTAGATTGTAAGCTCTCCTTCCATTTTAGATTGTAAGCGCTCCTTCCCTCTTAGATTGTAAGCTCTCCTTCCATTTTAGATTGTAAGCTCTCCTTCCCTCTTAGATTGTAAGCTCTCCTTCCATTTTAGATCGTAAGCTCTCCTTCCCTCTTAGATTGTAAGCTCTCCTTCCATTTTAGATTGTAAGCTCTCCTTCCCTCTTAGATTGTAAGCTCTCCTTCCCTCTTAGATTGTAAGCTCTCCTTCCCTCTTAGATTGTAAGCTCTCCTTCCATTTTAGATTGTAAGCTCTCCTTCCCTCTTAGATTGTAAGCTCTCCTTCCCTCTTAGACTGTAAGCTCTCCTTCCCTCTTAGATTGTAAACTCTCCTTCCCTCTTAGATTGTAAGCTCTTCTTCCCTCTTAGATTGTAAGCTCTCCTTCCATTTTAGATTGTAAGCTCTCCTTCCCTCTTAGATTGTAAGATCTTCTTCCCTCTTAGATTTTAAGCTCTCCTCCCCTCTTAGATTGTAAGATCTTCTTCCCTCTTAGATTGTAAGCTCTCCTTCCCTCTTAGATTGTAAGCTCTCCTTCCCTCTTAGATTGTAAGATCTTCTTCCCTCTTAGATTGTAAGCTCTCCTTCCCTCTTAGATTGTAAGCTCCCCTTCCCTCTTAGATTGTAAGCTCTCCTTCCCTCTTAGATTGTAAGCTCTCCTTCCATTTTAGATTGTAAGCTCTCCTTCCCTCTTAGATTGTAAGCTCTCCTTTCCTCTTAGATTGTAAGCTCTCCTTCCTTCTTAGATTGTAAGCTCTCCTTCCCTCTTAGATTGTAAGCTCTCCTTCCCTCTTAGATTGTAAGCTCTCCTTCCCTCTTAGATTGTAAGCTCTCCTTCCATTTTAGATTGTAAGCTGTCCTTCCCTCTTAGATTGTAAGCTCTCCTTCCCTCTTAGATTTTAAGCTCTCCTTCCCTCTTAGATTGTAAGCTCTCCTTCCCTCTTAGATTGTAAGATCTCCTTCCCTCTTAGATTGTAAGCTCTCCTTCCCTCTTAGATTGTAAGCTCTCCTTCCCTCTTAGATTGTAAGCTCTCCTTCCATTTTAGATTGTAAGCTCTCCTTCCTTCTTAGATTGTAAGCTCTCCTTCCCTCTTAGATTGTAAGCTCTCCTTCCCTCTTAGATTGTAAGCTCTCCTTCCCTCTTAGATTGTAAGCTCTCCTTCCATTTTAGATTGTAAGCTCTCCTTCCTTCTTAGATTGTAAGCTCTCCTTCCCTCTTAGATTGTAAGCTCTCCTTCCCTCTTAGATTGTAAGCTCTCCTTCCCTCTTAGATTGTAAACTCTTCTTTCCTCTTAGATTGTAAGCTCTCCTTCCCTCTTAGATTGTAAGCTCTTCTTCCCTCTTAGATTGTAAGCTCTCCTTCCCTCTTAGATTGTAAGCTCTCCTTCCCTCTTAGATTGTAAGCTCTCCTTCCATTTTAGATTGTAAGCCCGTCTTCCCTCTTAGATTGTAAGCTCTTCTTCCCTCTTAGATTGTAAGCTCTTCTTCCCTCTTAGATTGTAAGCTCTCCTACCCTCTTAGATTGTAAGCTCTTCTTCCCTCTTAGATTGTAAGCTCTCCTTCCCTCTAAGATTGTAAGCTCTCCTTCCCTCTTAGATTGTAAGCTCTCCTTCCCTCTTAGATTGTAAGCTCTCCTTCCATTTTAGATTGTAAGCTCTTCTTCCCTCTTAGATTGTAAGCTCTCCTTCCCTCTTAGATTGTAAGCTCTCCTTCCCTCTTAGATTGTAAGCTCTCTTTCCCTCTTATATTGTAAGCTCTCCTTCCCTCTTAGATTGTAAGCTGTTCTTCCCTCTTAGATTGTAAGCTCTCCTTCCCTCTTAGATTGTAAACTCTCCTTCCCTCTTAGATTGTAAGCTCTCCTTCCCTCTTAGATTGTAAGCTCTCTTTCCCTCTTATATTGTAAGCTCTCCTTCCCTCTTAGATTGTAAGCTCTCCTTCCCTCTTAGATTGTAAGCTCTCCTTCCCTCTTAGATTGTAAGCTCTCCTTCCCTCTTAGATTGTAAGCTCTCCTTCCCTCTTAGATTGTAAGCTCTCCTTCCCTCTTAGGTTGTAAGCTCTCCTTCCATTTTAGATTGTAAGCTCTCCTTCCATTTTAGATTGTAAGCTCTCCTTCCCTCTTAGATTGTAAGATCTTCTTCCCTCTTAGATTTTAAGCTCTCCTCCCCTCTTAGATTGTAAGATCTTCTTCCCTCTTAGATTGTAAGCTCTCCTTCCCTCTTAGATTGTAAGCTCTTCTTCCCTCTTAGATTGTAAGCTCTCCTTCCCTCTTAGATTGTAAGCTCCCCTTACCTCTTAGATTGTAAGCTCTTCTTCCATTTTAGATTGTAAGCTCTCCTTTCCTCTTAGATTGTAAGCTCTTCTTCCCTCTTAGATTGTAAGCTCTCCTTCCCTCTTAGATTGTAAGCTCTCCTTCCCTCTTAGATTGTAAGCTCTCCTTCCATTTTAGATTGTAAGCTCTCCTTCCCTCTTAGATTGTAAGCTCTCCTTCCCTCTTAGATTGTAAGCTCTCCTTCCTTCTTAGATTGTAAGCTCTCCTTCCCTCTTAGATTGTAAGCTCTCCTTCCCTCTTAGATTGTAAGCCCTCCTTCCCTCTTAGATTGTAAGCTCTCCTTCCATTTTAGATTGTAAGCTCTCCTTCCCTCTTAGATTGTAAGGTCTCCTTCCCTCTTAGATTGTAAGCTCTCCTTCCCTCTTAGATTGTAAGCTCTCCTTCCCTCTTAGATTGTAAGCTCTCCTTCCCTCTTAGATTGTAAGCTCTTCTTCCCTCTTAGATTGTAAGCTCTCCTTCCCTCTTAGATTGTAAGCTCTCATTCCCTCTTAGATTGTAAGCTCTTCTTCCCTCTTAGATTGTAAGCTCTCCTTCCCTCTTAGATTGTAAGCTCTCATTCCCTCTTAGATTGTAAGATCTCCTTCCCTCTTAGATTGTAAGATCTCCTTCCCTCTTAGATTATAAGCTCTCCTTCCCTCTTAGATTGTAAGCTCTTCTTCCCTCTTAGATTGTAAGCTCTCCTTCCCTCTTAGATTGTAAGCTCTTCTTCCCTCTTAGATTGTAAGCTCTCCTTCCCTCTTAGATTGTAAGCTCTCCTTCCCTCTTAGATTGTAAGCTCTCCTTCCATTTTAGATTGTAAACTCTTCTTCCCTCTTAGATTGTAAGCTCTCATTCCCTCTTAGATTGTAAGCTCTCCTTCCCTCTTAGATTGTAAGCTCTCTTTCCCTCTTATATTGTAAGCTCTCCTTCCCTCTTAGATTGTAAGCTCTTCTTCCCTCTTAGATTGTAAGCTCTCCTTCCCTCTTAGATTGTAAACTCTCCTTCCCTCTTAGATTGTAAGATTTCCTTCCCTCTTAGATTGTAAGCTCTCCTTCCGATTTAGATTGTAAGCTCTTCTTCCCTCTTAGATTGTAAGCTCTCCTTCCCTCTTAGATTGTAAGCTCTCCTTCCCTCTTAGATTGTAAACTCTTCTTCCCTCTTAGATTGTAAGCTCTCCTTCCCTCTTAGATTGTAAGCTCTCCTTCCCTCTTAGATTGTAAGCTCTCCTTACCTCTTAGATTGTAAGCTCTCCTTACCTCTTAGATTGTAAGCTCTCCTTCCTTCTTAGATTGTAAGCTCTCCTTCCATTTTAGATTGTAAGCTCTCCTTCCCTCTTAGATTGTAAGCTTTCCTTCCCTCTTACATTGTAAACTCTCCTTCCTTCTTAGATTGTAAGCTCTCCTTCCATTTTAGATTGTAAGCTCTCCTTCCCTCTTAGATTGTAAGCTCTCCTTCCCTCTTAGATTGTAAGCTCTCCTTCCCTCTTAGATTGTAAGCTCTCCTTCCCTCTTAGATTGTAAACTCTCCTTCCATTTTAGATTGTAAGCTCTTCTTCCCTCTTAGATTGTAAGCTCTCCTTCCCTCTTAGATTGTAAGCTCTCTTTCCCTCTTAGATTGTAAACTCTCCTTCCCTCTTAGATTGTAAGATTTCCTTCCCTCTTAGATTGTAAGCTCTCCTTCCCTCTTAGATTGTAAGCTCTCCTTCCCTCTTAGATTGTAAGCTCGCCTTCCCTCTTAGATTGTAAGCTCTCCTTCCCTCTTAGATTGTAAGCTCTCCTTCCCTCTTAGATTGTAAGCTCTCCTTCCCTCTTAGATTGTAAGCTCTCCTTCCCTCTTAGATTGTAAGCTCTTCTTCCCTCTTAGATTGTAAGCTCTCCTTCCCTCTTAGATTGTAAGCTCTCCTTCCCTCTTAGATTGTAAGCTCTTCTTCCCTCTTAGATTGTAAGCTCTCCTTCCCTCTTAGATTGTAAGCTCTCCTTCCCTCTTAGATTGTAAGATCTCCTTCCCTCTTAGATTGTAAGATCTCCTTCCCTCTTAGATTATAAGCTCTCCTTCCCTCTTAGATTGTAAGCTCTTCTTCCCTCTTAGATTGTAAGCTCTCCTTCCCTCTTAGATTGTAAGCTCTTCTTCCCTCTAAGATTGTAAGCTCTCCTTCCCTCTTAGATTGTAAGCTCTCCTTCCCTCTTAGATTGTAAGCTCTCCTTCCATTTTAGATTGTAAACTCTTCTTCCCTCTTAGATTGTATGCTCTCCTTCCCTCTTAGATTGTAAGCTCTCCTTCCCTCTTAGATTGTAAGCTCTCTTTCCCTCTTAGATTGTAAACTCTCCTTCCCTCTTAGATTGTAAGCTCTTCTTCCCTCTTAGATTGTAAGCTCTCCTTCCCTCTTAGATTGTAAACTCTCCTTCCCTCTTAGATTGTAAGATTTCCTTCCCTCTTAGATTGTAAGCTCTCCTTCCGATTTAGATTGTAAGCTCTTCTTCCCTCTTAGATTGTAAGCTCTCCTTCCCTCTTAGATTGTAAGCTCTCCTTCCCTCTTAGATTGTAAACTCTTCTTCCCTCTTAGATTGTAAGCTCTCCTTCCCTCTTAGATTGTAAGCTCTCCTTCCCTCTTAGATTGTAAGCTCTCCTTACCTCTTAGATTGTAAGCTCTCCTTACCTCTTAGATTGTAAGCTCTCCTTCCTTCTTAGATTGTAAGCTCTCCTTCCATTTTAGATTGTAAGCTCTCCTTCCCTCTTAGATTGTAAGCTTTCCTTCCCTCTTAGATTGTAAACTCTCCTTCCTTCTTAGATTGTAAGCTCTCCTTCCGATTTAGATTGTAAGCTCTTCTTCCCTCTTAGATTGTAAGCTCTCCTTCCCTCTTAGATTGTAAGCTCGTCTTCCCTCTTAGATTGTAAGCTCTTCTTCCCTCTTAGATTGTAAGCTCTTCTTCCCTCTTAGATTGTAAGCTCTCCTTCCCTCTTAGATTGTAAGCTCTTCTTCCCTCTTAGATTGTAAGCTCTCCTTCCCTCTAAGATTGTAAGCTCTCCTTCCCTCTTAGATTGTAAGCTCTCCTTCCCTCTTAGATTGTAAGCTCTCCTTCCATTTTAGATTGTAAGCTCTTCTTCCCTCTTAGATTGTAAGCTCTCCTTCCCTCTTAGATTGTAAGCTCTCCTTCCCTCTTAGATTGTAAGCTCTCTTTCCCTCTTATATTGTAAGCTCTCCTTCCCTCTTAGATTGTAAGCTCTTCTTCCCTCTTAGATTGTAAGCTCTCCTTCCCTCTTAGATTGTAAGCTCTCCTTCCCTCTTAGATTGTAAACTCTCCTTCCCTCTTAGATTGTAAGCTCTCCTTCCCTCTTAGATTGTAAGCTCTCCTTCCCTCTTAGATTGTAAGCTCTCTTTCCCTCTTATATTGTAAGCTCTCCTTCCCTCTTAGATTGTAAGCTCTCCTTCCCTCTTAGATTGTAAGCTCTCCTTCCCTCTTAGATTGTAAGCTCTCCTTCCCTCTTAGATTGTAAGCTCTCCTTCCCTCTTAGATTGTAAGCTCTTCTTCCCTCTTAGATTGTAAGCTCTCCTTCCGATTTAGATTGTAAGCTCTCCTTCCCTCTTAGATTGTAAGCTCTTCTTCCCTCTTAGATTGTAAGCTCTCCTTCCCTCTTAGATTGTAAGCTCCCCTTCCCTCTTAGATTGTAAGCTCTCCTTCCATTTTAGATTGTAAGCTCTCCTTCCCTCTTAGATTGTAAGCTCTCCTTCCCTCTTAGATTGTAAGCTCTCCTTCCTTCTTAGATTGTAAGCTCTTCTTCCCTCTTAGATTGTAAGCTCTCCTTCCCTCTTAGATTGTAAGATCTCCTTCCCTCTTAGATTGTAAGATCTCCTTCCCTCTTAGATTATAAGCTCTCCTTCCCTCTTAGATTGTAAGCTCTCCTTCCCTCTTAGATTGTAAGCTCTTCTTCCCTCTTAGATTGTAAGCTCTCCTTCCCTCTTAGATTGTAAGCTCTTCTTCCCTCTTAGATTGTAAGCTCCCCTTCCCTCTTAGATTGTAAGCTCTCCTTCCCTCTTAGATTGTAAGCTCTCCTTCCATTTTAGATTGTAAGCTCTCCTTCCCTCTTAGATTGTAAGCTCTCCTTCCCTCTTAGATTGTAAGCTCTCCTTCCTTCTTAGATTGTAAGCTCTCCTTCCCTCTTAGATTGTAAGCTCTCCTTCCCTCTTAGATTGTAAGCTCTCCTTCCCTCTTAGATTGTAAGCTCTCCTTCCATTTTAGATTGTAAGCTGTCCTTCCCTCTTAGATTGTAAGCTCTCCTTCCCTCTTAGATTTTAAGCTCTCCTTCCCTCTTAGATTGTAAGCTCTCCTTCCCTCTTAGATTGTAAGATCTCCTCCCCTCTTAGATTGTAAGCTCTCCTTCCCTCTTAGATTGTAAGCTCTCCTTCCATTTTAGATTGTAAGCTCTCCTTCCTTCTTAGATTGTAAGCTCTCCTTCCCTCTTAGATTGTAAGCTCTCCTTCCCTCTTAGATTGTAAGCTCTTCTTCCCTCTTAGATTGTAAGCTCTCCTTCCCTCTTAGATTGTAAGCTCTCCTTCCCTCTTAGATTGTAAGCTCTCCTTCCCTCTTAGATTGTAAGATCTTCTTCCCTCTTAGATTGTAAGCTCTCCTTCCATTTTAGATTGTAAGCTCTCCTTCCCTCTTAGATTGTAAGCTCTCCTTCCATTTTAGATTGTAAGCTCTCCTTCCCTCTTAGATTGTAAGCTCTCCTTCCATTTTAGATTGTAAGCTCTCCTTCCCTCTTAGATTGTAAGCTCTCCTTCCATTTTAGATTGTAAGCTCTCCTTCCCTCTTAAATTGTAAGCTCTCCTTCCCTCTTAGATTGTAAGCTCTCCTTCCCTCTTAGATTGTAAGCTCTCCTTCCATTTTAGATTGTAAGCTCTCCTTCCCTCTTAGATTGTAAGCTCTCCTTCCCTCTTAGACTGTAAGCTCTCCTTCCCTCTTAGATTGTAAACTCTCCTTCCCTCTTAGATTGTAAGCTCTCCTTCCCTCTTAGATTGTAAGATCTTCTTCCCTCTTAGATTTTAAGCTCTCCTCCCCTCTTAGATTGTAAGATCTTCTTCCCTCTTAGATTGTAAGCTCTCCTTCCCTCTTAGATTGTAAGCTCTCCTTCCCTCTTAGATTGTAAGATCTTCTTCCCTCTTAGATTGTAAGCTCTCCTTCCCTCTTAGATTGTAAGCTCCCCTTCCCTCTTAGATTGTAAGCTCTCCTTCCCTCTTAGATTGTAAGCTCTCCTTCCCTCTTAGATTGTAAGATCTTCTTCCCTCTTAGATTGTAAGCTCTCCTTCCCTCTTAGATTGTAAGCTCTCCTTCCCTCTTAGATTGTAAGCTCTCCTTCCATTTTAGATTGTAAGCTCTCCTTCCCTCTTAGATTGTAAGCTCTCCTTCCCTCTTAGATTGTAAGCTCTCCTTCCTTCTTAGATTGTAAGCTCTCCTTCCCTCTTAGATTGTAAGCTCTCCTTCCCTCTTAGATTGTAAGCTCTCCTTCCCTCTTAGATTGTAAGCTCTCCTTCCATTTTAGATTGTAAGCTCTCCTTCCCTCTTAGATTGTAAGCTCTCCTTCCCTCTTAGATTGTAAACTCTTCTTTCCTCTTAGATTGTAAGCTCTCCTTCCATTTTAGATTGTAAGCTCGTCTTCCCTCTTAGATTGTAAGCTCTTCTTCCCTCTTAGATTGTAAGCTCTTCTTCCCTCTTAGATTGTAAGCTCTCCTTCCCTCTTAGATTGTAAGCTCTTCTTCCCTCTTAGATTGTAAGCTCTCCTTCCCTCTAAGATTGTAAGCTCTCCTTCCCTCTTAGATTGTAAGCTCTCCTTCCCTCTTAGATTGTAAGCTCTCCTTCCATTTTAGATTGTAAGCTCTTCTTCCCTCTTAGATTGTAAGCTCTCCTTCCCTCTTAGATTGTAAGCTCTCCTTCCCTCTTAGATTGTAAGCTCTCCTTCCCTCTTAGATTGTAAGCTCTTCTTCCCTCTTAGATTGTAAGCTCTCCTTCCCTCTTAGATTGTAAACTCTCCTTCCCTCTTAGATTGTAAGCTCTCCTTACCTCTTAGATTGTAAGCTCTCCTTCCCTCTTAGATTGTAAGCTCTCTTTCCCTCTTATATTGTAAGCTCTCCTTCCCTCTTAGATTGTAAGCTCTCCTTCCCTCTTAGATTGTAAGCTCTTCTTCCCTCTTAGATTGTAAGCTCTCCTTCCCTCTTAGATTGTAAGCTCTCCTTCCCTCTTAGATTGTAAGCTCTCCTTCCCTCTTAGATTGTAAGATCTTCTTCCCTCTTAGATTGTAAGCTCTCCTTCCATTTTAGATTGTAAGCGCTCCTTCCCTCTTAGATTGTAAGCTCTCCTTCCATTTTAGATTGTAAGCTCTCCTTCCCTCTTAGATTGTAAGCTCTCCTTCCATTTCAGATCGTAAGCTCTCCTTCCCTCTTAGATTGTAAGCTCTCCTTCCATTTTAGATTGTAAGCTGTCCTTCCCTCTTAGATTGTAAGCTCTCCTTCCCTCTTAGATTTTAAGCTCTCCTTCCCTCTTAGATTGTAAGCTCTCCTTCCCTCTTAGATTGTAAGATCTCCTTCCCTCTTAGATTGTAAGCTCTCCTTCCCTCTTAGATTGTAAGCTCTCCTTCCCTCTTAGATTGTAAGCTCTCCTTCCATTTTAGATTGTAAGCTCTCCTTCCTTCTTAGATTGTAAGCTCTCATTCCCTCTTAGATTGTAAGCTCTCCTTCCCTCTTAGATTGTAAGCTCTCCTTCCCTCTTAGATTGTAAGCTCTCCTTCCATTTTAGATTGTAAGCTCTCCTTCCTTCTTAGATTGTAAGCTCTCCTTCCCTCTTAGATTGTAAGCTCTCCTTCCCTCTTAGATTGTAAGCTCTCCTTCCCTCTTAGATTGTAAACTCTTCTTTCCTCTTAGATTGTAAGCTCTCCTTCCCTCTTAGATTGTAAGCTCTTCTTCCCTCTTAGATTGTAAGCTCTCCTTCCCTCTTAGATTGTAAGCTCTCCTTCCCTCTTAGATTGTAAGCTCTCCTTCCATTTTAGATTGTAAGCTCGTCTTCCCTCTTAGATTGTAAGCTCTTCTTCCCTCTTAGATTGTAAGCTCTTCTTCCCTCTTAGATTGTAAGCTCTCCTACCCTCTTAGATTGTAAGCTCTTCTTCCCTCTTAGATTGTAAGCTCTCCTTCCCTCTAAGATTGTAAGCTCTCCTTCCCTCTTAGATTGTAAGCTCTCCTTCCCTCTTAGATTGTAAGCTCTCCTTCCATTTTAGATTGTAAGCTCTTCTTCCCTCTTAGATTGTAAGCTCTCCTTCCCTCTTAGATTGTAAGCTCTCCTTCCCTCTTAGATTGTAAGCTCTCTTTCCCTCTTATATTGTAAGCTCTCCTTCCCTCTTAGATTGTAAGCTGTTCTTCCCTCTTAGATTGTAAGCTCTCCTTCCCTCTTAGATTGTAAACTCTCCTTCCCTCTTAGATTGTAAGCTCTCCTTCCCTCTTAGATTGTAAGCTCTCTTTCCCTCTTATATTGTAAGCTCTCCTTCCCTCTTAGATTGTAAGCTCTCCTTCCCTCTTAGATTGTAAGCTCTCCTTCCCTCTTAGATTGTAAGCTCTCCTTCCATTTTAGATTGTAAGCTCTCCTTCCCTCTTAGATTGTAAGATCTTCTTCCCTCTTAGATTTTAAGCTCTCCTCCCCTCTTAGATTGTAAGATCTTCTTCCCTCTTAGATTGTAAGCTCTCCTTCCCTCTTAGATTGTAAGCTCTTCTTCCCTCTTAGATTGTAAGCTCTCCTTCCCTCTTAGATTGTAAGCTCCCCTTACCTCTTAGATTGTAAGCTCTTCTTCCATTTTAGATTGTAAGCTCTCCTTTCCTCTTAGATTGTAAGCTCTTCTTCCCTCTTAGATTGTAAGCTCTCCTTCCCTCTTAGATTGTAAGCTCTCCTTCCCTCTTAGATTGTAAGCTCTCCTTCCATTTTAGATTGTAAGCTCTCCTTCCCTCTTAGATTGTAAGCTCTCCTTCCCTCTTAGATTGTAAGCTCTCCTTCCTTCTTAGATTGTAAGCTCTCCTTCCCTCTTAGATTGTAAGCTCTCCTTCCCTCTTAGATTGTAAGCCCTCCTTCCCTCTTAGATTGTAAGCTCTCCTTCCATTTTAGATTGTAAGCTCTCCTTCCCTCTTAGATTGTAAGGTCTCCTTCCCTCTTAGATTGTAAGCTCTCCTTCCCTCTTAGATTGTAAGCTCTCCTTCCCTCTTAGATTGTAAGCTCTCCTTCCCTCTTAGATTGTAAGCTCTTCTTCCCTCTTAGATTGTAAGCTCTCCTTCCCTCTTAGATTGTAAGCTCTCATTCCCTCTTAGATTGTAAGCTCTTCTTCCCTCTTAGATTGTAAGCTCTCCTTCCCTCTTAGATTGTAAGCTCTCATTCCCTCTTAGATTGTAAGATCTCCTTCCCTCTTAGATTGTAAGATCTCCTTCCCTCTTAGATTATAAGCTCTCCTTCCCTCTTAGATTGTAAGCTCTTCTTCCCTCTTAGATTGTAAGCTCTCCTTCCCTCTTAGATTGTAAGCTCTTCTTCCCTCTTAGATTGTAAGCTCTCCTTCCCTCTTAGATTGTAAGCTCTCCTTCCCTCTTAGATTGTAAGCTCTCCTTCCATTTTAGATTGTAAACTCTTCTTCCCTCTTAGATTGTAAGCTCTCATTCCCTCTTAGATTGTAAGCTCTCCTTCCCTCTTAGATTGTAAGCTCTCTTTCCCTCTTAGATTGTAAGCTCTCCTTCCCTCTTAGATTGTAAGCTCTCCTTCCCTCTTAGATTGTAAGCTCTCTTTCCCTCTTAGATTGTAAGCTCTCCTTCCCTCTTAGATTGTAAGCTCTTCTTCCCTCTTAGATTGTAAGCTCTCCTTCCCTCTTAGATTGTAAACTCTCCTTCCCTCTTAGATTGTAAGATTTCCTTCCCTCTTAGATTGTAAGCTCTCCTTCCGATTTAGATTGTAAGCTCTTCTTCCCTCTTAGATTGTAAGCTCTCCTTCCCTCTTAGATTGTAAGCTCTCCTTCCCTCTTAGATTGTAAACTCTTCTTCCCTCTTAGATTGTAAGCTCTCCTTCCCTCTTAGATTGTAAGCTCTCCTTCCCTCTTAGATTGTAAGCTCTCCTTACCTCTTAGATTGTAAGCTCTCCTTACCTCTTAGATTGTAAGCTCTCCTTCCTTCTTAGATTGTAAGCTCTCATTCCCTCTTAGATTGTAAGCTCTCCTTCCCTCTTAGATTGTAAGCTCTCTTTCCCTCTTAGATTGTAAGCTCTCCTTCCCTCTTAGATTGTAAGCTCTTCTTCCCTCTTAGATTGTAAGCTCTCCTTCCCTCTTAGATTGTAAACTCTCCTTCCCTCTTAGATTGTAAGCTCTCCTTCCCTCTTAGATTGTAAGCTCTCTTTCCCTCTTAGATTGTAAGCTCTCCTTCCCTCTTAGATTGTAAGCTCTTCTTCCCTCTTAGATTGTAAGCTTTCCTTCCCTCTTACATTGTAAACTCTCCTTCCTTCTTAGATTGTAAGCTCTCCTTCCATTTTAGATTGTAAGCTCTCCTTCCCTCTTAGATTGTAAGCTCTCATTCCCTCTTAGATTGTAAGCTCTCCTTCCCTCTTAGATTGTAAGCTCTCCTTCCCTCTTAGATTGTAAACTCTCCTTCCATTTTAGATTGTAAGCTCTTCTTCCCTCTTAGATTGTAAGCTCTCCTTCCCTCTTAGATTGTAAGCTCTCTTTCCCTCTTAGATTGTAAACTCTCCTTCCCTCTTAGATTGTAAGATTTCCTTCCCTCTTAGATTGTAAGCTCTCCTTCCCTCTTAGATTGTAAGCTCTCCTTCCCTCTTAGATTGTAAGCTCGCCTTCCCTCTTAGATTGTAAGCTCTCCTTCCCTCTTAGATTGTAAGCTCTCCTTCCCTCTCAGATTGTAAGCTCTCCTTCCCTCTTAGATTGTAAGCTCTCCTTCCCTCTTAGATTGTAAGCTCTCCTTCCCTCTTAGATTGTAAGCTCTTCTTCCCTCTTAGATTGTAAGCTCTCCTTCCCTCTTAGATTGTAAGCTCTCCTTCCCTCTTAGATTGTAAGCTCTTCTTCCCTCTTAGATTGTAAGCTCTCCTTCCCTCTTAGATTGTAAGCTCTCCTTCCCTCTTAGATTGTAAGATCTCCTTCCCTCTTAGATTGTAAGATCTCCTTCCCTCTTAGATTATAAGCTCTCCTTCCCTCTTAGATTGTAAGCTCTTCTTCCCTCTTAGATTGTAAGCTCTCCTTCCCTCTTAGATTGTAAGCTCTTCTTCCCTCTAAGATTGTAAGCTCTCCTTCCCTCTTAGATTGTAAGCTCTCCTTCCCTCTTAGATTGTAAGCTCTCCTTCCATTTTAGATTGTAAACTCTTCTTCCCTCTTAGATTGTATGCTCTCCTTCCCTCTTAGATTGTAAGCTCTCCTTCCCTCTTAGATTGTAAGCTCTCTTTCCCTCTTAGATTGTAAACTCTCCTTCCCTCTTAGATTGTAAGCTCTTCTTCCCTCTTAGATTGTAAGCTCTCCTTCCCTCTTAGATTGTAAACTCTCCTTCCCTCTTAGATTGTAAGATTTCCTTCCCTCTTAGATTGTAAGCTCTCCTTCCGATTTAGATTGTAAGCTCTTCTTCCCTCTTAGATTGTAAGCTCTCCTTCCCTCTTAGATTGTAAGCTCTCCTTCCCTCTTAGATTGTAAACTCTTCTTCCCTCTTAGATTGTAAGCTCTCCTTCCCTCTTAGATTGTAAGCTCTCCTTCCCTCTTAGATTGTAAGCTCTCCTTACCTCTTAGATTGTAAGCTCTCCTTACCTCTTAGATTGTAAGCTCTCCTTCCTTCTTAGATTGTAAGCTCTCCTTCCATTTTAGATTGTAAGCTCTCCTTCCCTCTTAGATTGTAAGCTTTCCTTCCCTCTTAGATTGTAAACTCTCCTTCCTTCTTAGATTGTAAGCTCTCCTTCCGATTTAGATTGTAAGCTCTTCTTCCCTCTTAGATTGTAAGCTCTCCTTCCCTCTTAGATTGTAAGCTCGTCTTCCCTCTTAGATTGTAAGCTCTTCTTCCCTCTTAGATTGTAAGCTCTTCTTCCCTCTTAGATTGTAAGCTCTCCTTCCCTCTTAGATTGTAAGCTCTTCTTCCCTCTTAGATTGTAAGCTCTCCTTCCCTCTAAGATTGTAAGCTCTCCTTCCCTCTTAGATTGTAAGCTCTCCTTCCCTCTTAGATTGTAAGCTCTCCTTCCATTTTAGATTGTAAGCTCTTCTTCCCTCGTAGATTGTAAGCTCTCCTTCCCTCTTAGATTGTAAGCTCTCCTTCCCTCTTAGATTGTAAGCTCTCTTTCCCTCTTATATTGTAAGCTCTCCTTCCCTCTTAGATTGTAAGCTCTTCTTCCCTCTTAGATTGTAAGCTCTCCTTCCCTCTTAGATTGTAAGCTCTCCTTCCCTCTTAGATTGTAAACTCTCCTTCCCTCTTAGATTGTAAGCTCTCCTTCCCTCTTAGATTGTAAGCTCTCCTTCCCTCTTAGATTGTAAGCTCTCTTTCCCTCTTATATTGTAAGCTCTCCTTCCCTCTTAGATTGTAAGCTCTCCTTCCCTCTTAGATTGTAAGCTCTCCTTCCCTCTTAGATTGTAAGCTCTCCTTCCCTCTTAGATTGTAAGCTCTCCTTCCCTCTTAGATTGTAAGCTCTTCTTCCCTCTTAGATTGTAAGCTCTCCTTCCGATTTAGATTGTAAGCTCTCCTTCCCTCTTAGATTGTAAGCTCTTCTTCCCTCTTAGATTGTAAGCTCTCCTTCCCTCTTAGATTGTAAGCTCCCCTTCCCTCTTAGATTGTAAGCTCTCCTTCCATTTTAGATTGTAAGCTCTCCTTCCCTCTTAGATTGTAAGCTCTCCTTCCCTCTTAGATTGTAAGCTCTCCTTCCTTCTTAGATTGTAAGCTCTTCTTCCCTCTTAGATTGTAAGCTCTCCTTCCCTCTTAGATTGTAAGATCTCCTTCCCTCTTAGATTGTAAGATCTCCTTCCCTCTTAGATTATAAGCTCTCCTTCCCTCTTAGATTGTAAGCTCTCCTTCCCTCTTAGATTGTAAGCTCTTCTTCCCTCTTAGATTGTAAGCTCTCCTTCCCTCTTAGATTGTAAGCTCTTCTTCCCTCTTAGATTGTAAGCTCCCCTTCCCTCTTAGATTGTAAGCTCTCCTTCCCTCTTAGATTGTAAGCTCTCCTTCCATTTTAGATTGTAAGCTCTCCTTCCCTCTTAGATTGTAAGCTCTCCTTCCCTCTTAGATTGTAAGCTCTCCTTCCTTCTTAGATTGTAAGCTCTCCTTCCCTCTTAGATTGTAAGCTCTCCTTCCCTCTTAGATTGTAAGCTCTCCTTCCCTCTTAGATTGTAAGCTCTCCTTCCATTTTAGATTGTAAGCTGTCCTTCCCTCTTAGATTGTAAGCTCTCCTTCCCTCTTAGATTTTAAGCTCTCCTTCCCTCTTAGATTGTAAGCTCTCCTTCCCTCTTAGATTGTAAGATCTCCTCCCCTCTTAGATTGTAAGCTCTCCTTCCCTCTTAGATTGTAAGCTCTCCTTCCATTTTAGATTGTAAGCTCTCCTTCCTTCTTAGATTGTAAGCTCTCCTTCCCTCTTAGATTGTAAGCTCTCCTTCCCTCTTAGATTGTAAGCTCTTCTTCCCTCTTAGATTGTAAGCTCTCCTTCCCTCTTAGATTGTAAGCTCTCCTTCCCTCTTAGATTGTAAGCTCTCCTTCCCTCTTAGATTGTAAGATCTTCTTCCCTCTTAGATTGTAAGCTCTCCTTCCATTTTAGATTGTAAGCTCCCCTTCCCTCTTAGATTGTAAGCTCTCCTTCCATTTTAGATTGTAAGCTCTCCTTCCCTCTTAGATTGTAAGCTCTCCTTCCATTTTAGATTGTAAGCTCTCCTTCCCTCTTAGATTGTAAGCTCTCCTTCCATTTTAGATTGTAAGCTCTCCTTCCCTCTTAAATTGTAAGCTCTCCTTCCCTCTTAGATTGTAAGCTCTCCTTCCCTCTTAGATTGTAAGCTCTCCTTCCATTTTAGATTGTAAGCTCTCCTTCCCTCTTAGATTGTAAGCTCTCCTTCCCTCTTAGACTGTAAGCTCTCCTTCCCTCTTAGATTGTAAACTCTCCTTCCCTCTTAGATTGTAAGCTCTCCTTCCCTCTTAGATTGTAAGATCTTCTTCCCTCTTAGATTTTAAGCTCTCCTCCCCTCTTAGATTGTAAGATCTTCTTCCCTCTTAGATTGTAAGCTCTCCTTCCCTCTTAGATTGTAAGCTCTCCTTCCCTCTTAGATTGTAAGATCTTCTTCCCTCTTAGATTGTAAGCTCTCCTTCCCTCTTAGATTGTAAGCTCCCCTTCCCTCTTAGATTGTAAGCTCTCCTTCCCTCTTAGATTGTAAGCTCTCCTTCCCTCTTAGATTGTAAGATCTTCTTCCCTCTTAGATTGTAAGCTCTCCTTCCCTCTTAGATTGTAAGCTCTCCTTCCCTCTTAGATTGTAAGCTCTCCTTCCATTTTAGATTGTAAGCTCTCCTTCCCTCTTAGATTGTAAGCTCTCCTTCCCTCTTAGATTGTAAGCTCTCCTTCCTTCTTAGATTGTAAGCTCTCCTTCCCTCTTAGATTGTAAGCTCTCCTTCCCTCTTAGATTGTAAGCTCTCCTTCCCTCTTAGATTGTAAGCTCTCCTTCCATTTTAGATTGTAAGCTGTCCTTCCCTCTTAGATTGTAAGCTCTCCTTCCCTCTTAGATTTTAAGCTCTCCTTCCCTCTTAGATTGTAAGCTCTCCTTCCCTCTTAGATTGTAAGCTCTCCTTCCCTCTTAGATTGTAAGCTCTCCTTCCCTCTTAGATTGTAAGCTCTCCTTCCATTTTAGATTGTAAGCTCTCCTTCCTTCTTAGATTGTAAGCTCTCCTTCCCTCTTAGATTGTAAGCTCTCCTTCCCTCTTAGATTGTAAGCTCTCCTTCCCTCTTAGATTGTAAACTCTTCTTTCCTCTTAGATTGTAAGCTCTCCTTCCATTTTAGATTGTAAGCTCGTCTTCCCTCTTAGATTGTAAGCTCTTCTTCCCTCTTAGATTGTAAGCTCTTCTTCCCTCTTAGATTGTAAGCTCTCCTTCCCTCTTAGATTGTAAGCTCTTCTTCCCTCTTAGATTGTAAGCTCTCCTTCCCTCTAAGATTGTAAGCTCTCCTTCCCTCTTAGATTGTAAGCTCTCCTTCCCTCTTAGATTGTAAGCTCTCCTTCCATTTTAGATTGTAAGCTCTTCTTCCCTCTTAGATTGTAAGCTCTCCTTCCCTCTTAGATTGTAAGCTCTCCTTCCCTCTTAGATTGTAAGCTCTCCTTCCCTCTTAGATTGTAAGCTCTTCTTCCCTCTTAGATTGTAAGCTCTCCTTCCCTCTTAGATTGTAAACTCTCCTTCCCTCTTAGATTGTAAGCTCTCCTTACCTCTTAGATTGTAAGCTCTCCTTCCCTCTTAGATTGTAAGCTCTCTTTCCCTCTTATATTGTAAGCTCTCCTTCCCTCTTAGATTGTAAGCTCTCCTTCCCTCTTAGATTGTAAGCTCTTCTTCCCTCTTAGATTGTAAGCTCTCCTTCCCTCTTAGATTGTAAGCTCTCCTTCCCTCTTAGATTGTAAGCTCTCCTTCCCTCTTAGATTGTAAGATCTTCTTCCCTCTTAGATTGTAAGCTCTCCTTCCATTTTAGATTGTAAGCGCTCCTTCCCTCTTAGATTGTAAGCTCTCCTTCCATTTTAGATTGTAAGCTCTCCTTCCCTCTTAGATTGTAAGCTCTCCTTCCATTTCAGATCGTAAGCTCTCCTTCCCTCTTAGATTGTAAGCTCTCCTTCCATTTTAGATTGTAAGCTCTCCTTCCCTCTTAGATTGTAAGCTCTCCTTCCCTCTTAGATTGTAAGCTCTCCTTCCCTCTTAGATTGTAAGCTCTCCTTCCATTTTAGATTGTAAGCTCTCCTTCCCTCTTAGATTGTAAGCTCTCCTTCCCTCTTAGACTGTAAGCTCTCCTTCCCTCTTAGATTGTAAACTCTCCTTCCCTCTTAGATTGTAAGCTCTTCTTCCCTCTTAGATTGTAAGCTCTCCTTCCATTTTAGATTGTAAGCTCTCCTTCCCTCTTAGATTGTAAGATCTTCTTCCCTCTTAGATTTTAAGCTCTCCTCCCCTCTTAGATTGTAAGATCTTCTTCCCTCTTAGATTGTAAGCTCTCCTTCCCTCTTAGATTGTAAGCTCTCCTTCCCTCTTAGATTGTAAGATCTTCTTCCCTCTTAGATTGTAAGCTCTCCTTCCCTCTTAGATTGTAAGCTCCCCTTCCCTCTTAGATTGTAAGCTCTCCTTCCCTCTTAGATTGTAAGCTCTCCTTCCCTCTTAGATTGTAAGCTCTCCTTCCATTTTAGATTGTAAGCTCTCCTTCCTTCTTAGATTGTAAGCTCTCCTTCCCTCTTAGATTGTAAGCTCTCCTTCCCTCTTAGATTGTAAGCTCTCCTTCCATTTTAGATTGTAAGCTCTCCTTCCTTCTTAGATTGTAAGCTCTCCTTCCCTCTTAGATTGTAAGCTCTCCTTCCCTCTTAGATTGTAAGCTCTCCTTCCCTCTTAGATTGTAAGCTCTCCTTCCATTTTAGATTGTAAGCTCTCCTTCCTTCTTAGATTGTAAGCTCTCCTTCCCTCTTAGATTGTAAGCTCTCCTTCCCTCTTAGATTGTAAGCTCTCCTTCCCTCTTAGATTGTAAACTCTTCTTTCCTCTTAGATTGTAAGCTCTCCTTCCCTCTTAGATTGTAAGCTCTTCTTCCCTCTTAGATTGTAAGCTCTCCTTCCCTCTTAGATTGTAAGCTCTCCTTCCCTCTTAGATTGTAAGCTCTCCTTCCATTTTAGATTGTAAGCTCGTCTTCCCTCTTAGATTGTAAGCTCTTCTTCCCTCTTAGATTGTAAGCTCTTCTTCCCTCTTAGATTGTAAGCTCTCCTACCCTCTTAGATTGTAAGCTCTTCTTCCCTCTTAGATTGTAAGCTCTCCTTCCCTCTAAGATTGTAAGCTCTCCTTCCCTCTTAGATTGTAAGCTCTCCTTCCCTCTTAGATTGTAAGCTCTCCTTCCATTTTAGATTGTAAGCTCTTCTTCCCTCTTAGATTGTAAGCTCTCCTTCCCTCTTAGATTGTAAGCTCTCCTTCCCTCTTAGATTGTAAGCTCTCTTTCCCTCTTATATTGTAAGCTCTCCTTCCCTCTTAGATTGTAAGCTGTTCTTCCCTCTTAGATTGTAAGCTCTCATTCCCTCTTAGATTGTAAGCTCTTCTTCCCTCTTAGATTGTAAGCTCTCCTTCCCTCTTAGATTGTAAGCTCTCCTTCCCTCTTAGATTGCAAGCTCTTCTTCCCTCTTAGATTGTAAGCTCTCCTTCCATTTTAGATTGTAAGCTCTCCTTCCCTCTTAGATTGTAAGCTCTCCTTCCCTCTTAGATTGTAAGCTCTCCTTCCCTCTTAGATTGTAAGCTCTCCTTCCCTCTTAGATTGTAAGCTCTCCTTCCCTCTTAGGTTGTAAGCTCTCCTTCCATTTTAGATTGTAAGCTCTCCTTCCATTTTAGATTGTAAGCTCTCCTTCCCTCTTAGATTGTAAGATCTTCTTCCCTCTTAGATTTTAAGCTCTCCTCCCCTCTTAGATTGTAAGATCTTCTTCCCTCTTAGATTGTAAGCTCTCCTTCCCTCTTAGATTGTAAGCTCTTCTTCCCTCTTAGATTGTAAGCTCTCCTTCCCTCTTAGATTGTAAGCTCCCCTTACCTCTTAGATTGTAAGCTCTCCTTCCATTTTAGATTGTAAGCTCTCCTTTCCTCTTAGATTGTAAGCTCTTCTTCCCTCTTAGATTGTAAGCTCTCCTTCCCTCTTAGATTGTAAGCTCTCCTTCCCTCTTAGATTGTAAGCTCTCCTTCCATTTTAGATTGTAAGCTCTCCTTCCCTCTTAGATTGTAAGCTCTCCTTCCCTCTTAGATTGTAAGCTCTCCTTCCTTCTTAGATTGTAAGCTCTCCTTCCCTCTTAGATTGTAAGCTCTCCTTCCCTCTTAGATTGTAAGCTCTCCTTCCATTTTAGATTGTAAGCTCTCCTTCCCTCTTAGATTGTAAGCTCTCCTTCCCTCTTAGATTGTAAGCTCTCCTTCCTTCTTAGATTGTAAGCTCTCCTTCCCTCTTAGATTGTAAGCTCTCCTTCCCTCTTAGATTGTAAGATCTCCTCCCCTCTTAGATTGTAAGCTCTCCTTCCCTCTTAGATTGTAAGCTCTCCTTCCATTTTAGATTGTAAGCTCTCCTTCCTTCTTAGATTGTAAGCTCTCCTTCCCTCTTAGATTGTAAGCTCTCCTTCCCTCTTAGATTGTAAGCTCTTCTTCCCTCTTAGATTGTAAGCTCTCCTTCCCTCTTAGATTGTAAGCTCTCCTTCCCTCTTAGATTGTAAGCTCTCCTTCCCTCTTAGATTGTAAGATCTTCTTCCCTCTTAGATTGTAAGCTCTCCTTCCATTTTAGATTGTAAGCTCTCCTTCCCTCTTAGATTGTAAGCTCTCCTTCCATTTTAGATTGTAAGCTCTCCTTCCCTCTTAGATTGTAAGCTCTCCTTCCATTTTAGATTGTAAGCTCTCCTTCCCTCTTAGATTGTAAGCTCTCCTTCCATTTTAGATTGTAAGCTCTCCTTCCCTCTTAAATTGTAAGCTCTCCTTCCCTCTTAGATTGTAAGCTCTCCTTCCCTCTTAGATTGTAAGCTCTCCTTCCATTTTAGATTGTAAGCTCTCCTTCCCTCTTAGATTGTAAGCTCTCCTTCCCTCTTAGACTGTAAGCTCTCCTTCCCTCTTAGATTGTAAACTCTCCTTCCCTCTTAGATTGTAAGCTCTCCTTCCATTTTAGATTGTAAGCTGTCCTTCCCTCTTAGATTGTAAGCTCTCCTTCCCTCTTAGATTTTAAGCTCTCCTTCCCTCTTAGATTGTAAGCTCTCCTTCCCTCTTAGATTGTAAGCTCTCCTTCCCTCTTAGATTGTAAGCTCTCCTTCCCTCTTAGATTGTAAGCTCTCCTTCCATTTTAGATTGTAAGCTCTCCTTCCTTCTTAGATTGTAAGCTCTCCTTCCCTCTTAGATTGTAAGCTCTCCTTCCCTCTTAGATTGTAAGCTCTCCTTCCCTCTTAGATTGTAAACTCTTCTTTCCTCTTAGATTGTAAGCTCTCCTTCCATTTTAGATTGTAAGCTCGTCTTCCCTCTTAGATTGTAAGCTCTTCTTCCCTCTTAGATTGTAAGCTCTTCTTCCCTCTTAGATTGTAAGCTCTCCTTCCCTCTTAGATTGTAAGCTCTTCTTCCCTCTTAGATTGTAAGCTCTCCTTCCCTCTAAGATTGTAAGCTCTCCTTCCCTCTTAGATTGTAAGCTCTCCTTCCCTCTTAGATTGTAAGCTCTCCTTCCATTTTAGATTGTAAGCTCTTCTTCCCTCTTAGATTGTAAGCTCTCCTTCCCTCTTAGATTGTAAGCTCTCCTTCCCTCTTAGATTGTAAGCTCTCCTTCCCTCTTAGATTGTAAGCTCTTCTTCCCTCTTAGATTGTAAGCTCTCCTTCCCTCTTAGATTGTAAACTCTCCTTCCCTCTTAGATTGTAAGCTCTCCTTACCTCTTAGATTGTAAGCTCTCCTTCCCTCTTAGATTGTAAGCTCTCTTTCCCTCTTATATTGTAAGCTCTCCTTCCCTCTTAGATTGTAAGCTCTCCTTCCCTCTTAGATTGTAAGCTCTTCTTCCCTCTTAGATTGTAAGCTCTCCTTCCCTCTTAGATTGTAAGCTCTCCTTCCCTCTTAGATTGTAAGCTCTCCTTCCCTCTTAGATTGTAAGATCTTCTTCCCTCTTAGATTGTAAGCTCTCCTTCCATTTTAGATTGTAAGCGCTCCTTCCCTCTTAGATTGTAAGCTCTCCTTCCATTTTAGATTGTAAGCTCTCCTTCCCTCTTAGATTGTAAGCTCTCCTTCCATTTCAGATCGTAAGCTCTCCTTCCCTCTTAGATTGTAAGCTCTCCTTCCATTTTAGATTGTAAGCTCTCCTTCCCTCTTAGATTGTAAGCTCTCCTTCCCTCTTAGATTGTAAGCTCTCCTTCCCTCTTAGATTGTAAGCTCTCCTTCCATTTTAGATTGTAAGCTCTCCTTCCCTCTTAGATTGTAAGCTCTCCTTCCCTCTTAGACTGTAAGCTCTCCTTCCCTCTTAGATTGTAAACTCTCCTTCCCTCTTAGATTGTAAGCTCTTCTTCCCTCTTAGATTGTAAGCTCTCCTTCCATTTTAGATTGTAAGCTCTCCTTCCCTCTTAGATTGTAAGATCTTCTTCCCTCTTAGATTTTAAGCTCTCCTCCCCTCTTAGATTGTAAGATCTTCTACCCTCTTAGATTGTAAGCTCTCCTTCCCTCTTAGATTGTAAGCTCTCCTTCCCTCTTAGATTGTAAGATCTTCTTCCCTCTTAGATTGTAAGCTCTCCTTCCCTCTTAGATTGTAAGCTCCCCTTCCCTCTTAGATTGTAAGCTCTCCTTCCCTCTTAGATTGTAAGCTCTCCTTCCATTTTAGATTGTAAGCTCTCCTTCCCTCTTAGATTGTAAGCTCTCCTTTCCTCTTAGATTGTAAGCTCTCCTTCCTTCTTAGATTGTAAGCTCTCCTTCCCTCTTAGATTGTAAGCTCTCCTTCCCTCTTAGATTGTAAGCTCTCCTTCCCTCTTAGATTGTAAGCTCTCCTTCCATTTTAGATTGTAAGCTGTCCTTCCCTCTTAGATTGTAAGCTCTCCTTCCCTCTTAGATTTTAAGCTCTCCTTCCCTCTTAGATTGTAAGCTCTCCTTCCCTCTTAGATTGTAAGATCTCCTTCCCTCTTAGATTGTAAGCTCTCCTTCCCTCTTAGATTGTAAGCTCTCCTTCCCTCTTAGATTGTAAGCTCTCCTTCCATTTTAGATTGTAAGCTCTCCTTCCTTCTTAGATTGTAAGCTCTCCTTCCCTCTTAGATTGTAAGCTCTCCTTCCCTCTTAGATTGTAAGCTCTCCTTCCCTCTTAGATTGTAAACTCTTCTTTCCTCTTAGATTGTAAGCTCTCCTTCCCTCTTAGATTGTAAGCTCTTCTTCCCTCTTAGATTGTAAGCTCTCCTTCCCTCTTAGATTGTAAGCTCTCCTTCCCTCTTAGATTGTAAGCTCTCCTTCCATTTTAGATTGTAAGCTCGTCTTCCCTCTTAGATTGTAAGCTCTTCTTCCCTCTTAGATTGTAAGCTCTTCTTCCCTCTTAGATTGTAAGCTCTCCTACCCTCTTAGATTGTAAGCTCTTCTTCCCTCTTAGATTGTAAGCTCTCCTTCCCTCTAAGATTGTAAGCTCTCCTTCCCTCTTAGATTGTAAGCTCTCCTTCCCTCTTAGATTGTAAGCTCTCCTTCCATTTTAGATTGTAAGCTCTTCTTCCCTCTTAGATTGTAAGCTCTCCTTCCCTCTTAGATTGTAAGCTCTCCTTCCCTCTTAGATTGTAAGCTCTCTTTCCCTCTTATATTGTAAGCTCTCCTTCCCTCTTAGATTGTAAGCTGTTCTTCCCTCTTAGATTGTAAGCTCTCATTCCCTCTTAGATTGTAAGCTCTCCTTCCCTCTTAGATTGTAAGCTCTCCTTCCCTCTTAGATTGTAAGCTCTCTTTCCCTCTTATATTGTAAGCTCTCCTTCCCTCTTAGATTGTAAGCTCTCCTTCCCTCTTAGATTGTAAGCTCTCCTTCCCTCTTAGATTGTAAGCTCTCCTTCCCTCTTAGATTGTAAGCTCTCCTTCCCTCTTAGATTGTAAGCTCTTCTTCCCTCTTAGATTGTAAGCTCTCCTTCCGATTTAGATTGTAAGCTCTTCTTCCCTCTTAGATTGTAAGCTCTCCTTCCCTCTTAGATTGTAAGCTCTCCTTCCCTCTTAGATTGCAAGCTCTTCTTCCCTCTTAGATTGTAAGCTCTCCTTCCATTTTAGATTGTAAGCTCTCCTTCCCTCTTAGATTGTAAGCTCTCCTTCCCTCTTAGATTGTAAGCTCTCCTTCCCTCTTAGATTGTAAGCTCTCCTTCCCTCTTAGATTGTAAGCTCTCCTTCCCTCTTAGGTTGTAAGCTCTCCTTCCATTTTAGATTGTAAGCTCTCCTTCCATTTTAGATTGTAAGCTCTCCTTCCCTCTTAGATTGTAAGATCTTCTTCCCTCTTAGATTTTAAGCTCTCCTCCCCTCTTAGATTGTAAGATCTTCTTCCCTCTTAGATTGTAAGCTCTCCTTCCCTCTTAGATTGTAAGCTCTTCTTCCCTCTTAGATTGTAAGCTCTCCTTCCCTCTTAGATTGTAAGCTCCCCTTACCTCTTAGATTGTAAGCTCTCCTTCCATTTTAGATTGTAAGCTCTCCTTTCCTCTTAGATTGTAAGCTCTTCTTCCCTCTTAGATTGTAAGCTCTCCTTCCCTCTTAGATTGTAAGCTCTCCTTCCCTCTTAGATTGTAAGCTCTCCTTCCATTTTAGATTGTAAGCTCTCCTTCCCTCTTAGATTGTAAGCTCTCCTTCCCTCTTAGATTGTAAGCTCTCCTTCCTTCTTAGATTGTAAGCTCTCCTTCCCTCTTAGATTGTAAGCTCTCCTTCCCTCTTAGATTGTAAGCTCTCCTTCCATTTTAGATTGTAAGCTCTCCTTCCCTCTTAGATTGTAAGCTCTCCTTCCCTCTTAGATTGTAAGCTCTCCTTCCTTCTTAGATTGTAAGCTCTCCTTCCCTCTTAGATTGTAAGCTCTCCTTCCCTCTTAGATTGTAAGATCTCCTCCCCTCTTAGATTGTAAGCTCTCCTTCCCTCTTAGATTGTAAGCTCTCCTTCCATTTTAGATTGTAAGCTCTCCTTCCTTCTTAGATTGTAAGCTCTCCTTCCCTCTTAGATTGTAAGCTCTCCTTCCCTCTTAGATTGTAAGCTCTTCTTCCCTCTTAGATTGTAAGCTCTCCTTCCCTCTTAGATTGTAAGCTCTCCTTCCCTCTTAGATTGTAAGCTCTCCTTCCCTCTTAGATTGTAAGATCTTCTTCCCTCTTAGATTGTAAGCTCTCCTTCCATTTTAGATTGTAAGCTCTCCTTCCCTCTTAGATTGTAAGCTCTCCTTCCATTTTAGATTGTAAGCTCTCCTTCCCTCTTAGATTGTAAGCTCTCCTTCCATTTTAGATTGTAAGCTCTCCTTCCCTCTTAGATTGTAAGCTCTCCTTCCATTTTAGATTGTAAGCTCTCCTTCCCTCTTAAATTGTAAGCTCTCCTTCCCTCTTAGATTGTAAGCTCTCCTTCCCTCTTAGATTGTAAGCTCTCCTTCCATTTTAGATTGTAAGCTCTCCTTCCCTCTTAGATTGTAAGCTCTCCTTCCCTCTTAGACTGTAAGCTCTCCTTCCCTCTTAGATTGTAAACTCTCCTTCCCTCTTAGATTGTAAGCTCTCCTTCCCTCTTAGATTGTAAGATCTTCTTCCCTCTTAGATTTTAAGCTCTCCTCCCCTCTTAGATTGTAAGATCTTCTTCCCTCTTAGATTGTAAGCTCTCCTTCCCTCTTAGATTGTAAGCTCTCCTTCCCTCCTAGATTGTAAGATCTTCTTCCCTCTTAGATTGTAAGCTCTCCTTCCCTCTTAGATTGTAAGCTCCCCTTCCCTCTTAGATTGTAAGCTCTCCTTCCCTCTTAGATTGTAAGCTCTCCTTCCCTCTTAGATTGTAAGATCTTCTTCCCTCTTAGATTGTAAGCTCTCCTTCCCTCTTAGATTGTAAGCTCTCCTTCCCTCTTAGATTGTAAGCTCTCCTTCCATTTTAGATTGTAAGCTCTCCTTCCCTCTTAGATTGTAAGCTCTCCTTCCCTCTTAGATTGTAAGCTCTCCTTCCTTCTTAGATTGTAAGCTCTCCTTCCCTCTTAGATTGTAAGCTCTCCTTCCCTCTTAGATTGTAAGCTCTCCTTCCCTCTTAGATTGTAAGCTCTCCTTCCATTTTAGATTGTAAGCTGTCCTTCCCTCTTAGATTGTAAGCTCTCCTTCCCTCTTAGATTTTAAGCTCTCCTTCCCTCTTAGATTGTAAGCTCTCCTTCCCTCTTAGATTGTAAGCTCTCCTTCCCTCTTAGATTGTAAGCTCTCCTTCCCTCTTAGATTGTAAGCTCTCCTTCCATTTTAGATTGTAAGCTCTCCTTCCTTCTTAGATTGTAAGCTCTCCTTCCCTCTTAGATTGTAAGCTCTCCTTCCCTCTTAGATTGTAAGCTCTCCTTCCCTCTTAGATTGTAAACTCTTCTTTCCTCTTAGATTGTAAGCTCTCCTTCCATTTTAGATTGTAAGCTCGTCTTCCCTCTTAGATTGTAAGCTCTTCTTCCCTCTTAGATTGTAAGCTCTTCTTCCCTCTTAGATTGTAAGCTCTCCTTCCCTCTTAGATTGTAAGCTCTTCTTCCCTCTTAGATTGTAAGCTCTCCTTCCCTCTAAGATTGTAAGCTCTCCTTCCCTCTTAGATTGTAAGCTCTCCTTCCCTCTTAGATTGTAAGCTCTCCTTCCATTTTAGATTGTAAGCTCTTCTTCCCTCTTAGATTGTAAGCTCTCCTTCCCTCTTAGATTGTAAGCTCTCCTTCCCTCTTAGATTGTAAGCTCTCCTTCCCTCTTAGATTGTAAGCTCTTCTTCCCTCTTAGATTGTAAGCTCTCCTTCCCTCTTAGATTGTAAACTCTCCTTCCCTCTTAGATTGTAAGCTCTCCTTACCTCTTAGATTGTAAGCTCTCCTTCCCTCTTAGATTGTAAGCTCTCTTTCCCTCTTATATTGTAAGCTCTCCTTCCCTCTTAGATTGTAAGCTCTCCTTCCCTCTTAGATTGTAAGCTCTTCTTCCCTCTTAGATTGTAAGCTCTCCTTCCCTCTTAGATTGTAAGCTCTCCTTCCCTCTTAGATTGTAAGCTCTCCTTCCCTCTTAGATTGTAAGATCTTCTTCCCTCTTAGATTGTAAGCTCTCCTTCCATTTTAGATTGTAAGCGCTCCTTCCCTCTTAGATTGTAAGCTCTCCTTCCATTTTAGATTGTAAGCTCTCCTTCCCTCTTAGATTGTAAGCTCTCCTTCCATTTCAGATCGTAAGCTCTCCTTCCCTCTTAGATTGTAAGCTCTCCTTCCATTTTAGATTGTAAGCTCTCCTTCCCTCTTAGATTGTAAGCTCTCCTTCCCTCTTAGATTGTAAGCTCTCCTTCCCTCTTAGATTGTAAGCTCTCCTTCCATTTTAGATTGTAAGCTCTCCTTCCCTCTTAGATTGTAAGCTCTCCTTCCCTCTTAGACTGTAAGCTCTCCTTCCCTCTTAGATTGTAAACTCTCCTTCCCTCTTAGATTGTAAGCTCTTCTTCCCTCTTAGATTGTAAGCTCTCCTTCCATTTTAGATTGTAAGCTCTCCTTCCCTCTTAGATTGTAAGATCTTCTTCCCTCTTAGATTTTAAGCTCTCCTCCCCTCTTAGATTGTAAGATCTTCTTCCCTCTTAGATTGTAAGCTCTCCTTCCCTCTTAGATTGTAAGCTCTCCTTCCCTCTTAGATTGTAAGATCTTCTTCCCTCTTAGATTGTAAGCTCTCCTTCCCTCTTAGATTGTAAGCTCCCCTTCCCTCTTAGATTGTAAGCTCTCCTTCCCTCTTAGATTGTAAGCTCTCCTTCCATTTTAGATTGTAAGCTCTCCTTCCCTCTTAGATTGTAAGCTCTCCTTTCCTCTTAGATTGTAAGCTCTCCTTCCTTCTTAGATTGTAAGCTCTCCTTCCCTCTTAGATTGTAAGCTCTCCTTCCCTCTTAGATTGTAAGCTCTCCTTCCCTCTTAGATTGTAAGCTCCCCTTCCATTTTAGATTGTAAGCTGTCCTTCCCTCTTAGATTGTAAGCTCTCCTTCCCTCTTAGATTGTAAGCTCTCCTTCCATTTTAGATTGTAAGCTGTCCTTCCCTCTTAGATTGTAAGCTCTCCTTCCCTCTTAGATTTTAAGCTCTCCTTCCCTCTTAGATTGTAAGCTCTCCTTCCCTCTTAGATTGTAAGATCTCCTTCCCTCTTAGATTGTAAGCTCTCCTTCCCTCTTAGATTGTAAGCTCTCCTTCCCTCTTAGATTGTAAGCTCTCCTTCCATTTTAGATTGTAAGCTCTCCTTCCTTCTTAGATTGTAAGCTCTCCTTCCCTCTTAGATTGTAAGCTCTCCTTCCCTCTTAGATTGTAAGCTCTCCTTCCATTTTAGATTGTAAGCTCTCCTTCCTTCTTAGATTGTAAGCTCTTCTTTCCTCTTAGATTGTAAGCTCTCCTTCCCTCTTAGATTGTAAGCTCTTCTTCCCTCTTAGATTGTAAGCTCTCCTTCCCTCTTAGATTGTAAGCTCTCCTTCCCTCTTAGATTGTAAGCTCTCCTTCCATTTTAGATTGTAAGCTCGTCTTCCCTCTTAGATTGTAAGCTCTTCTTCCCTCTTAGATTGTAAGCTCTTCTTCCCTCTTAGATTGTAAGCTCTCCTACCCTCTTAGATTGTAAGCTCTTCTTCCCTCTTAGATTGTAAGCTCTCCTTCCCTCTAAGATTGTAAGCTCTCCTTCCCTCTTAGATTGTAAGCTCTCCTTCCCTCTTAGATTGTAAGCTCTCCTTCCATTTTAGATTGTAAGCTCTTCTTCCCTCTTAGATTGTAAGCTCTCCTTCCCTCTTAGATTGTAAGCTCTCCTTCCCTCTTAGATTGTAAGCTCTCCTTCCCTCTTAGATTGTAAGCTCTCTTTCCCTCTTATATTGTAAGCTCTCCTTCCCTCTTAGATTGTAAGCTGTTCTTCCCTCTTAGATTGTAAGCTCTCATTCCCTCTTAGATTGTAAGCTCTCCTTCCCTCTTAGATTGTAAGCTCTCCTTCCCTCTTAGATTGTAAGCTCTCTTTCCCTCTTATATTGTAAGCTCTCCTTCCCTCTTAGATTGTAAGCTCTCCTTCCCTCTTAGATTGTAAGCTCTCCTTCCCTCTTAGATTGTAAGCTCTCCTTCCCTCTTAGATTGTAAGCTCTCCTTCCCTCTTAGATTGTAAGCTCTTCTTCCCTCTTAGATTGTAAGCTCTCCTTCCGATTTAGATTGTAAGCTCTTCTTCCCTCTTAGATTGTAAGCTCTCCTTCCCTCTTAGATTGTAAGCTCTCCTTCCCTCTTAGATTGCAAGCTCTTCTTCCCTCTTAGATTGTAAGCTCTCCTTCCATTTTAGATTGTAAGCTCTCCTTCCCTCTTAGATTGTAAGCTCTCCTTCCCTCTTAGATTGTAAGCTCTCCTTCCCTCTTAGATTGTAAGCTCTCCTTCCCTCTTAGATTGTAAGCTCTCCTTCCCTCTTAGGTTGTAAGCTCTCCTTCCATTTTAGATTGTAAGCTCTCCTTCCATTTTAGATTGTAAGCTCTCCTTCCCTCTTAGATTGTAAGATCTTCTTCCCTCTTAGATTTTAAGCTCTCCTCCCCTCTTAGATTGTAAGATCTTCTTCCCTCTTAGATTGTAAGCTCTCCTTCCCTCTTAGATTGTAAGCTCTTCTTCCCTCTTAGATTGTAAGCTCTCCTTCCCTCTTAGATTGTAAGCTCCCCTTACCTCTTAGATTGTAAGCTCTCCTTCCATTTTAGATTGTAAGCTCTCCTTTCCTCTTAGATTGTAAGCTCTTCTTCCCTCTTAGATTGTAAGCTCTCCTTCCCTCTTAGATTGTAAGCTCTCCTTCCCTCTTAGATTGTAAGCTCTCCTTCCATTTTAGATTGTAAGCTCTCCTTCCCTCTTAGATTGTAAGCTCTCCTTCCCTCTTAGATTGTAAGCTCTCCTTCCTTCTTAGATTGTAAGCTCTCCTTCCCTCTTAGATTGTAAGCTCTCCTTCCCTCTTAGATTGTAAGCTCTCCTTCCATTTTAGATTGTAAGCTCTCCTTCCCTCTTAGATTGTAAGCTCTCCTTCCCTCTTAGATTGTAAGCTCTCCTTCCTTCTTAGATTGTAAGCTCTCCTTCCCTCTTAGATTGTAAGCTCTCCTTCCCTCTTAGATTGTAAGCCCTCCTTCCCTCTTAGATTGTAAGCTCTCCTTCCATTTTAGATTGTAAGCTCTCCTTCCCTCTTAGATTGTAAGGCCTCCTTCCCTCTTAGATTGTAAGCTCTCCTTCCCTCTTAGATTGTAAGCTCTCCTTCCCTCTTAGATTGTAAGCTCTCCTTCCCTCTTAGATTGTAAGCTCTTCTTCCCTCTTAGATTGTAAGCTCTCCTTCCCTCTTAGATTGTAAGCTCTCATTCCCTCTTAGATTGTAAGCTCTTCTTCCCTCTTAGATTGTAAGCTCTCCTTCCCTCTTAGATTGTAAGCTCTCCTTCCCTCTTAGATTGTAAGATCTCCTTCCCTCTTAGATTGTAAGATCTCCTTCCCTCTTAGATTATAAGCTCTCCTTCCCTCTTAGATTGTAAGCTCTTCTTCCCTCTTAGATTGTAAGCTCTCCTTCCCTCTTAGATTGTAAGCTCTTCTTCCCTCTTAGATTGTAAGCTCTCCTTCCCTCTTAGATTGTAAGCTCTCCTTCCCTCTTAGATTGTAAGCTCTCCTTCCATTTTAGATTGTAAACTCTTCTTCCCTCTTAGATTGTAAGCTCTCCTTCCCTCTTAGATTGTAAGCTCTCCTTCCCTCTTAGATTGTAAGCTCTCTTTCCCTCTTAGATTGTAAGCTCTCCTTCCCTCTTAGATTGTAAGCTCTTCTTCCCTCTTAGATTGTAAGCTCTCCTTCCCTCTTAGATTGTAAACTCTCCTTCCCTCTTAGATTGTAAGATTTCCTTCCCTCTTAGATTGTAAGCTCTCCTTCCGATTTAGATTGTAAGCTCTTCTTCCCTCTTAGATTGTAAGCTCTCCTTCCCTCTTAGATTGTAAGCTCTCCTTCCCTCTTAGATTGTAAACTCTTCTTCCCTCTTAGATTGTAAGCTCTCCTTCCCTCTTAGATTGTAAGCTCTCCTTCCCTCTTAGATTGTAAGCTCTCCTTACCTCTTAGATTGTAAGCTCTCCTTACCTCTTAGATTGTAAGCTCTCCTTCCTTCTTAGATTGTAAGCTCTCCTTCCATTTTAGATTGTAAGCTCTCCTTCCCTCTTAGATTGTAAGCTTTCCTTCCCTCTTAGATTGTAAACTCTCCTTCCTTCTTAGATTGTAAGCTCTCCTTCCATTTTAGATTGTAAGCTCTCCTTCCCTCTTAGATTGTAAGCTCTCCTTCACTCTTAGATTGTAAGCTCTCCTTCCCTCTTAGATTGTAAGCTCTCCTTCCCTCTTAGATTGTAAACTCTCCTTCCATTTTAGATTGTAAGCTCTTCTTCCCTCTTAGATTGTAAGCTCTCCTTCCCTCTTAGATTGTAAGCTCTCTTTCCCTCTTAGATTGTAAGCTCTCCTTCCCTCTTAGATTGTAAGATTTCCTTCCCTCTTAGATTGTAAGCTCTCCTTCCCTCTTAGATTGTAAGCTCTCCTTCCCTCTTAGATTGTAAGCTCTCCTTCCCTCTCAGATTGTAAGCTCTCCTTCCCTCTTAGATTGTAAGCTCTCCTTCCCTCTTAGATTGTAAGCTCTCCTTCCCTCTTAGATTGTAAGCTCTCCTTCCCTCTTAGATTGTAAGCTCTCCTTCCCTCTTAGATTGTAAGCTCTCCTTCCATTTTTGATTGTAAGCTCTCCTTCCCTCTTAGATTGTAAGCTCTCCTTCCATTTTAGATTGTAAGCTCTTCTTCCCTCTTAGATTGTAAGCTCTCCTTCCCACTTAGATTGTACGATCTTCTTCCCTCTTAGATTGTAAGCTCTCCTTCCCTCTTAGATTGTAAGCTCTTCTTCCCTCTTAGATTGTAAGCTCTCCTTCCCTCTTAGATTGTAAGCTCTCCTTCCCTCTTAGATTGTAAGCTCTTCTTCCCTCTTAGATTGTAAGCTCTCCTTCCCTCTTAGATTGTAAACTCTCCTTCCCTCTTAGATTGTAAGCTCTCCTTCCCTCTTAGATTGTAAGCTCTTCTTCCCTCTTAGATTGTAAGCTCTTCTTCCCTCTTAGATTGTAAGCTCTTCTTACCTCTTAGTTTGTAAGCTCTTCTTCCCTCTTAGATTGTAAGCTCTCCTTCCATTTTAGATTGCAAGCTCTCCTTCCCTCTTAGATTGTAAGCTCTCCTTCCCTCTTAGATTGTAAGCTCTCCTTCCCTCTTAGATTGTAAGATCTTCTTCCCTCTTAGATTGTAAGCTCTCCTTCCCTCTTAGATTGTAAGCTCTCCTTCCATTTTAGATTGTAAGCTCTTCTTCCCTCTTAGATTGTAAGCTCTCCTTCCCTCTTAGATTGTAAGCTCTCCTTCCCTCTTAGATTGTAAACTCTCCTTCCCTCTTAGATTGTAAGCTCTCCTTCCCTCTTAGATTGTAAGCTCTCCTTCCCTCTTAGATTGTAAGCTCTTCTTCCCTCTTAGATTGTAAGCTCTTCTTATCTCTTAGTTTGTAAGCTCTTCTTCCCTCTTAGATTGTAAGCTCTCCTTCCCTCTTAGATTGTAAGCTATCCTTCCATTTTAGATTGTAAGCTCTCCTCCCCTCTTAGATTGTAAGCTCTTCTTCCCTCTTAGATTGTAAGCTCTCCTTCTTTCTTAGATTGTAAGCTCTTCTTCCCTCTTAGATTGTAAGCTCTTCTTACCTCTTAGATTGTAAGCTCTCCTTCCCTCTTAGATTGTAAGCTCTCCTTCCCTCTTAGATTGTAAGATCTTCTTCCCTCTTAGATTGTAAGCTCTCCTTCCCTCTTAGATTGTAATCTCTCCTTCCCTCTTAGATTGTAAGCTCTCCTTCCCTCTTAGATTGTAAGCTCTCCTTCCATTTTAGATTGTAAGCTCTTCTTCCCTCTTAGATTGTAAGCTCTCCTTCCCTCTTAGATTGTAAGCTCTCCTTCCCTCTTAGATTGTAAGCTCTCCTTCCATTTTAGATTGTAAGCTCGTCTTCCCTCTTAGATTGTAAGCTCTTCTTCCCTCTTAGATTGTAAGCTCTTCTTCCCTCTTAGATTGTAAGCTCTCCTTCCCTCTTAGATTGTAAGCTCTTCTTCCCTCTTAGATTGTAAGCTCTCCTTCCCTCTAAGATTGTAAGCTCTCCTTCCCTCTTAGATTGTAAGCTCTCCTTCCCTCTTAGATTGTAAACTCTCCTTCCCTCTTAGATTGTAAGCTCTCCTTCCCTCTTAGATTGTAAGCTCTCCTTCCCTCTTAGATTGTAAGCTCTCTTTCCCTCTTATATTGTAAGCTCTCCTTCCCTCTTAGATTGTAAGCTCTCCTTCCCTCTTAGATTGTAAGCTCTCCTTCCCTCTTAGATTGTAAGCTCTCCTTCCCTCTTAGATTGTAAGCTCTCCTTCCCTCTTAGATTGTAAGCTCTTCTTCCCTCTTAGATTGTAAGCTCTCCTTCCGATTTAGATTGTAAGCTCTCCTTCCCTCTTAGATTGTAAGCTCTTCTTCCCTCTTAGATTGTAAGCTCTCCTTCCCTCTTAGATTGTAAGCTCCCCTTCCCTCTTAGATTGTAAGCTCTCCTTCCATTTTAGATTGTAAGCTCTCCTTCCCTCTTAGATTGTAAGCTCTCCTTCCCTCTTAGATTGTAAGCTCTCCTTCCTTCTTAGATTGTAAGCTCTCCTTCCCTCTTAGATTGTAAGCTCTCCTTCCCTCTTAGATTGTAAGCCCTCCTTCCCTCTTAGATTGTAAGCTCTCCTTCCCTCTTAGATTGTAAGCTCTCCTTCCCTCTTAGATTGTAAGCTCTTCTTCCCTCTTAGATTGTAAGCTCTCCTTCCCTCTTAGATTGTAAGCTCTCCTTCCATTTTAGATTGTAAGCTGTCCTTCCCTCTTAGATTGTAAGCTCTCCTTCCCTCTTAGATTGTAAGCTCTCCTTCCATTTTAGATTGTAAGCTGTCCTTCCCTCTTAGATTGTAAGCTCTCCTTCCCTCTTAGATTTTAAGCTCTCCTTCCCTCTTAGATTGTAAGCTCTCCTTCCCTCTTAGATTGTAAGATCTCCTCCCCTCTTAGATTGTAAGCTCTCCTTCCCTCTTAGATTGTAAGCTCTCCTTCCATTTTAGATTGTAAGCTCTCCTTCCTTCTTAGATTGTAAGCTCTCCTTCCCTCTTAGATTGTAAGCTCTCCTTCCCTCTTAGATTGTAAGCTCTCCTTCCCTCTTAGATTGTAAACTCTTCTTTCCTCTTAGATTGTAAGCTCTCCTTCCCTCTTAGATTGTAAGCTCTTCTTCCCTCTTAGATTGTAAGCTCTCCTTCCCTCTTAGATTGTAAGCTCTCCTTCCCTCTTAGATTGTAAGCTCTCCTTCCCTCTTAGATTGTAAGATCTTCTTCCCTCTTAGATTGTAAGCTCTCCTTCCATTTTAGATTGTAAGCTCTCCTTCCCTCTTAGATTGTAAGCTCTCCTTCCATTTTAGATTGTAAGCTCTCCTTCCCTCTTAGATTGTAAGCTCTCCTTCCATTTTAGATTGTAAGCTCTCCTTCCCTCTTAGATTGTAAGCTCTCCTTCCATTTTAGATTGTAAGCTCTCCTTCCCTCTTAAATTGTAAGCTCTCCTTCCCTCTTAGATTGTAAGCTCTCCTTCCCTCTTAGATTGTAAGCTCTCCTTCCATTTTAGATTGTAAGCTCTCCTTCCCTCTTAGATTGTAAGCTCTCCTTCCCTCTTAGACTGTAAGCTCTCCTTCCCTCTTAGATTGTAAACTCTCCTTCCCTCTTAGATTGTAAGCTCTTCTTCCCTCTTAGATTGTAAGCTCTCCTTCCATTTTAGATTGTAAGCTCTCCTTCCCTCTTAGATTGTAAGATCTTCTTCCCTCTTAGATTTTAAGCTCTCCTCCCCTCTTAGATTGTAAGATCTTCTTCCCTCTTAGATTGTAAGCTCTCCTTCCCTCTTAGATTGTAAGCTCTCCTTCCCTCTTAGATTGTAAGATCTTCTTCCCTCTTAGATTGTAAGCTCTCCTTCCCTCTTAGATTGTAAGCTCCCCTTCCCTCTTAGATTGTAAGCTCTCCTTCCCTCTTAGATTGTAAGCTCTCCTTCCATTTTAGATTGTAAGCTCTCCTTCCCTCTTAGATTGTAAGCTCTCCTTCCCTCTTAGATTGTAAGCTCTCCTTCCTTCTTAGATTGTAAGCTCTCCTTCCCTCTTAGATTGTAAGCTCTCCTTCCCTCTTAGATTGTAAGCTCTCCTTCCCTCTTAGATTGTAAGCTCTCCTTCCATTTTAGATTGTAAGCTGTCCTTCCCTCTTAGATTGTAAGCTCTCCTTCCCTCTTAGATTTTAAGATCTCCTTCCCTCTTAGATTGTAAGCTCTCCTTCCCTCTTAGATTGTAAGCTCTCCTTCCCTCTTAGATTGTAAGCTCTCCTTCCCTCTTAGATTGTAAGCTCTCCTTCCATTTTAGATTGTAAGCTCTCCTTCCTTCTTAGATTGTAAGCTCTCCTTCCCTCTTAGATTGTAAGCTCTCCTTCCCTCTTAGATTGTAAGCTCTCCTTCCCTCTTAGATTGTAAACTCTTCTTTCCTCTTAGATTGTAAGCTCTCCTTCCATTTTAGATTGTAAGCTCGTCTTCCCTCTTAGATTGTAAGCTCTTCTTCCCTCTTAGATTGTAAGCTCTTCTTCCCTCTTAGATTGTAAGCTCTCCTTCCCTCTTAGATTGTAAGCTCTTCTTCCCTCTTAGATTGTAAGCTCTCCTTCCCTCTAAGATTGTAAGCTCTCCTTCCCTCTTAGATTGTAAGCTCTCCTTCCCTCTTAGATTGTAAGCTCTCCTTCCATTTTAGATTGTAAGCTCTTCTTCCCTCTTAGATTGTAAGCTCTCCTTCCCTCTTAGATTGTAAGCTCTCCTTCCCTCTTAGATTGTAAGCTCTCCTTCCCTCTTAGATTGTAAGCTCTTCTTCCCTCTTAGATTGTAAGCTCTCCTTCCCTCTTAGATTGTAAACTCTCCTTCCCTCTTAGATTGTAAGCTCTCCTTACCTCTTAGATTGTAAGCTCTCCTTCCCTCTTAGATTGTAAGCTCTCTTTCCCTCTTATATTGTAAGCTCTCCTTCCCTCTTAGATTGTAAGCTCTCCTTCCCTCTTAGATTGTAAGCTCTTCTTCCCTCTTAGATTGTAAGCTCTCCTTCCCTCTTAGATTGTAAGCTCTCCTTCCCTCTTAGATTGTAAGCTCTCCTTCCCTCTTAGATTGTAAGATCTTCTTCCCTCTTAGATTGTAAGCTCTCCTTCCATTTTAGATTGTAAGCGCTCCTTCCCTCTTAGATTGTAAGCTCTCCTTCCATTTTAGATTGTAAGCTCTCCTTCCCTCTTAGATTGTAAGCTCTCCTTCCATTTTAGATCGTAAGCTCTCCTTCCCTCTTAGATTGTAAGCTCTCCTTCCATTTTAGATTGTAAGCTCTCCTTCCCTCTTAGATTGTAAGCTCTCCTTCCCTCTTAGATTGTAAGCTCTCCTTCCCTCTTAGATTGTAAGCTCTCCTTCCATTTTAGATTGTAAGCTCTCCTTCCCTCTTAGATTGTAAGCTCTCCTTCCCTCTTAGGCTGTAAGCTCTCCTTCCCTCTTAGATTGTAAACTCTCCTTCCCTCTTAGATTGTAAGCTCTTCTTCCCTCTTAGATTGTAAGCTCTCCTTCCATTTTAGATTGTAAGCTCTCCTTCCTTCTTAGATTGTAAGCTCTCCTTCCCTCTTAGATTGTAAGCTCTCCTTCCCTCTTAGATTGTAAGCTCTCCTTCCCTCTTAGATTGTAAACTCTTCTTTCCTCTTAGATTGTAAGCTCTCCTTCCATTTTAGATTGTAAGCTCGTCTTCCCTCTTAGATTGTAAGCTCTTCTTCCCTCTTAGATTGTAAGCTCTTCTTCCCTCTTAGATTGTAAGCTCTCCTTCCCTCTTAGATTGTAAGCTCTTCTTCCCTCTTAGATTGTAAGCTCTCCTTCCCTCTAAGATTGTAAGCTCTCCTTCCCTCTTAGATTGTAAGCTCTCCTTCCCTCTTAGATTGTAAGCTCTCCTTCCATTTTAGATTGTAAGCTCTTCTTCCCTCTTAGATTGTAAGCTCTCCTTCCCTCTTAGATTGTAAGCTCTCCTTCCCTCTTAGATTGTAAGCTCTCCTTCCCTCTTAGATTGTAAGCTCTTCTTCCCTCTTAGATTGTAAGCTCTCCTTCCCTCTTAGATTGTAAACTCTCCTTCCCTCTTAGATTGTAAGCTCTCCTTACCTCTTAGATTGTAAGCTCTCCTTCCCTCTTAGATTGTAAGCTCTCTTTCCCTCTTATATTGTAAGCTCTCCTTCCCTCTTAGATTGTAAGCTCTCCTTCCCTCTTAGATTGTAAGCTCTTCTTCCCTCTTAGATTGTAAGCTCTCCTTCCCTCTTAGATTGTAAGCTCTCCTTCCCTCTTAGATTGTAAGCTCTCCTTCCCTCTTAGATTGTAAGATCTTCTTCCCTCTTAGATTGTAAGCTCTCCTTCCATTTTAGATTGTAAGCGCTCCTTCCCTCTTAGATTGTAAGCTCTCCTTCCATTTTAGATTGTAAGCTCTCCTTCCCTCTTAGATTGTAAGCTCTCCTTCCATTTTAGATCGTAAGCTCTCCTTCCCTCTTAGATTGTAAGCTCTCCTTCCATTTTAGATTGTAAGCTCTCCTTCCCTCTTAGATTGTAAGCTCTCCTTCCCTCTTAGATTTTAAGCTCTCCTCCCCTCTTAGATTGTAAGATCTTCTTCCCTCTTAGATTTTAAGCTCTCCTCCCCTCTTAGATTGTAAGATCTTCTTCCCTCTTAGATTGTAAGCTCTCCTTCCCTCTTAGATTGTAAGCTCTCCTTCCCTCTTAGATTGTAAGATCTTCTTCCCTCTTAGATTGTAAGCTCTCCTTCCCTCTTAGATTGTAAGCTCCCCTTCCCTCTTAGATTGTAAGCTCTCCTTCCCTCTTAGATTGTAAGCTCTCCTTCCATTTTAGATTGTAAGCTCTCCTTCCCTCTTAGATTGTAAGCTCTCCTTTCCTCTTAGATTGTAAGCTCTCCTTCCTTCTTAGATTGTAAGCTCTCCTTCCCTCTTAGATTGTAAGCTCTCCTTCCCTCTTAGATTGTAAGCTCTCCTTCCCTCTTAGATTGTAAGCTCTCCTTCCATTTTAGATTGTAAGCTGTCCTTCCCTCTTAGATTGTAAGCTCTCCTTCCCTCTTAGATTTTAAGCTCTCCTTCCCTCTTAGATTGTAAGCTCTCCTTCCCTCTTAGATTGTAAGATCTCCTTCCCTCTTAGATTGTAAGCTCTCCTTCCCTCTTAGATTGTAAGCTCTCCTTCCCTCTTAGATTGTAAGCTCTCCTTCCATTTTAGATTGTAAGCTCTCCTTCCTTCTTAGATTGTAAGCTCTCCTTCCCTCTTAGATTGTAAGCTCTCCTTCCCTCTTAGATTGTAAGCTCTCCTTCCCTCTTAGATTGTAAGCTCTCCTTCCATTTTAGATTGTAAGCTCTCCTTCCTTCTTAGATTGTAAGCTCTCCTTCCCTCTTAGATTGTAAGCTCTCCTTCCCTCTTAGATTGTAAGCTCTCCTTCCCTCTTAGATTGTAAACTCTTCTTTCCTCTTAGATTGTAAGCTCTCCTTCCCTCTTAGATTGTAAGCTCTTCTTCCCTCTTAGATTGTAAGCTCTCCTTCCCTCTTAGATTGTAAGCTCTCCTTCCCTCTTAGATTGTAAGCTCTCCTTCCATTTTAGATTGTAAGCTCGTCTTCCCTCTTAGATTGTAAGCTCTTCTTCCCTCTTAGATTGTAAGCTCTTCTTCCCTCTTAGATTGTAAGCTCTCCTACCCTCTTAGATTGTAAGCTCTTCTTCCCTCTTAGATTGTAAGCTCTCCTTCCCTCTAAGATTGTAAGCTCTCCTTCCCTCTTAGATTGTAAGCTCTCCTTCCCTCTTAGATTGTAAGCTCTCCTTCCATTTTAGATTGTAAGCTCTTCTTCCCTCTTAGATTGTAAGCTCTCCTTCCCTCTTAGATTGTAAGCTCTCCTTCCCTCTTAGATTGTAAGCTCTCTTTCCCTCTTATATTGTAAGCTCTCCTTCCCTCTTAGATTGTAAGCTGTTCTTCCCTCTTAGATTGTAAGCTCTCCTTCCCTCTTAGATTGTAAACTCTCCTTCCCTCTTAGATTGTAAGCTCTCCTTCCCTCTTAGATTGTAAGCTCTCTTTCCCTCTTATATTGTAAGCTCTCCTTCCCTCTTAGATTGTAAGCTCTCCTTCCCTCTTAGATTGTAAGCTCTCCTTCCCTCTTAGATTGTAAGCTCTCCTTCCCTCTTAGATTGTAAGCTCTCCTTCCCTCTTAGATTGTAAGCTCTCCTTCCCTCTTAGGTTGTAAGCTCTCCTTCCATTTTAGATTGTAAGCTCTCCTTCCATTTTAGATTGTAAGCTCTCCTTCCCTCTTAGATTGTAAGATCTTCTTCCCTCTTAGATTTTAAGCTCTCCTCCCCTCTTAGATTGTAAGATCTTCTTCCCTCTTAGATTGTAAGCTCTCCTTCCCTCTTAGATTGTAAGCTCTTCTTCCCTCTTAGATTGTAAGCTCTCCTTCCCTCTTAGATTGTAAGCTCCCCTTACCTCTTAGATTGTAAGCTCTCCTTCCATTTTAGATTGTAAGCTCTCCTTTCCTCTTAGATTGTAAGCTCTTCTTCCCTCTTAGATTGTAAGCTCTCCTTCCCTCTTAGATTGTAAGCTCTCCTTCCCTCTTAGATTGTAAGCTCTCCTTCCATTTTAGATTGTAAGCTCTCCTTCCCTCTTAGATTGTAAGCTCTCCTTCCCTCTTAGATTGTAAGCTCTCCTTCCTTCTTAGATTGTAAGCTCTCCTTCCCTCTTAGATTGTAAGCTCTCCTTCCCTCTTAGATTGTAAGCTCTCCTTCCATTTTAGATTGTAAGCTCTCCTTCCCTCTTAGATTGTAAGCTCTCCTTCCCTCTTAGATTGTAAGCTCTCCTTCCTTCTTAGATTGTAAGCTCTCCTTCCCTCTTAGATTGTAAGCTCTCCTTCCCTCTTAGATTGTAAGCCCTCCTTCCCTCTTAGATTGTAAGCTCTCCTTCCCTCTTAGATTGTAAGATCTCCTTCCCTCTTAGATTATAAGCTCTCCTTCCCTCTTAGATTGTAAGCTCTTCTTCCCTCTTAGATTGTAAGCTCTCCTTCCCTCTTAGATTGTAAGCTCTTCTTCCCTCTTAGATTGTAAGCTCTCCTTCCCTCTTAGATTGTAAGCTCTCCTTCCCTCTTAGATTGTAAGCTCTCCTTCCATTTTAGATTGTAAACTCTTCTTCCCTCTTAGATTGTAAGCTCTCATTCCCTCTTAGATTGTAAGCTCTCCTTCCCTCTTAGATTGTAAGCTCTCTTTCCCTCTTAGATTGTAAGCTCTCCTTCCCTCTTAGATTGTAAGCTCTTCTTCCCTCTTAGATTGTAAGCTCTCCTTCCCTCTTAGATTGTAAACTCTCCTTCCCTCTTAGATTGTAAGATTTCCTTCCCTCTTAGATTGTAAGCTCTCCTTCCGATTTAGATTGTAAGCTCTTCTTCCCTCTTAGATTGTAAGCTCTCCTTCCCTCTTAGATTGTAAGCTCTCCTTCCCTCTTAGATTGTAAACTCTTCTTCCCTCTTAGATTGTAAGCTCTCCTTCCCTCTTAGATTGTAAGCTCTCCTTCCCTCTTAGATTGTAAGCTCTCCTTACCTCTTAGATTGTAAGCTCTCCTTACCTCTTAGATTGTAAGCTCTCCTTCCTTCTTAGATTGTAAGCTCTCCTTCCATTTTAGATTGTAAGCTCTCCTTCCCTCTTAGATTGTAAGCTCTCCTTCCCTCTTAGATTGTAAGCTCTCCTTCCCTCTTAGATTGTAAGCTCTCCTTCCCTCTTAGATTGTAAACTCTCCTTCCATTTTAGATTGTAAGCTCTTCTTCCCTCTTAGATTGTAAGCTCTCCTTCCCTCTTAGATTGTAAGCTCTCTTTCCCTCTTAGATTGTAAACTCTCCTTCCCTCTTAGATTGTAAGATTTCCTTCCCTCTTAGATTGTAAGCTCTCCTTCCCTCTTAGATTGTAAGCTCTCCTTCCCTCTTAGATTGTAAGCTCGCCTTCCCTCTTAGATTGTAAGCTCTCCTTCCCTCTTAGATTGTAAGCTCTCCTTCCCTCTCAGATTGTAAGCTCTCCTTCCCTCTTAGATTGTAAGCTCTCCTTCCCTCTTAGATTGTAAGCTCTCCTTCCCTCTTAGATTGTAAGCTCTTCTTCCCTCTTAGATTGTAAGCTCTCCTTCCCTCTTAGATTGTAAGCTCTCCTTCCCTCTTAGATTGTAAGCTCTTCTTCCCTCTTAGATTGTAAGCTCTCCTTCCCTCTTAGATTGTAAGCTCTCCTTCCCTCTTAGATTGTAAGATCTCCTTCCCTCTTAGATTGTAAGATCTCCTTCCCTCTTAGATTATAAGCTCTCCTTCCCTCTTAGATTGTAAGCTCTTCTTCCCTCTTAGATTGTAAGCTCTCCTTCCCTCTTAGATTGTAAGCTCTTCTTCCCTCTTAGATTGTAAGATCTCCTTCCCTCTTAGATTATAAGCTCTCCTTCCCTCTTAGATTGTAAGCTCTTCTTCCCTCTTAGATTGTAAGCTCTCTTTCCCTCTTAGATTGTAAACTCTCCTTCCCTCTTAGATTGTAAGCTCTTCTTCCCTCTTAGATTGTAAGCTCTCCTTCCCTCTTAGATTGTAAACTCTCCTTCCCTCTTAGATTGTAAGATTTCCTTCCCTCTTAGATTGTAAGCTCTCCTTCCGATTTAGATTGTAAGCTCTTCTTCCCTCTTAGATTGTAAGCTCTCCTTCCCTCTTAGATTGTAAGCTCTCCTTCCCTCTTAGATTGTAAACTCTTCTTCCCTCTTAGATTGTAAGCTCTCCTTCCCTCTTAGATTGTAAGCTCTCCTTCCCTCTTAGATTGTAAGCTCTCCTTACCTCTTAGATTGTAAGCTCTCCTTACCTCTTAGATTGTAAGCTCTCCTTCCTTCTTAGATTGTAAGCTCTCCTTCCATTTTAGATTGTAAGCTCTCCTTCCCTCTTAGATTGTAAGCTTTCCTTCCCTCTTAGATTGTAAACTCTCCTTCCTTCTTAGATTGTAAGCTCTCCTTCCATTTTAGATTGTAAGCTCTCCTTCCCTCTTAGATTGTAAGCTCTCCTTCCCTCTTAGATTGTAAGCTCTCCTTCCCTCTTAGATTGTAAGCTCTCCTTCCCTCTTAGATTTAAACTCTCCTTCCATTTTAGATTGTAAGCTCTTCTTCCCTCTTAGATTGTAAGCTCTCCTTCCCTCTTAGATTGTAAGCTCTCTTTCCCTCTTAGATTGTAAACTCTCCTTCCCTCTTAGATTGTAAGATTTCCTTCCCTCTTAGATTGTAAGCTCTCCTTCCCTCTTAGATTGTAAGCTCTCCTTCCCTCTTAGATTGTAAGCTCGCCTTCCCTCTTAGATTGTAAGCTCTCCTTCCCTCTTAGATTGTAAGCTCTCCTTCCCTCTCAGATTGTAAGCTCTCCTTCCCTCTTAGATTGTAAGCTCTCCTTCCCTCTTAGATTGTAAGCTCTCCTTCCCTCTTAGATTGTAAGCTCTCCTTCCCTCTTAGATTGTAAGCTCTCCTTCCCTCTTAGATTGTAAGCTCTCCTTCCATTTTAGATTGTAAGCTCTTCTTCCCTCTTAGATTGTAAGCTCTCCTTCCCACTTAGATTGTACGATCTTCTTCCCTCTTAGATTGTAAGCTCTCCTTCCCTCTTAGATTGTAAGCTCTTCTTCCCTCTTAGATTGTAAGCTCTCCTTCCCTCTTAGATTGTAAGCTCTCCTTCCCTCTTAGATTGTAAGCTCTTCTTCCCTCTTAGATTGTAAGCTCTCCTTCCCTCTTAGATTGTAAACTCTCCTTCCCTCTTAGATTGTAAGCTCTCCTTCCCTCTTAGATTGTAAGCTCTTCTTCCCTCTTAGATTGTAAGCTCTTCTTCCCTCTTAGATTGTAAGCTCTTCTTACCTCTTAGTTTGTAAGCTCTTCTTCCCTCTTAGATTGTAAGCTCTCCTTCCCTCTTAGATTGTAAGCTCTCCTTCCATTTTAGATTGCAAGCTCTCCTTCCCTCTTAGATTGTAAGCTCTCCTTCCCTCTTAGATTGTAAGCTCTCCTTCCCTCTTAGATTGTAAGATCTTCTTCCCTCTTAGATTGTAAGCTCTCCTTCCCTCTTAGATTGTAAGCTCTCCTTCCATTTTAGATTGTAAGCTCTTCTTCCCTCTTAGATTGTAAGCTGTCCTTCCCTCTTAGATTGTAAGCTGTCCTTCCCTCTTAGATTGTAAGCTCTCCTTCCCTCTTAGATTGTAAGCTCTCCTTCCCTCTTAGATTGTAAGCTCTCCTTCCCTCTTAGATTGTAAGCTCTCCTTCCCTCTTAGATTGTAAGCTCTTCTTCCCTCTTAGATTGTAAGCTCTTCTTATCTCTTAGTTTGTAAGCTCTTCTTCCCTCTTAGATTGTAAGCTCTCCTTCCCTCTTAGATTGTAAGCTATCCTTCCATTTTAGATTGTAAGCTCTCCTCCCCTCTTAGATTGTAAGCTCTTCTTCCCTCTTAGATTGTAAGCTCTCCTTCTTTCTTAGATTGTAAGCTCTTCTTCCCTCTTAGATTGTAAGCTCTTCTTCCCTCTTAGATTGTAAGCTCTCCTTCCCTCTTAGATTGTAAGCTCTCCTTCCCTCTTAGATTGTAAGATCTTCTTCCCTCTTAGATTGTAAGCTCTCCTTCCCTCTTAGATTGTAATCTCTCCTTCCCTCTTAGATTGTAAGCTCTCCTTCCCTCTTAGATTGTAAGCTCTCCTTCCATTTTAGATTGTAAGCTCTTCTTCCCTCTTAGATTGTAAGCTCTCCTTCCCTCTTAGATTGTAAGCTCTCCTTCCCTCTTAGATTGTAAGCTCTCCTTCCATTTTAGATTGTAAGCTCGTCTTCCCTCTTAGATTGTAAGCTCTTCTTCCCTCTTAGATTGTAAGCTCTTCTTCCCTCTTAGATTGTAAGCTCTCCTTCCCTCTTAGATTGTAAGCTCTTCTTCCCTCTTAGATTGTAAGCTCTCCTTCCCTCTAAGATTGTAAGCTCTCCTTCCCTCTTAGATTGTAAGCTCTCCTTCCCTCTTAGATTGTAAGCTCTCCTTCCATTTTAGATTGTAAGCTCTTCTTCCCTCTTAGATTGTAAGCTCTCCTTCCCTCTTAGATTGTAAGCTCTCCTTCCCTCTTAGATTGTAAGCTCTCTTTCCCTCTTATATTGTAAGCTCTCCTTCCCTCTTAGATTGTAAGCTCTTCTTCCCTCTTAGATTGTAAGCTCTCCTTCCCTCTTAGATTGTAAGCTCTCCTTCCCTCTTAGATTGTAAGCTCTCCTTCCCTCTTAGATTGTAAGCTCTCCTTCCCTCTTAGATTGTAAGCTCTCCTTCCCTCTTAGATTGTAAGCTCTTCTTCCCTCTTAGATTGTAAGCTCTCCTTCCCTCTTAGATTGTAAGATCTCCTTCCCTCTTAGATTGTAAGATCTCCTTCCCTCTTAGATTATAAGCTCTCCTTCCCTCTTAGATTGTAAGCTCTCCTTCCCTCTTAGATTGTAAGCTCTTCTTCCCTCTTAGATTGTAAGCTCTCCTTCCCTCTTAGATTGTAAGCTCTTCTTCCCTCTTAGATTGTAAGCTCCCCTTCCCTCTTAGATTGTAAGCTCTCCTTCCCTCTTAGATTGTAAGCTCTCCTTCCATTTTAGATTGTAAGCTCTCCTTCCCTCTTAGATTGTAAGCTCTCCTTCCCTCTTAGATTGTAAGCTCTCCTTCCCTCTTAGATTGTAAACTCTTCTTTCCTCTTAGATTGTAAGCTCTCCTTCCCTCTTAGATTGTAAGCTCTTCTTCCCTCTTAGATTGTAAGCTCTCCTTCCCTCTTAGATTGTAAGCTCTCCTTCCCTCTTAGATTGTAAGATCTTCTTCCCTCTTAGATTGTAAGCTCTCCTTCCATTTTAGATTGTAAGCTCTCCTTCCCTCTTAGATTGTAAGCTCTCCTTCCATTTTAGATTGTAAGCTCTCCTTCCCTCTTAGATTGTAAGCTCTCCTTCCATTTTAGATTGTAAGCTCTCCTTCCCTCTTAGATTGTAAGCTCTCCTTCCATTTTAGATTGTAAGCTCTCCTTCCCTCTTAGATTGTAAGGTCTCCTTCCCTCTTAGATTGTAAGCTCTCCTTCCCTCTTAGACTGTAAGCTCTCCTTCCCTCTTAGATTGTAAACTCTCCTTCCCTCTTAGATTGTAAGCTCTTCTTCCCTCTTAGATTGTAAGCTCTCCTTCCATTTTAGATTGTAAGCTCTCCTTCCCTCTTAGATTGTAAGATCTTCTTCCCTCTTAGATTTTAAGCTCTCCTCCCCTCTTAGATTGTAAGATCTTCTTCCCTCTTAGATTGTAAGCTCTCCTTCCCTCTTAGATTGTAAGCTCTCCTTCCCTCTTAGATTGTAAGATCTTCTTCCCTCTTAGATTGTAAGCTCTCCTTCCCTCTTAGATTGTAAGCTCCCCTTCCCTCTTAGATTGTAAGCTCTCCTTCCCTCTTAGATTGTAAGCTCTCCTTCCATTTTAGATTGTAAGCTCTCCTTCCCTCTTAGATTGTAAGCTCTCCTTCCCTCTTAGATTGTAAGCTCTCCTTCCTTCTTAGATTGTAAGCTCTCCTTCCCTCTTAGATTGTAAGCTCTCCTTCCCTCTTAGATTGTAAGCTCTCCTTCCCTCTTAGATTGTAAGCTCTCCTTCCATTTTAGATTGTAAGCTCTCCTTCCCTCTTAGATTGTAAGCTCTCCTTCCCTCTTAGATTGTAAGCTCTCCTTCCCTCTTAGATTGTAAGCTCTCCTTCCCTCTTAGATTGTAAGCTCTCCTTCCCTCTTAGATTTTAAGCTCTCCTTCCCTCTTAGATTGTAAGCTCTCCTTCCCTCTTAGATTGTAAGATCTCCTCCCCTCTTAGATTGTAAGCTCTCCTTCCCTCTTAGATTGTAAGCTCTCCTTCCCTCTTAGATTGTAAGCTCTCCTTCCATTTTAGATTGTAAGCTCTCCTTCCTTCTTAGATTGTAAGCTCTCCTTCCCTCTTAGATTGTAAGCTCTCCTTCCCTCTTAGATTGTAAGCTCTCCTTCCCTCTTAGATTGTAAACTCTTCTTTCCTCTTAGATTGTAAACTCTCCTTCCCTCTTAGATTGTAAGCTCTTCTTCCCTCTTAGATTGTAAGCTCTCCTTCCATTTTAGATTGTAAGCTCGTCTTCCCTCTTAGATTGTAAGCTCTTCTTCCCTCTTAGATTGTAAGCTCTTCTTCCCTCTTAGATTGTAAGCTCTCCTTCCCTCTTAGATTGTAAGCTCTTCTTCCCTCTTAGATTGTAAGCTCTCCTTCCCTCTAAGATTGTAAGCTCTCCTTCCCTCTTAGATTGTAAGCTCTCCTTCCCTCTTAGATTGTAAGCTCTCCTTCCATTTTAGATTGTAAGCTCTTCTTCCCTCTTAGATTGTAAGCTCTCCTTCCCTCTTAGATTGTAAGCTCTCCTTCCCTCTTAGATTGTAAGCTCTCCTTCCCTCTAAGATTGTAAGCTCTCCTTCCCTCTTAGATTGTAAGCTCTCCTTCCCTCTTAGATTGTAAGCTCTCCTTCCATTTTAGATTGTAAGCTCTTCTTCCCTCTTAGATTGTAAACTCTCCTTCCCTCTTAGATTGTAAGCTCTCCTTCCCTCTTAGATTGTAAGCTCTCCTTCCCTCTTAGATTGTAAGCTCTCTTTCCCTCTTATATTGTAAGCTCTCCTTCCCTCTTAGATTGTAAGCTCTCCTTCCCTCTTAGATTGTAAGCTCTTCTTCCCTCTTAGATTGTAAGCTCTCCTTCCCTCTTAGATTGTAAGCTCTCCTTCCCTCTTAGATTGTAAGCTCTCCTTCCCTCTTAGATTGTAAGATCTTCTTCCCTCTTAGATTGTAAGCTCTCCTTCCATTTTAGATTGTAAGCTCTCCTTCCCTCTTAGATTGTAAGCTCTCCTTCCATTTTAGATTGTAAGCTCTCCTTCCCTCTTAGATTGTAAGCTCTCCTTCCATTTTAGATCGTAAGCTCTCCTTCCCTCTTAGATTGTAAGCTCTCCTTCCATTTTAGATTGTAAGCTCTCCTTCCCTCTTAGATTGTAAGCTCTCCTTCCCTCTTAGATTGTAAGCTCTCCTTCCCTCTTAGATTGTAAGCTCTCCTTCCATTTTAGATTGTAAGCTCTCCTTCCCTCTTAGATTGTAAGCTCTCCTTCCCTCTTAGATTGTAAGCTCTCCTTCCCTCTTAGATTGTAAGCTCTCCTTCCCTCTTAGATTGTAAGATATTCTTCCCTCTTAGATTGTAAGCTCTCCTTCCCTCTTAGATTGTAAGCTCTCCTTCCCTCTTAGATTGTAAGATCTTCTTCCCTCTTAGATTGTAAGCTCCCCTTCCCTCTTAGATTGTAAGCTCTCCTTCCCTCTTAGATTGTAAGCTCTCCTTCCATTTTAGATTGTAAGCTCTCCTTCCCTCTTAGATTGTAAGCTCTCCTTTCCTCTTAGATTGTAAGCTCTCCTTCCCTCTTAGATTGTAAGATCTCCTTCCCTCTTAGATTGTAAGCTCTCCTTCCCTCTTAGATTGTAAGCTCTCCTTCCCTCTTAGATTGTAAGCTCTCCTTCCATTTTAGATTGTAAGCTCTCCTTCCTTCTTAGATTGTAAGCTCTCCTTCCCTCTTAGATTGTAAGCTCTCCTTCCCTCTTAGATTGTAAGCTCTCCTTCCCTCTTAGATTGTAAGCTCTCCTTCCATTTTAGATTGTAAGCTCTCCTTCCTTCTTAGATTGTAAGCTCTCCTTCCCTCTTAGATTGTAAGCTCTCCTTCCCTCTTAGATTGTAAGCTCTCCTTCCCTCTTAGATTGTAAACTCTTCTTTCCTCTTAGATTGTAAGCTCTCCTTCCCTCTTAGATTGTAAGCTCTCCTTCCATTTTAGATTGTAAGCTCGTCTTCCCTCTTAGATTGTAAGCTCTTCTTCCCTCTTAGATTGTAAGCTCTCCTTCCATTTTAGATTGTAAGCTCTTCTTCCCTCTTAGATTGTAAGCTCTTCTTCCCTCTTAGATTGTAAGCTCTCCTTCCCTCTTAGATTGTAAGCTCTCCTTCCATTTTAGATTGTAAGCTCTTCTTCCCTCTTAGATTGTAAGCTCTCCTTCCCTCTTAGATTGTAAGCTCTCCTTCCCTCTTAGATTGTAAGCTGTTCTTCCCTCTTAGATTGTAAGCTCTCCTTCCCTCTTATATTGTAAACTCTCCTTCCCTCTTAGATTGTAAGCTCTCCTTCCCTCTTAGATTGTAAGCTCTCCTTCCCTCTTAGATTGTAAGCTCTCCTTCCCTCTTAGATTGTAAGCTCTCCTTCCCTCTTAGATTGTAAGCTCTTCTTCCCTCTTAGATTGTAAGCTCTCCTTCCGATTTAGATTGTAAGCTCTTCTTCCCTCTTAGATTGTAAGCTCTCCTTCCCTCTTAGATTGTAAGCTCTCCTTCCCTCTTAGATTGCAAGCTCTTCTTCCCTCTTAGATTGTAAGCTCTCCTTCCATTTTAGATTGTAAGCTCTCCTTCCCTCTTAGATTGTAAGCTCTCCTTCCCTCTTAGATTGTAAGCTCTCCTTCCCTCTTAGATTGTAAGCTCTCCTTCCCTCTTAGATTGTAAGCTCTCCTTCCCTCTTAGGTTGTAAGCTCTCCTTCCATTTTAGATTGTAAGCTCTCCTTCCATTTTAGATTGTAAGCTCTCCTTCCCTCTTAGATTGTAAGATCTTCTTCCCTCTTAGATTTTAAGCTCTCCTCCCCTCTTAGATTGTAAGATCTTCTTCCCTCTTAGATTGTAAGCTCTCCTTCCCTCTTAGATTGTAAGCTCTTCTTCCCTCTTAGATTGTAAGCTCTCCTTCCCTCTTAGATTGTAAGCTCCCCTTACCTCTTAGATTGTAAGCTCTCCTTCCATTTTAGATTGTAAGCTCTCCTTTCCTCTTAGATTGTAAGCTCTTCTTCCCTCTTAGATTGTAAGCTCTCCTTCCCTCTTAGATTGTAAGCTCTCCTTCCCTCTTAGATTGTAAGCTCTCCTTCCATTTTAGATTGTAAGCTCTCCTTCCCTCTTAGATTGTAAGCTCTCCTTCCCTCTTAGATTGTAAGCTCTCCTTCCTTCTTAGATTGTAAGCTCTCCTTCCCTCTTAGATTGTAAGCTCTCCTTCCCTCTTAGATTGTAAGCTCTCCTTCCATTTTAGATTGTAAGCTCTCCTTCCCTCTTAGATTGTAAGCTCTCCTTCCCTCTTAGATTGTAAGCCCTCCTTCCCTCTTAGATTGTAAGCTCTCCTTCCATTTTAGATTGTAAGCTCTCCTTCCCTCTTAGATTGTAAGCTCTCCTTCCCTCTTAGATTGTAAGCTCTCCTTCCCTCTTAGATTGTAAGCTCTTCTTCCCTCTTAGATTGTAAGCTCTCCTTCCCTCTTAGATTGTAAGCTCTCCTTCCATTTTAGATTGTAAGCTCGTCTTCCCTCTTAGATTGTAAGCTCTTCTTCCCTCTTAGATTGTAAGCTCTTCTTCCCTCTTAGATTGTAAGCTCTCCTACCCTCTTAGATTGTAAGCTCTTCTTCCCTCTTAGATTGTAAGCTCTCCTTCCCTCTAAGATTGTAAGCTCTCCTTCCCTCTTAGATTGTAAGCTCTCCTTCCCTCTTAGATTGTAAGCTCTCCTTCCATTTTAGATTGTAAGCTCTTCTTCCCTCTTAGATTGTAAGCTCTTCTTCCCTCTTAGATTGTAAGCTCTCCTTCCCTCTTAGATTGTAAGCTCTCCTTCCCTCTTAGATTGTAAGCTCTCCTTCCCTCTTAGATTGTAAGCTCTCCTTCCCTCTTATATTGTAAACTCTCCTTCCCTCTTAGATTGTAAGCTCTCCTTCCCTCTTAGATTGTAAGCTCTCCTTCCCTCTTAGATTGTAAGCTCTCCTTCCCTCTTAGATTGTAAGCTCTCCTTCCCTCTTAGATTGTAAGCTCTTCTTCCCTCTTAGATTGTAAGCTCTCCTTCCGATTTAGATTGTAAGCTCTTCTTCCCTCTTAGATTGTAAGCTCTCCTTCCCTCTTAGATTGTAAGCTCTCCTTCCCTCTTAGATTGCAAGCTCTTCTTCCCTCTTAGATTGTAAGCTCTCCTTCCATTTTAGATTGTAAGCTCTCCTTCCCTCTTAGATTGTAAGCTCTCCTTCCCTCTTAGATTGTAAGCTCTCCTTCCCTCTTAGATTGTAAGCTCTCCTTCCCTCTTAGATTGTAAGCTCTCCTTCCCTCTTAGGTTGTAAGCTCTCCTTCCATTTTAGATTGTAAGCTCTCCTTCCATTTTAGATTGTAAGCTCTCCTTCCCTCTTAGATTGTAAGATCTTCTTCCCTCTTAGATTTTAAGCTCTCCTCCCCTCTTAGATTGTAAGATCTTCTTCCCTCTTAGATTGTAAGCTCTCCTTCCCTCTTAGATTGTAAGCTCTTCTTCCCTCTTAGATTGTAAGCTCTCCTTCCCTCTTAGATTGTAAGCTCCCCTTACCTCTTAGATTGTAAGCTCTCCTTCCCTCTTAGATTGTAAGCTCTCCTTCCATTTTAGATTGTAAGCTCTCCTTCCCTCTTAGATTGTAAGCTCTCCTTCCCTCTTAGATTGTAAGCTCTCCTTCCTTCTTAGATTGTAAGCTCTCCTTCCCTCTTAGATTGTAAGCTCTCCTTCCCTCTTAGATTGTAAGCTCTCCTTCCATTTTAGATTGTAAGCTCTCCTTCCCTCTTAGATTGTAAGCTCTCCTTCCCTCTTAGATTGTAAGCCCTCCTTCCCTCTTAGATTGTAAGCTCTCCTTCCATTTTAGATTGTAAGCTCTCCTTCCCTCTTAGATTGTAAGCTCTCCTTCCCTCTTAGATTGTAAGCTCTCCTTCCCTCTTAGATTGTAAGCTCTTCTTCCCTCTTAGATTGTAAGCTCTCCTTCCCTCTTAGATTGTAAGCTCTCCTTCCCTCTTAGATTGTAAGATCTCCTTCCCTCTTAGATTGTAAGATCTCCTTCCCTCTTAGATTGTAAGCTCTCCTTCCCTCTTAGATTGTAAGCTCTTCTTCCCTCTTAGATTGTAAGCTCTCCTTCCCTCTTAGATTGTAAGCTCTTCTTCCCTCTTAGATTGTAAGCTCTCCTTCCCTCTTAGATTGTAAGCTCTCCTTCCCTCTTAGATTGTAAGCTCTCTTTCCCTCTTAGATTGTAAGCTCTCCTTCCCTCTTAGATTGTAAGCTCTTCTTCCCTCTTAGATTGTAAGCTCTCCTTCCCTCTTAGATTGTAAACTCTCCTTCCCTCTTAGATTGTAAGATTTCCTTCCCTCTTAGATTGTAAGCTCTCCTTCCGATTTAGATTGTAAGCTCTTCTTCCCTCTTAGATTGTAAGCTCTCCTTCCCTCTTAGATTGTAAGCTCTCCTTACCTCTTAGATTGTAAGCTCTCCTTACCTCTTAGATTGTAAGCTCTCCTTCCCTCTTAGATTGTAAGCTTTCCTTCCCTCTTAGATTGTAAACTCTCCTTCCTTCTTAGATTGTAAGCTCTCCTTCCATTTTAGATTGTAAGCTCTCCTTCCCTCTTAGATTGTAAGCTCTCCTTCCCTCTTAGATTGTAAGCTCTCCTTCCCTCTTAGATTGTAAGCTCTCCTTCCCTCTTAGATTGTAAACTCTCCTTCCATTTTAGATTGTAAGCTCTTCTTCCCTCTTAGATTGTAAGCTCTCCTTCCCTCTTAGATTGTAAGCTCTCTTTCCCTCTTAGATTGTAAACTCTCCTTCCCTCTTAGATTGTAAGATTTCCTTCCCTCTTAGATTGTAAGCTCTCCTTCCCTCTTAGATTGTAAGCTCTCCTTCCCTCTTAGATTGTAAGCTCTCATTCCCTCTCAGATTGTAAGCTCTCCTTCCCTCTTAGATTGTAAGCTCTCCTTCCCTCTTAGATTGTAAGCTCTCCTTCCCTCTTAGATTGTAAGCTCTCCTTCCCTCTTAGATTGTAAGCTCTCCTTCCCTCTTAGATTGTAAGCTCTCCTTCCATTTTTGATTGTAAGCTCTCCTTCCCTCTTAGATTGTAAGCTCTCCTTCCATTTTAGATTGTAAGCTCTTCTTCCCTCTTAGATTGTAAGCTCTCCTTCCCACTTAGATTGTACGATCTTATTCCCTCTTAGATTGTAAGCTCTCCTTCCCTCTTAGATTGTAAGCTCTTCTTCCCTCTTAGATTGTAAGCTCTCCTTCCCTCTTAGATTGTAAGCTCTCCTTCCCTCTTAGATTTTAAGCTCTCCTTCCCTCTTAGATTGTAAGCTCTCCTTCCCTCTTAGATTGTAAGATCTCCTCCCCTCTTAGATTGTAAGCTCTCCTTCCCTCTTAGATTGTAAGCTCTCCTTCCCTCTTAGATTGTAAGCTCTCCTTCCATTTTAGATTGTAAGCTCTCCTTCCTTCTTAGATTGTAAGCTCTCCTTCCCTCTTAGATTGTAAGCTCTCCTTCCCTCTTAGATTGTAAGCTCTCCTTCCCTCTTAGATTGTAAACTCTTCTTTCCTCTTAGATTGTAAACTCTCCTTCCCTCTTAGATTGTAAGCTCTTCTTCCCTCTTAGATTGTAAGCTCTCCTTCCATTTTAGATTGTAAGCTCGTCTTCCCTCTTAGATTGTAAGCTCTTCTTCCCTCTTAGATTGTAAGCTCTTCTTCCCTCTTAGATTGTAAGCTCTTCTTCCCTCTTAGATTGTAAGCTCTCCTCCCCTCTTAGATTGTAAGCTCTCCTTCCCTCTTAGATTGTAAGCTCTTCTTCCCTCTTAGATTGTAAGCTCTCCTTCCCTCTAAGATTGTAAGCTCTCCTTCCCTCTTAGATTGTAAGCTCTCCTTCCCTCTTAGATTGTAAGCTCTCCTTCCATTTTAGATTGTAAGCTCTTCTTCCCTCTTAGATTGTAAGCTCTCCTTCCCTCTTAGATTGTAAGCTCTCCTTCCCTCTTAGATTGTAAGCTCTCCTTCCCTCTAAGATTGTAAGCTCTCCTTCCCTCTTAGATTGTAAGCTCTCCTTCCCTCTTAGATTGTAAGCTCTCCTTCCATTTTAGATTGTAAGCTCTTCTTCCCTCTTAGATTGTAAACTCTCCTTCCCTCTTAGATTGTAAGCTCTCCTTCCCTCTTAGATTGTAAGCTCTCCTTCCCTCTTAGATTGTAAGCTCTCTTTCCCTCTTATATTGTAAGCTCTCCTTCCCTCTTAGATTGTAAGCTCTCCGTCCCTCTTAGATTGTAAGCTCTTCTTCCCTCTTAGATTGTAAGCTCTCCTTCCCTCTTAGATTGTAAGCTCTCCTTCCCTCTTAGATTGTAAGCTCTCCTTCCCTCTTAGATTGTAAGATCTTCTTCCCTCTTAGATTGTAAGCTCTCCTTCCATTTTAGATTGTAAGCTCTCCTTCCCTCTTAGATTGTAAGCTCTCCTTCCATTTTAGATTGTAAGCTCTCCTTCCCTCTTAGATTGTAAGCTCTCCTTCCATTTTAGATCGTAAGCTCTCCTTCCCTCTTAGATTGTAAGCTCTCCTTCCATTTTAGATTGTAAGCTCTCCTTCCCTCTTAGATTGTAAGCTCTCCTTCCCTCTTAGATTGTAAGCTCTCCTTCCCTCTTAGATTGCAAGCTCTCCTTCCATTTTAGATTGTAAGCTCTCCTTCCCTCTTAGATTGTAAGCTCTCCTTCCCTCTTAGACTGTAAGCTCTCCTTCCCTCTTAGATTGTAAACTCTCCTTCCCTCTTAGATTGTAAGCTCTTCTTCCCTCTTAGATTGTAAGCTCTCCTTCCATTTTAGATTGTAAGCTCTCCTTCCCTCTTAGATTGTAAGATCTTCTTCCCTCTTAGATTTTAAGCTCTCCTCCCCTCTTAGATTGTAAGATCTTCTTCCCTCTTAGATTGTAAGCTCTCCTTCCCTCTTAGATTGTAAGCTCTCCTTCCCTCTTAGATTGTAAGATCTTCTTCCCTCTTAGATTGTAAGCTCTCCTTCCCTCTTAGATTGTAAGCTCTCCTTCCCTCTTAGATTGTAAGATCTTCTTCCCTCTTAGATTGTAAGCTCCCCTTCCCTCTTAGATTGTAAGCTCTCCTTCCCTCTTAGATTGTAAGCTCTCCTTCCATTTTAGATTGTAAGCTCTCCTTCCCTCTTAGATTGTAAGCTCTCCTTTCCTCTTAGATTGTAAGCTCTCCTTCCTTCTTAGATTGTAAGCTCTCCTTCCCTCTTAGATTGTAAGCTCTCATTCCCTCTTAGATTGTAAGCTCTCCTTCCCTCTTAGATTGTAAGCTCTCCTTCCATTTTAGATTGTAAGCTGTCCTTCCCTCTTAGATTGTAAGCTCTCCTTCCCTCTTAGATTGTAAGCTCTCCTTCCCTCTTAGATTTTAAGCTCTCCTTCCCTCTTAGATTGTAAGCTCTCCTTCCATTTTAGATTGTAAGCTCTTCTTCCCTCTTAGATTGTAAGCTCTCCTTCCCTCTTAGATTGTAAGCTCTCCTTCCCTCTTAGATTGTAAGCTCTCCTTCCCTCTAAGATTGTAAGCTCTCCTTCCCTCTTAGATTGTAAGCTCTCCTTCCCTCTTAGATTGTAAGCTCTCCTTCCATTTTAGATTGTAAGCTCTTCTTCCCTCTTAGATTGTAAACTCTCCTTCCCTCTTAGATTGTAAGCTCTCCTTCCCTCTTAGATTGTAAGCTCTCCTTCCCTCTTAGATTGTAAGCTCTCTTTCCCTCTTATATTGTAAGCTCTCCTTCCCTCTTAGATTGTAAGCTCTCCTTCCCTCTTAGATTGTAAGCTCTTCTTCCCTCTTAGATTGTAAGCTCTCCTTCCCTCTTAGATTGTAAGCTCTCCTTCCCTCTTAGATTGTAAGCTCTCCTTCCCTCTTAGATTGTAAGATCTTCTTCCCTCTTAGATTGTAAGCTCTCCTTCCATTTTAGATTGTAAGCTCTCCTTCCCTCTTAGATTGTAAGCTCTCCTTCCATTTTAGATTGTAAGCTCTCCTTCCCTCTTAGATTGTAAGCTCTCCTTCCATTTTAGATCGTAAGCTCTCCTTCCCTCTTAGATTGTAAGCTCTCCTTCCATTTTAGATTGTAAGCTCTCCTTCCCTCTTAGATTGTAAGCTCTCCTTCCCTCTTAGATTGCAAGCTCTCCTTCCATTTTAGATTGTAAGCTCTCCTTCCCTCTTAGATTGTAAGCTCTCCTTCCCTCTTAGACTGTAAGCTCTCCTTCCCTCTTAGATTGTAAACTCTCCTTCCCTCTTAGATTGTAAGCTCTTCTTCCCTCTTAGATTGTAAGCTCTCCTTCCATTTTAGATTGTAAGCTCTCCTTCCCTCTTAGATTGTAAGATCTTCTTCCCTCTTAGATTTTAAGCTCTCCTCCCCTCTTAGATTGTAAGATCTTCTTCCCTCTTAGATTGTAAGCTCTCCTTCCCTCTTAGATTGTAAGCTCTCCTTCCCTCTTAGATTGTAAGATCTTCTTCCCTCTTAGATTGTAAGCTCTCCTTCCCTCTTAGATTGTAAGCTCTCCTTCCCTCTTAGATTGTAAGATCTTCTTCCCTCTTAGATTGTAAGCTCCCCTTCCCTCTTAGATTGTAAGCTCTCCTTCCCTCTTAGATTGTAAGCTCTCCTTCCATTTTAGATTGTAAGCTCTCCTTCCCTCTTAGATTGTAAGCTCTCCTTTCCTCTTAGATTGTAAGCTCTCCTTCCTTCTTAGATTGTAAGCTCTCCTTCCCTCTTAGATTGTAAGCTCTCATTCCCTCTTAGATTGTAAGCTCTCCTTCCCTCTTAGATTGTAAGCTCTCCTTCCCTCTTAGATTGTAAGCTCTCCTTCCCTCTTAGATTGTAAGCTCTCCTTCCATTTTAGATTGTAAGCTCTCCTTCCTTCTTAGATTGTAAGCTCTCCTTCCCTCTTAGATTGTAAGCTCTCCTTCCCTCTTAGATTGTAAGCTCTCATTCCCTCTTAGATTGTAAGCTCTCCTTCCATTTTAGATTGTAAGCTCTCCTTCCTTCTTAGATTGTAAGCTCTCCTTCCCTCTTAGATTGTAAGCTCTCCTTCCCTCTTAGATTGTAAGCTCTCCTTCCCTCTTAGATTGTAAACTCTTCTTTCCTCTTAGATTGTAAGCTCTCCTTCCCTCTTAGATTGTAAGCTCTCCTTCCATTTTAGATTGTAAGCTCGTCTTCCCTCTTAGATTGTAAGCTCTTCTTCCCTCTTAGATTGTAAGCTCTTCTTCCCTCTTAGATTGTAAGCTCTCCTTCCCTCTAAGATTGTAAGCTCTCCTTCCCTCTTAGATTGTAAGCTCTCCTTCCCTCTTAGATTGTAAGCTCTCCTTCCATTTTAGATTGTAAGCTCTTCTTCCCTCTTAGATTGTAAGCTCTCCTTCCCTCTTAGATTGTAAGCTCTCCTTCCATTTTAGATTGTAAGCTCTTCTTCCCTCTTAGATTGTAAGCTCTCCTTCCCTCTAAGATTGTAAGCTCTCCTTCCCTCTTAGATTGTAAGCTCTCCTTCCCTCTTAGATTGTAAGCTCTCCTTCCATTTTAGATTGTAAGCTCTTCTTCCCTCTTAGATTGTAAGCTCTTCTTCCCTCTTAGATTGTAAGCTCTCATTCCCTCTTAGATTGTAAGCTCTCCTTCCATTTTAGATTGTAAGCTCTTCTTCCCTCTTAGATTGTAAGCTCTCCTTCCCTCTTAGATTGTAAGCTCTCCTTCCCTCTTAGATTGTAAGCTGTTCTTCCCTCTTAGATTGTAAGCTCTCCTTCCCTCTTAGATTGTAAACTCTCCTTCCCTCTTAGATTGTAAGCTCTCCTTCCCTCTTAGATTGTAAGCTCTCCTTCCCTCTTAGATTGTAAGCTCTTCTTCCCTCTTAGATTGTAAGCTCTCCTTCCGATTTAGATTGTAAGCTCTTCTTCCCTCTTAGATTGTAAGCTCTCCTTCCCTCTTAGATTGTAAGCTCTCCTTCCCTCTTAGATTGCAAGCTCTTCTTCCCTCTTAGATTGTAAGCTCTCCTTCCATTTTAGATTGTAAGCTCTCCTTCCCTCTTAGATTGTAAGCTCTCCTTCCCTCTTAGATTGTAAGCTCTCCTTCCCTCTTAGATTGTAAGCTCTCCTTCCCTCTTAGATTGTAAGCTCTCCTTCCCTCTTAGGTTGTAAGCTCTCCTTCCATTTTAGATTGTAAGCTCTCCTTCCATTTTAGATTGTAAGCTCTCCTTCCCTCTTAGATTGTAAGATCTTCTTCCCTCTTAGATTTTAAGCTCTCCTCCCCTCTTAGATTGTAAGATCTTCTTCCCTCTTAGATTGTAAGCTCTCCTTCCCTCTTAGATTGTAAGCTCTTCTTCCCTCTTAGATTGTAAGCTCTCCTTCCCTCTTAGATTGTAAGCTCCCCTTACCTCTTAGATTGTAAGCTCTCCTTCCATTTTAGATTGTAAGCTCTCCTTTCCTCTTAGATTGTAAGCTCTTCTTCCCTCTTAGATTGTAAGCTCTCCTTCCCTCTTAGATTGTAAGCTCTCCTTCCCTCTTAGATTGTAAGCTCTCCTTCCATTTTAGATTGTAAGCTCTCCTTCCCTCTTAGATTGTAAGCTCTCCTTCCCTCTTAGATTGTAAGCTCTCCTTCCTTCTTAGATTGTAAGCTCTCCTTCCCTCTTAGATTGTAAGCTCTCCTTCCCTCTTAGATTGTAAGCTCTCCTTCCATTTTAGATTGTAAGCTCTCCTTCCCTCTTAGATTGTAAGCTCTCCTTCCCTCTTAGATTGTAAGCCCTCCTTCCCTCTTAGATTGTAAGCTCTCCTTCCATTTTAGATTGTAAGCTCTCCTTCCCTCTTAGATTGTAAGCTCTCCTTCCCTCTTAGATTGTAAGCTCTCCTTCCCTCTTAGATTGTAAGCTCTTCTTCCCTCTTAGATTGTAAGCTCTCCTTCCCTCTTAGATTGTAAGATCTCCTTCCCTCTTAGATTGTAAGATCTCCTTCCCTCTTAGATTGTAAGCTCTCCTTCCCTCTTAGATTGTAAGCTCTTCTTCCCTCTTAGATTGTAAGCTCTCCTTCCCTCTTAGATTGTAAGCTCTTCTTCCCTCTTAGATTGTAAGCTCTCCTTCCCTCTTAGATTGTAAGCTCTCCTTCCCTCTTAGATTGT